>JAUMHI010000041.1:14557245-14598612 GCA_032359435.1 Enteromius unitaeniatus | reverse complement strand
GAAGGCGTCTTTAATTTATGACTCTGTGTGACTTTGCAGCAGCAACTCCAGGAGTTCTACAAGAAACAGCAAGAACAACTCCACCTTCAGCTCATCCAGCAGCAACATGGCAACAAACAGCAGAGTAAAGAGGTATGCTGACTGTATTACTTTACACATACACTCAGCCCTGGTGTTCATTACCTGCCCCCAGTGCATCCAGCAGCTGTTTCCCACCAGCAGAAGTACAAAAGCAAAATCATTCCAGCACCACTGTGACTTTGACGATAGGAAGAACCTTTTTTCCCTGCTCTTCTATTTCTACATGGATAAAATATAACCAGCAAGAAACGCTGCCATCCTTTTCAATTTTATTTTATTATCTGTGCGTACCAGATGCAAAATAAGATGTATTTCAGTAATGTTGTCCCTCTGATATAATCTAATAGGTCAAAAATAATTAGACTGTAAAATATAGACTGATTGTTTTTCATTTTATTTTTTATTTTGTTGGCAGTTTTTTTTATTATCAGAAATATAGTAAAAACAGTGATTATATATAATTATATTACAATTTAAAATCAAGAAACATTTTTTTATTATAAATGTTGAAAACAATTGGAAACTGCTTAATATTTTTAATTTTCCAGTATTTTTTTGAAGTTCAAAAGAACTTTTTTTTTTTAAAAGACTTTCTGTATCAGTTTAATGCACACTTGCTGTGTACAAATATAGATTTGTGAGAAGCAAACTTAGTAGTAACCAAGCGTAGTATATGTTTCGTCTGACTGTTCTCACATTCTGTGTAAAGTGTTAATGAACCAAAAAAAAACAAACTTGGTTAAAACAATTTTTTGGGAAAATTTGTATGTTTATGGTGGAAAAATCAGTGACATGAAAAGTATAAAATCAATCTGAAAATACAATCTTATATGCCAAAATATTTTTGCAATTCTACAAGAAATTTACACACAGAATCCATAGAGATCCTTTTAAGAGCGCACAATATGACCAATTTGAAGGGTACGTGCGATTTCCCTTTTGACAGAAATATGGCACAGTTGTAATATATCTGAAGTGTTCTACCTTTTTGTCTTTGCTGTCTTCCTTCGCTTTAAGGCTGTATCACCAGCTGTGTTTCTGGCTGCTCTAATGACAGCAGGATAAGGCAATGCTCTGGACAAAAGAAGCGATTATTGTGCGGTCAAAAGCAGTTCAAAGACAATCAGAGTTTCACTTTTTAACTTCCCCACAGAGAGCTTCATTCTGTAACCGGAGAGAGAGAGCGTATAAATGAAGGCGAATGTTACAAAACACACACACACTAGCTCTCACATGATTACTTCAAAGTCCCCCAGCTCGCTAATTAATGAACTGGGGGCTTCAGTTTGGACAAGTTGTGGTGCGTTGCCTCCATAAATCAATGCGACAGGACTGTTTCTCTTGCCTCTGACAGAAGCTGTCACTCTTACTCTCTCTTTCCCTCTCTTTCGTGTCAGAAGGACAGACGAGGGGAAGGGGACTTTAGAACGGGAGGGGGGATGAAAGAGGGAGGGTGGCACCGTCAAAAGGAGAAACAATTGATCAGCTGAATGGAACGTGACGAACAGGAAGAAAAACACCATTTTAAAGAGTATTATGTATGATCACAGGAGTTTGATGCAGCCCTCGAGAGGCTCTCCTCCGTCTGCGCGTGTTTTTCTCTCGCGCACACTCCCTCTCTCCCCCTCCTTCGGCTTTCTCTCGCACAGCCATCAAAAGATGGAATACGAATTGTTGCAGCGACTCCCCCCACGGGGGTCAAACAATAACCCCCCGCTGCTTCTTTGTGCCTCTTTTATTTAAAAGACAACAAAATTTCTTAGGTTTTCAAAGATTTTTAACTTTGGATTGGAGGCGAGGCAATAAAAGGGTCTGCCAGCGTCAGTCTGGATCATGTTGTCATCTGCTCTGTTCTCGCCTCTCTCACGTGCCACTCCGAGTTAACCTCCTGTTCGCAAGTCGGGCCGGCGCTAGGTTGACGCTTGTGTGCCGAGGGAGATCTGGAGTGGCCCAGGAGCTCCTTCAGTGTGATGTATGGATGAAAATGAACACGCTTTATGTTGCAAACCAATTTATTAACATGCAGTAGGTATCCTCAACTTACACTTTATACATCGCTTGTTAATAATATACATTTCAAGTTTCTTAAATTAACATTAGACTAATAAATGCTATAAAATAATAATGTAATACCTAAAGCACTATTGTTAATGAACTGTACTTTAAATTAAGTTAATGAATGTTAAAGTAGTAATTTGATGTAATTTGTATTTGAGTAAAATATTTTCTCTAATGAGTGTAGTACAAAACTTTGTTTTGTCCTTCAGGGATTTATTGGACTGTTGTTGTTTGGAAATTGCTGTTATTTTACGAGTGAGGAAAAAGCTAAATACGTAAGAGATGCATATGGATAAATCACTTATAATACTCTAATATTCCATAAACAATAAGAATTGTTAACTTTGATCTACTTAATTTATAAATATTTAAATATGCTTAATTAAAATTTTTTGAAAGAAAAGTTGTTCAGTTTTTCATTAAAAAAAAATTCTTCACCTCAGAAATAACTTTATGCTAATGTTAGCTATTTGTTTGAAATTTTAATTTTGTGTAATTTAGTATTAAACCTAGATGATAGGTAGATCATATCTCTTACATTCATTTATTTCAAAACCATAATTTTCCTGAACTTTTTGCTTTTGATTGTCCTGATGGGGAAAAAAGAAATAAAAGACAAGGGTACTGTGATCAGAACATGACCTGGAACTGAACCTGCTTCTCTGTGGGAGCTCCACAGCTTGCATGTGTTGCACTTCCACCACACCAACCATTGACATTAAAGCAGATGTAAGTCCTGCAGTCAAGTGTATTGGCCTTTTGCTTAATAATTACCAAAAGAGTTATACTATTGAGTTGGAAAAACCCTTCTCCGCCCAACTACTTTCATTGGATGCATGATCTGTTGCAGTTTATTCAAATAGAAAAAAATATATATACAATTAATGGCAAATCAGAAGATTTCTATGCAGTTTGGCAACCTTTTCTGCAGTATTTAAAAAAAAAAAAAAAACTTTTTTATATGTAACCCGTTTTATATATCTAACCTTGTCTGTCTTTTTTCTTGTTTTTGAATGATTAAAACTGGTCTAAGAGTGTATTAGGAAAAGAAAGTCTCTGAATAGAACAGTAATGGTATACTCAGGTGCCATTTGTTAATTTATTTATATATTTTATTGTTTTGTTTTGTCGTTGTTTACTTTATTTTGCTCTGAATATAGTTCTGAGAGTAAGGAATGTGCATACTTACCACGCAATATCTTTTCCATTATTGGGAAATTAATTTTGTATGGTTTTTCTTTTCCTCACTTGTAATAACTCTCTGATTGAGAATTGCCAATAAAAAGAGTTAAACTAAAGCATTTGTAAGTCTAAAGCCTTGTGATCAGGATTTAAGCAGGGGGAGAGACAGAAAAAGAAACAGACCTTTGAAAGGCAGATGAGGATGGGTGGAGAGGAAAAAAGAGAGTGAGCACTTTATCAGGCTGTTTCAGATCTGTTCTGGGTCTAAAGGTTGACCTGTCCGTGCCTGTGCTGCGAGACCTTTTTTGTGCGCCTTCTGTTTGGAGAAGTAAACACAAAGTGAAGCATCCTGTGTTTGGGAAGAGGGTGCGGCACCGCTTGGCAAAGTCACGTTTGTTCTTTAATGTACCAACAAACACAAGCATATACACAAACGCGTGACCCTCAGGGTCCGGTGTTTCACCTCTGGCTATCAGAAACCTTCAGAGGAACCGTCCTGTGATTATAGCGGATGTTTAGCCGTTGTTATAATGCATAAAGGAGGTCATAAAAAAACGTGCTAGTGTAAGAGGTCAGCGGGAGGGTTCAATAGCCCTGTATCTTCATCATTTGTTTTAACTGAGAGGCGATTGGGGATGTTAGATAATTTCCTCCTATTTATCGTTCTGACGACGCAGCAGTTCGTTCGCCCATTCCTCCCACTTCTTCTGTCTTTCAACACCCGCATCTCCCTATTTCCCTTCCACTTTTACTAACTCTCCCCCTTCTTCCTCTCAGAATTTTCCCAGTCCTATGCCACTTTCCTTATTTTATGAATCCCATTCCATCTTTCCATCAGATGGGAGTAAGTGATATATTGGCGTCTGTCTCCAAAAGAAGACATTTAACACGGACTCCATTGTGATACGATACACTGCAGTGCTTGTCATAGTTCCTGGGGCGTCATGCCCATTCAAAGCAAGGGGGCATGTGCCTCATCAGATTTTTGAGCCAAGTGGTTTTTGAATGCAGCTTCCATAGGACAAAAAAGTAACTGAATAATATTTTTTACAATCACACTGGCATTATTAGAATGTTTAGCACAGCTGCTAAATTCAAATCTGCATTAGCGCTTTGCTTGGTGCTGAGACAGACAAATTTTTACAGCTGCACATTATAACCAATCACACACAGTTCTGTTGAGCTTATGAATGCAATGACCAATCAGAGGCGTTCAGATGAATCATCGATGAAATGTTTTGTTCAGTGCGCACGTTTCCTAAAGGAATTCTGCTCTCTGAAGATTCTCATCAGAAACAATAAAGTGTAGATGTGCATCTGAAGACAGTGTTTTTATTTCACAATGAAAACAGCTACAGTGATTATGGTGAGAGGTTTTGAGAGTGCTTGAAATGTTCTTTGCTGTCTGTACGATGAAAGTTATAATTAGTACATTACAATGTTTCTATTAAATTTATGTTAAATATTGCATTAAATATAAACAGGTCAATCGTATTAAAAGTATTTTATGGCATGATACCCATGTCTGGTACTTATGTAAAAAGATCTATTTAATTATAGATCAACTAACAGTGCATCTACTTACATATTTGAGAATAGAGGTATTTCATGTAATAGTTTAAACGTTTAGGAATAAAAAAGGAAACATATACAACCCTATCAGTTATACTTAGTTATAAAAATACAAAAAAGTGTATGACGCTCCTGCATAGTTCTGTTCAATATTCAGCTGAATTACATTGTCAAATAAAATAAAAGCATAAAATAAACATATGTAATGAATCGCATACATAGTTAAATAACATTTACCAAGCAGGCCACAATGCATGAATTAATGACTCATAAGTTTTTACATTTTGCATTTATTCAGAAAAAATTACCATTATAAAGAAAAAAATTCATAGCCTTGATTCTCTGATTCAGAAATGACTTGAAAAAGGATCTATGCAATATAATGAGGATATATATATATATTATATTATATTATATTATATATATATAACATACAATGTATAATATAATATAATATAATAAACACACACTGCTCAGCTCTCATCTTACTGGACGATTACCACGATACTTTACATCCCTGATTTATACAAAGGAGACAAGCGGTTGGCTCCCCTGGCTCTGCACTTACACGCTGCTGAATATTAAGGAGCTCCTTTCAGTCACAGGTTGTTTGTGGAGTTATGAATGGCCATAATTAAAATCCTGTGGCTCTTATTAGGAATGATTAACAACATTTCATTATTTGTCATGAGCCTCCCAGACTCCTCGTTAATTAAAAGGGAACAGGAATATGGGAATGTACCTGTCTGCTCCTTTTTGTGTGCGTGTGTGTTTTTATCAGCCCTGAGTGAATAAGTATGTTTGTGCACATGTTGACATAATTGTTTGTGAGTGTGGGGATGATATGTAGACCTCTCATCCTCTCCGTCTCCCTCGGCAGGTGTCTGCGCAGCAGTTGGCGTTCCAACAGCAGCTGCTCCAGGTTCAGCAGCTCCAGCAGCAGCATCTCCTGAGCCTGCAGAGACAAGGGCTGCTGTCCATTCAGCCCAGCCAGACTCTGCCCCTGCACTCCCTCACTCAGGGTAAGCACAGACACATCCATTGCACCATTTTCACACTGAGAGCAACAGAAATTGCTTGCAAAATGTGTATTAAAAAGCAGTATAAATGAATCACGTGATTACAACATGAAATTTCATCCACCTCCAATATCACTTCTGTTCTCACACTGCTTGCACACCTAATTGTTGTTGTTGAAATGCAATATAAGAAAATGTGCAAAAATGTAGCTTGGTGAGAATAGGCTTTTTGTTGTTGCTTTTTTACGTTATAGTTTCTGTTGCTTATTCCTTTTAGAACCAGAAAAGTTTCCACTCTTCCATCACATATACATACAGCATATCTTTGATTTATGTCTATTGTCTTATGTTGGCTCTCCTTCAGCCCCTCAACATACTAGCACCATTGTTTTCTAATCTCAACCCACTAAACTAGTCAAAGATTAATCACTTCACAAGCAGTCAGTGAGTCAAAAGGTGCTTTTCCAGGAGGTGTATTGCTTTATTTTCCTTGTCATATTTACTTAAGGAGCAGCAACAGAATGACAAAGACTGCATTCATACCGGTTTTGTTTTGAGTTTTGTTTTCTTTCTTTCGAAAGCTGACTGTACACTCTCCGGCTAAGACAAACAAGCCCATAACAAGATAAGGCCATATGAAGGCTGGGGAGGGGGTGCTTGGGTAACACGCAAATACAAACTCTGTTTGTTCAGTCTTGTTATTGTTTGATCAGGGCATACTCGGAAAGCTGAGCCACTCCACATACCCACGTTACCCTGGGGCTGGGCGAGGCGATGCTTTACGATGCGAAGCCACAGGCTAGTGTCAAACAAGAGGCCATCTCGGCGAAGAACAATTTTATTTCTCTAACAAGTGATTGAATGACATCTCGGAGCAGTCCTCAGACAGTGGAACATTGCATGAAAGGGCCAGTAATGAAAAACAAGACAGGACACATGCTGATTTTCTACTGCAGAACATAAAATATTGTATGCTTATATATTAAGTGTGCATGGCATTGAAGGGTGGATTATTTCCTAGTTTAGAACCGGTTTGTCTAGTATTAATCCTAGTTAGTGGATACACCTGATTGGGTGGCCATAATAGTTTTAGAAATCCTTGAATTTTGTTGGTGGTTATGTGTTAAGAAACAGAATGCAAAAACCATCAGTAGAATCAAATACAGTATGTTTCTTCAAGTGCACATCTTTGTGTTTAAGCAGCACTGTTTCTTGTCCGATGTCAGCCTGAGATGTCTTACAGGTCGCCTGGCACAGTGGCTGGTAAAATTAGGTCTAAATTTGGCTTGCATGGGGGGTAATTTCATACTCTAATTTAAACACTTGTCCGTGTGTGTGTGTGTGTGTGTCCTGCACATTTTCTGCTTCACTGTTAAAAGTTATTGATGACCTTTTTTTCTTTCACACTCCACTGCTTTCTTTCATGCTCCAGCAGCCCAGTTTTCCATTCGCAAGATGTAATCTACAATATTCAGTAGTTAACCAAGTAGTTAGCATTGGTGCGATAACTTATGTTACCTCCTTATGTGTGCGTGGCGATTATGCGCTTGGGCAAGCTACTAAGGAAGATTACCCAGCCAGTGACATGGGCTTATTTATTAGACCCTCTGTCTTTGATGTTTGCATAAAATCTTTTTACATCACAGCTTTACATTTAATGTCCAGGCACATCCAGTCATTTTCTACTAGATTTTAAATACTGTTTACAAGTATGCAAGCTAGCGTTCTGGCACGACGCAGACATCTGAGACTTCAATCAAAACAATGTGTTTCAGTTCGTTGTATTCGAGGTTGAATCACTTTTTGGACTTTTTCACTTAATGTTTTGGAGCGGGTCAACTGAAGTCTGCTATGAATTATAACAATGTGTTGGAGGAGATAAAAATCATAAACTGGTTCCAGTAAGGGGGAAAATGGTGGATTTAGCAGTTTGAGTAATAGAGTGAGAAAACAAACAGATGAATAATGGAGAAATGCATACGTATGAGTTGTATTTGAGAGTTAAACCATTTTAATACTTTTTTCTCCATTTCTCTTCATATTTGAGTGAATACCCTTAATAGTGTGAATGCAATACAGGAGTCACTCTAGATCCTGCGATTGCTGCTTTGGTTTTTTCTAATTAAGCAGAAGAGGCCTGTTTTGACATATGTGTTTGTCCCTCATCTTCCACATTATTAGTCCCCTCTCATCTAAATCCGTGCCCTCCTACACACACGTTGTGAATCCCTCTAGTTCTGGAGTTCATTCTCATCCCCAGCCGCACATTAGTTAAGTTGTCCAGTCAAGGGCCACAGGACACCGACAAGACAAATTTGCAACTAATATGAAAGCAGTGAATGTGACCAGGCATGAAGCGCGATGTGCACGCGGACCCATCAGGGGACTCCGGCCCCTCGTCCGGCCTCGCTGGCAGTGATTGATCGGCTGGCAGTATGGCACTGTTTAATAGCTTCTGTAGCATTAGGGAGGAACATATTTTAGGCCTTAGGGCTGCATATCAAAGGCCCCAGTGATCATAACCCCTTTAACAGGAGGGAGAGAAGATCTCTGCCTCACAGAACAATAAACTAATAGTAGTGTCAGTTTGCCCCCAGTGGCGCGGTGGCGTTCTCGTTGAGAAACACACGGCCGTCGCTTTCCGTGGCCCCAGCGCGCGACGGCATTTTTTATCGGGCTGCTGATGGGCCACAACTAATGTGGTTGTGAACCTTAAATCAACTTTCCGCTTGCTCAAACACGGTCACCAGGGTACCGGGGTACAAGGACAGGAAAAGGTTGAAGCGAGAGTTCGGGCCCCTGTCTGGGTGTCGCTGCTACCTGCTGCGGTAAAAATTGAGTTGCTTCACCGGCGATCAGTCAAACGTCTCAATGACATCCATTTTTTAAAAGTGTGTATCTTTTGGCTTTTAATGAGAGGAGGTGCACGGCTGAAAAATGACTTTAGAGCCGTTAAAGCGATCTTGAGTTTGGAAGAGGGATTTAAGGACAAAGAACTGTTTTAATGCCGTGTGTTATCTGCAAGACGTCACATCCATCATCCGCTACTAAATGAAGATAATGCCACATGATCGGTTGAGGGGTCATGCAAAGATATATGCAGACCATTTTGAGAGATACATCTGTGGGAAAGAGAGAGAGATGGTGGATGGAAGACTCAGACCTGCAGAGGAAAAAGGTTTATGGGGGTTGTCAGACACAACAAGACAGCTTCGTCCCACTCCGTTAGCCCTCTCATCAGCTCCCCCTCCTCTCTCCGGCTTGGATCCGTTTCAGTAAACAGTGGTGTCGGGGTCACCTGGACTTGTGGGTAATTGAGGGAGAGTGGGCCGCCCTGTCAAGCACGTCGGCTAAAAATACATCGCACACTGTCACCGCACTCCAAGTGGGGGAAAAATGATTGTTACCCTCTATGTCCAAACCCAAAAACAATCACCAGCGCCGTGACCTTCTTGAATCCACACGGACAAGTTTTTCCTCCCTCGCAATGACAACAGCAAAGACAAAAAAAGCGAGCGAGTCGATATCTTCGGACACCGCTGTCAGAGTTTCACGAGGACGTTAAAACACTGCAAGACGGCACAAAAAAGCCCAAGGAAGCGAAAGATGCACGTGGCACGTGGGAAGGTTATTGATTCGTCCTGCAATAATTTCCGCTGGCTCTTTTATATGCAAACGATCTGGTGTGAATTTATGGCAGTTCTACCAGACTCATTTCACAGTTTTTAGTCTCTCGCTCTGTCTCTTTGTCTCTCTCTCTGGAGTCTTAGCCGCCTCATTAGCTTACTGTTCTCCATTACTGGCATAATTAAAATCTTTAGTAGCTTATCAAATTAAAAATATTTTCTGCTGATCGTATTGAGATCTTCACCTCGCCGTTATTTTGCCACAACAGGAATAAATTAAGACTAAGCGATTCTTGCACAAATGTATTACGCCAGAGCGCTTGAAAGAGGCCACTTCTGGTATCTGTAAAGAGAATTATTATGAAGGAGAGAGAATGAGAGAGCGACGGGGGAGGAGGAGGGAAAACAAGGCGACGAATGAAGATAACCAAGACAAAAATTACTCCCCATTTGCTTTCACTCATTTCAAAAATCGATTTAATTGTGATGTTAAGCGATTGATCCCCCACCGTTCAAAACAGCCCCTTCCCGTTTAATTTCACAGAACATACAAAGAACTTTCTAAAGTCGCACAGTGGGTGTGTTCCATTCATAGTTCCATTCTTAATCCCTATTGCTGGCAACAATCATCTTTTTTTAGATTTGGCCAAATGCATGTGCGTGTGTATACTGTAAATATCTGTGTATTATACAGTAATGTTCATATAAGAAAGTTAACAATGAAGGCATTTGAAATGTTGCTAAAGAATTCTGTTTCAGATATGTTTTGTTGTTTTTAAGTCATCAAAGAAAAGAAATAAGTTTCCACAAAAATATTCTTGAGCACCAAATCTGCATACTAGAATGATTTCTGATCATGTGACAGTGAAGACTGGAGTAATGATGCTTTGCAATAACTTTTTCAAATATATAAGAAAAGTCATTTTCCCAGTATCACAATTTTATATATTTTTTTAATTAAATAAATGCAAGCAACTTTTATTTGGATATTTAGTTACTTAAGTCAGCTAATCTCGTTGTTAGCCCTTCCTTTCCAGTTCTCATCCTGGCAGCGCTGAGTTGTAGCGTCAGCTACATGAAACACTTTGTGTATGTGGGTGTGCATGTAAGTGTTTGTGCATCTGTCACAGAATTGAGGCAACATCTTGTCTTCAAGCAATTTTTCTTCCCACTTATCTTCTCTCTTTTTTCAAAGGACGTATGAGCCGCAGTGTGCTTGACTTGTTAAATGAGGTTTAAGTCGTCTGTGTCAATTGGAGGCGGTGCAAAACTTTAAGCATTTTGCACATTAACATGCTTTCAAGAGTATTACCCTGGGGGCTTGTTCGTTCTTTCACTTTCTCCCTCTCCCTCTCTCTCTCTCTCTCACGGAGAAGGATTTTTTGTGGTCTTGTTTTGTGTGTGTGTGAGAAAGAGCTGGCTGACTTCCTTGTCAGAGGAATAATGGTGATTATTCAGATTTCATGCCCTGTCTGTATGTTAATTATTTACTTCAAGCATGAAATGTGCGTGAATGCCAGGGAATTTTTGTACACAAACACGCTTCGCGTAGCACGTACAGGAAAAAGAGCGAGCGAGAGAGAGAGAATGGCAGAGCGAGAGGGCAGGCGCCGCGTATCAGCCTGTAGTGGAATAATTAATGCCCCCCTTTTGTTTACTGAGCCCTTGTTTTTTATTTAATTATGCCATGAGTAGAACCAGATTAGCTGTTAATTGATTTAATTATCCAATTTGTTTGTGGCAGGCATGATTCCAGCCGAACTGCAGCAGCTGTGGAAGGAGGTGACAAACAGCCATGTGAAGGAGGAGAACAGCATGCCCAATAACGGTCACAGGGGTCTGGACCTGTCGTCCCCCTCCCCCGTGCCCCCCAAAAACCACAACCAGCATGGATCCACCAACGGCCAGTACATCAGCCACTCACTCAAGAGAGAGGGGTAAGACCGCTCAGACACTGAAAAGTTCAGATTCATTGTTGGTCGCACTGCTGCAATCTAGACACGTGTAAGATTATTTATATACAGTTGTATCGACTTCATCGAGGCATCATTGCACCTGTTGAAGGTAGAAATTCCAAACTGATGGACAGGTACCCACAGGGCATTTCCTGCATAGGAATATTAATTTATTGCTGCTAAGTACCTTGAAATTTTCATTAAGGACCAGACCTGTCTGCTTAGTCCTGTTCATCAGGGATTTCCAGTTAAACACCCAGATGAATGGCACTGTTAGAAGGTTAGATTACTGTAATGAAAATAAAGTCTCTAGTTCTTAATTATTATGGCAACAGGCCTATTTTAGCTGAATTACACTCTATATTAAATGTCTTTTGAATTTTTTTATAATTAATTTCATTTATTTATTTGCGGAGGCAGGAATGTTGGTTTTAACTTTTTTATTAAATTTTTTATGATATCCCAAATAAAACTTGAGGGATAGATTTGAGTAAATGCGTTTTGTACAGCATAACGTACATACAGAGCAGGCGATTGTACCAGTTGCACAACACCGTAATACCGTAAAGCCTCTTTTTAAGCTCTGACACATAAAGATTTATTTGGAGGAAGCATTGCATCGCTCTGTCTTCAAGGAAGAGATTAATTTAGTTTATAAGACATTTGCTTGTTTTCATGTGTTCAGGCCTGATCTTTGAACCACTGGTGAGAAGCCTCCAGGCACTCTGAGCTCATTTATTTGTCTCTCTCTCTCTTCACATCTGACTCAGATTTGGCTGATCAAAAACCAACGTGTCATTATGAAAGCAATGCGAATGAAAACACATTTAGTGCTGCAAAACAAGCCCTAGCTGAAGGTAAAAGGAAAGGTTACGTAGGTGTGTAGCGGCTTTTTTCTACCAGTGTAGAGTTCATGACAGGTTTGCTCAGCATGTCAAGGGTTATTCAAACTAGCCATGATGTTACTGATGCCTTGGGGCTAGTAGTCACTCTTTTTCTTTCTCTTTCTTTCTTTCATGCCACCAAACATGCCTTTGCTTCACTATTGATTGTTAGTTTTGATGTTAGCATGTTGCAGCGCATACTGCAAAGAGTTAAGCATTTAACATTCCCTTAATTGCGGTATAGTTGAGCAATTTTTTAGTTTTCAGCTCAAAAGAATCTTGAGGAAAAGATGTGAAAATAAGTCATTCTAGAGTAAAAGGTTTTTAAAACTAAAATGATTGTTTGTTGTTTGATGTAGCTTGGAAATCATACTCCACAACAGAACTGAATAACCTCCCAATTATGCTGTCTAGGTAGGCAGCTCACTGGTTTATTAAACAGATCCACTCACTCATATGTTAACTTGTACAAATTCTCTAGCTCTTTTTCTCCCTGTCTCCTGAAAGTAACAGCCTATCATCTCCAAGTGCATAAACAACCAGTACTCTATCACAACACCACAACTCTTTTGTGCCATAGCAGACTTGAAACATTCAAAAAGACATGTTGGAAAAGTCACTGCTTCACTCCCTGCCTCTCGCTCTGTGTCAGAGATTAAAGAAGATGTCGGCAGCAGTTTAGAACCCATGCCACGAAGAAGGCGTTTTGTAGACTGAGAATCTCAGATCTGTCAGAAAAAAGGAGCAGGTGATCATCCCTCTCTTTTCCATCCGTTAGCTGACGAATTAGAGCTGGAAATGCATCCAAATTATTACTGTTCGAATGCAAAAGCACATTAGAGAGACGGTGCTAATAACTTCGCGCTTTGATGATTTTCTGTGTAGCATTAATATCCATGTAGTTTTATTAGCAAGCACATGCTCCATCACTACACCCTACGGGGCCTCAGAGAACACGTAACACTGATTTCTACCATTTTTAATCCGTTGGAGCTCCCTTTCTTGGAATCCAAGGTTATGAGTGGAAGAAATGAAATGTGGACTTATCCCTTACACACGAACGTTAATGAACTTTTAATTGATGTGGTTTTCCCAAGTCCCTCTTGTCGTGAAACAGGCGGGCGGCTGTGCGCTGATGGACTTGCTCTGCCCTAGCTCTCTCAGATTGGTTTACCGCCGGGGTCTTAAGCACCGCGCAGGCCGTTTCATGTGTCATATAAAATCTGGCCAGTCGCTGCGACGCCTGCAACTAAAACCTTAAGTGCATCCAGCGGCATCATTCACTGTCTTTTCACTTCCGTCTTAAAGGAAGGAGAGAGAAACTCAATCACTTCGTACATGTTTAGACGCGATGCTCCCCTGCTTTTAGCAGCCTCCATCGGCTCCCACTGGTGCCTGCACAGAGACAACCACCTCATGCACACCCAAATATGATAAAAGCCTTCGATGTGTCAGTCCACCCGACCCATCGGTGTTCAGATAAGGGACAAAAGCACTTATGAACCTGTGTGAACCTTTCTGAGGTGATTGGAAATGAGGTGTCTGCTGACCACAGTCCAACAGGCCCATACATATTTTATTTTAATGCATACAGATGCCTTCTATTTCAGCAGTTTTCAGTTCTCTTAATTGGAAGGGAAAGAGTGTCACCCTGTTTGAGTCCCCCCACTCCACCCAGAATCCTTTAGGAATGCTACACTCGAGGGAATTAAAACCCAGACAATTTATTTTAAAGAAATAAATAATCAGATTTGCCCCCCTAAACGAGCCCCTTAACCTTGCTTTTAATTGATCTTCAACTCTGCAAATGATAATTAAAACATTTTTCGGGGGTTGGGAGGGGACGTTTGGTTGGGCATACTGTAGAGGATTGAGTCGGGGGTCTGGGGATTTGCCAGGAGACTTAGAGGAGGAGTGTGTCTTTGATGATTTCTCCCCACATGAAAACATGAGGCAGAGTAATAGTGTTGTGACAAAGTGCTCAGTTCCTGTCTGAGCTCTCCAGACGTCAGACCTCTCTCTTCTTCGTTAGGCCGGCAACGATGATACTTAGGTGCTCAGTGCGTGATAATACGATCCTAAACCATAATGTAATGAAAGATGATAGGACAGAGCTACGTTGCCTCACAGGAAAGCATTTAAGCTATTGCTGTAAGAGCTGATGAAGGATATAAATGCACATGTGGTGGTGTTTCTGATGTGCTGGGACTTTTTTTTATTATTTATTTATTGCCCCTTTTTACTTTTAACCTTGAATGCAAAGCATATGGCACCTTTTCTTAGTAAACGGCAATTTTAAGTTTAAATACAATGTCTTATTTTTAAATAATGAACTGGAGAAGTTACCCCACTTTAACACATACGAGATCACGGACAAGCTTTTTGACTCTTTGTATTTGTTGTTTTTTTTTTTGTACAGAATGAATGAGGTCAGTGTAGAAAGAAAACCCCTGGTGTCTGTCAGTCTTCCTCCGAGTTGTCGTTTAAAACAGTTTAGTCATCCATTGTTCGAAATGAGCTTTGTTTCCTGAATCACAAGCCCTTAAGGTTTTCACAACTCAACTGTCATTTATATAGCTTTAGCCAATGTCATATTGGAATTAAGACAAGACGTGGCATGTTTCTTGCTTTAAAAGGAAATAGATTTATACTACAGAAATAGTACGATGTTTTATTAAAAATTAAAACAGTTGCCGTAATGTTTAAGCATTTGTTTTTTTTTTGTTGATGTTTGTTTTTTACATCAGAAAATACAAGGTTTTGTGATGCACTGGCAAAATCAATTATTTCTGTTTATGTAAATTTTGTATTGATACACTTTTTTTTTAAACAGTGTAAGACTTTTAATAATCATTTTCTATTTTCAGACATGTATTTTATTTGTGTTTGTTGCTAAATATTATATCATTTTAAATCTTGATCATTGAAGCTATTGAAAGTATTGACTAGGCCTAACCTTTGTGCTACATTAGTTCGGCTAGATTTTAAATTGAACAATTGCCATTGCATTTCCTTCTGGGGCTAAAAGCACACTGCTGCAATTGAGAAAAAAAGTGGATCTTTGCTGCTAAGCTTTATTGTGCCTGCGGTGTAGTTCATATAAAAGCGTGCTGCACTCAGCTGTTGACGACCCTGTGCGAGCGGATAAATTGATAACAGGTGGGGTGTGTTTACTGTTTGCGCTTGGCGGGAGCAGGCCAGATGGATTTGGGAGCTTCCTGTTGTGGGAAACACTTGTTGCTCCAGGTGGACGGCAGGGGCCATGGTTCAGTGGTCAGGGCTAAAGGACGTGCTGTCTCTCCGAGCCTTGTGCTGTCCTGATCAAAGCATTCCTCTGTGCGCATCAGAGGAGACCCATAATTGGCTATTGATTGGCCAGCACCGGGCAGCTCATGTGCTGTGATAGGCTGACAACTCCAACTATGCTGAAAGCAGAGATCACATGGTTGCACTGATCACACACTTCCTATAGAAGTCAGTGGTCATGTGAGAGTCAGTGCTGTGTCAATAAAACAACATGCTGCAATGGTTCTTTGTGCAGAAGGGGAAGGTTTCTTTATTAGTTGTCATATTTTAGTGGATAAGCCATTAATATTACATCAAGCAGCATTATAGAGATTAATTACTCTTTAGTCTCTTTCATAAAAGTCCAATGATGCGTGAATATGTTGCGTATCAAATATTTTCCACCTTGAAATCACACTAATGTGTCTTTTCTTTGTATAGATCAACGTTGGATGATCATTCTCCTCACAGTCACCCTCTCTACGGTCACGGCGTCTGCAAATGGCCAGGATGTGAAGCTGTGTTTGAAGACTTTCAGTCGTTCCTGAAGTAAGTATCTCACACACTTCCACACTTGGAATTTAAAAAGAAAAAAAAAAAGTTTACCAATTTACTTAAAAAAATAAATAAAATAATAAAAAAAATACTATACTTTAATTTAGAATCTTATACAGAATTGTAATTTGGAACTAAATTCAAATTATTCTAATTGGATTTTTTTCTCATATAGGATTCTGAATAAAACTAAATCGCTTCGAAAAGTAGAGTTAGACTATGAAGATTACCAGCAGGATAAAATACGAATCCAAACACCCTGTAAGAATTTGGGAATATCTTAAAGGATTCCTATTTGATCCCATTGGAATTCTTAAGAACTATGTGCTATTAAGGATCCTTATCTTTTAATTTCAAATTAGAATCTTTGTGTGTGTTATGTTGGAATCCTGTGAGAAAATTAGCATTAGAATCTGTTGGGGTTATTTCTAAATCCATGTAAAATTCCAAAAGGAATCTGTGCACATTTCTTGCTAAATGTTTCACTAACATTTTGTATGCTCTTATATATATATAAAGAAAAAATAACCTAGTGTCCAGTTACACTATTTTTTTTTTCATTCCCTTTCCTGGTCTTTTTTTTCTCCCCTCTCTCTGTGTGGGCTGGGTTCTTTACGTGGGTGTGCGGTGTGCTGCTCTTTGCCTGCTCTCTGTGGTGTGGTTTTCCTCAGGGTTCTGTGCTGCCTGCGATAACTGCAGTCCCCATGGTGATTACTGACACTTTGTCCCAAAACAAACACGTGGGGATGTTTATCTATGGTGGCCCACATTCTGAGAGTACAGCGGGTTTGCCCTTGTCTGCCTTTTTACAGACAAGAAGAAGAGAGCTTCTAGTTCTTCAGTGTCAGTGTCTCTCCTTGCTTTTAGAAACATCTGAGTTCGAGTTTTATTTATTTATTTTTTTTTTCTATACATATAGTGGAGCTCTTTAGCAGGCTAAATGTGATCTGCATCACCTGCATAAACATCACACTTGTGCATGTGCACTCTGACTCTTGCACTGGTTTTATCTGGAACCAATGCCTGTTCACCTGCCCACTATGTATCAGCTCAACTGAATAAAGCCTGACCCGTCCATGCTGACAAAGTCCAGTCTAATCTGACCAACACACAGCTCCACACTCCCTAAATAACACCTAAACCCAAGATCAGGCCAAAGGTGCGCGGTTTACACTGCGTTCATCCTGATCCCTGCCCTGAGGAAGACCTGGTCTCACTTAATCTCCACTATGTGTGTGTTTGTGATGAGATGATGAAAACATGTGCCGTGTGGCAGCAGATCAGTGAATGTGTGTCAGGCTGGATTAGTCTCACTCTAAACAAGATATGACACTGTTCCATTATCCCGAGTTCAAACTAAAACAAGCTCGACTAAAAGACCCACAAGCTTAGACCAAAAAGGAGAAAATGTGTGGTAAGCAGAACCACAGCTGCTCTCCAACCAGTTTTTTTAGTCTTGTGTGTACGTCTCTTTTTTTATTATTTTCCACCTCTGTTTCGCTCAGGGTCATAGCTCATGGGCTTCTTTTGCCTGTTTATTTGAAGCCATTTTTAAAACCAGCCCAGGCTGTGTAAACACTTTTGCAGATGATAACATTATCTGTCTCCAATCTGTGTTTACCTGTGAAGAGAAATGTAAAGAAGTGCATTCGCTCTGTCAGCCGAGAGCTTAGAGAGAAAGTCTGCTGCCCTGGAGTTTCTGAACTGCAGATCTGTTACTGTATGTTTTTGGATTGCGGTTCACATCATTGCCTTTTTTCTATTGGCCAAAACCATGATTCATCATTTGCTTATTGAAATAAGAGAAATTAGCATTTCAGAGCTGAAAAGAAGCTCAAGAGCGAGAGAGAAGTGCTTTCTTTAAGTACACTCCGCAGTGTTTACTCAAGTGTTTTTATCATGGCAACATCTTGTTTACTTTTCTTGTCTGCCCTAAACTGCTTGGAACATGTTGAGAAAACATTTGGAGACTCTCTACAAAGCCGCTTTTGTAAAAAGCGAGGCTGGGTGAGAGTTCAGCTGGCAGGCTGAAGGTGTTAACCGTCCATGCACTAAACATTCCCACATGTACATCCTCCACCCAACGGGCCCGAAGAACCATAAACAGAAATCAGGGAGTAAATTAGCTGGATGATAAGAGTTTTCTGGGTAGCTAAAGACGGCCGCATGGGGCAACGTGGCGAGGAACGGTGAGAGATGCGCGCTAACGTCACATGGATCTCTGCAGGCCAAGCCAAAGGCAACAACCGATGACGTGCGGCGGTGTTGTTTTAAGCCATACGGATATTTATTATGTCTTTAAAGGAAAACATCTCATACCTAGTTGTGCGGGATGATAACATTTCCAATAAATAAAAAAGGAAGCGATGACGAACCAATTTGTGTTTTTCCAATGGGACAGGAAGGTTTATAGTACATCTCACAATGCTTTTACGAGAGGTCAAGGGCATTCACGACATGGGGTATTTGAAAGGTCAAACTGAGTAGTGCTGCCATCTAGTAGCACTATGACATCCTGTGTGTGAGTATCGGTATTTATCTTCTACTAAAATTCACTTTGCACATTGTGATTTGCATACAGTTTCTATGGTATTAGTCTTAGAACTGGTTTCCGTTTACGGTTACCTTTCGCAAACACATGTGTGGTATTTCTCATCCTGAAAAGTGTGTTTACCCATCAAAGACAAGCAGTATGAGTAAATAAAATCAGTAGATAAGCATACTTCTTTTACGTAATGCAAGAAGATAAGGAAAAACAGACGGATGTTTAGCTATTGAAACAGCTGCGCATGTTTGGGAATAAACAATGGTTCGTCCCTGTAATAGAAAGACCTTCCAGGGCATCAGCCCACCAGAGCATCATTAAAACCTGGACTAAAGGACAGCTAGCTTCAGTGATATGCAAAATGCTGACTGTTTAAGTAATGTCTATTTAACTTGTTTTATTGTGGCCGTTTACATTAGGGGCTGTCATCCTGCCAGAAAGCTTTTAAACAGCCTTCGTTTGAAGTCCAGAAAGTGACACATGCCAGCGCTCATAGTCTCTCTCGATGTCAATTCTGCCGTTCTCCGCAGCTCCTCTTGTCCAGACACTCTTCCGAGAGGCTGCATTAAGGGCCATTTGAATATTTCATTTCCTATTAATTATGCACTGTGACTCTACATGTCATTAGAAGGAACGGAGGAGAGGACGGGGAAAAAAGAGAAACGTCCACTGTAACAAAGGATGAAAAGAGGTAGCGGGGGCTCGTGGGGTGCTGCGAACTACAAATTCCAAAGCATGTCACGTCCAGCCGCGTTCATTGAAAATGCGAGACGCCCTGTACCTATTTTATCTCTCCACAAATGAAAACTGGGTGGTTGTTTTGAAATGTTTACATGATCCCTCTTCAACCTTCCCTGACTTCAAAAGCAGCTTGTTTTTAGTTGATTAATGTTGGAAGCCAGAACAGACGCAATATAGTTTTAAACAAGGTGTGGATTTAGCGTGGCCATGTTAAAACACTCGCCGTCCCTAATCCTTGTGTTATTTTTAACGAAGCGATCAATTCAGAATGTCTTTAAAGGTGCGTTCCCGCTGTGTCAACGATCAAAAAGACACGTGGTATTTATGTGCTCATTCTGAAGGAAAACAGTCCGTTTTGACGCACGTTTAGATCATTTCCCTTTCAAGGTTGAGTGCTCCACTTCCGAAGTCAAAATCGCTCTCCGTCACGAGTGTTGTCGAGTGTGTTTTCCCCACACGTATTTTCAGCCGTGCTCGTATGTTGTCTTTATTCATAATAATGGCGCCGCTGCCATCATGTCACGCCACCTTGCCAAATTTATTAGGCCATCAACATCAGTTCTGGCTCCCCTTGTCTTGGCCCCTGCTCAGGTCTGGGCACGACACTTTGATTTGCGGCAGAGGACAGTAAACGTGCATTTGGGAAAAAGGAGCATGTGGAAAATGCTACTGTTCTGTTCCACCAGCCTCTGCCTGGTGACAGTGACCTACATGGTCAGTGAAGATGCGATATAATTTATGATATATATAATATATTGGATCCATTAGCGGGCATAATGAAGTAGTGAAATGAAAGGGTATTTGTGAAATCAGTTCAAACATCCTGCACGGATTATGATTAAATGATTAATGAAATGCCCCTGCATAAGCATTTTCAAACCATAATTCATGCGAGGGCTGATAAAAATCCTCCAATCATATTTCCTTCACTCGTGACTCTTATCTCCACCATTTTATATAAATCACCACAAAAAAAGGAGAGGTAAAAAAAAAAAAAAAAAGGAAAGCTTGGCCCACTTTGCCGAGGCCAGCTACTTATTTAGATTAGTTATAAACGTGCGGGGGAGAAAAAAAAAGGTCTTGGCGGTATAAAATAATCATGCATAATTATATTCATAATTCAAGTTTATGACAGATTCCATCTCTTTTCTCCTTGTTGTCCTTTGCCTTTTTCCTCCTGGCTTCATTTGAGTTCTCTTAATCTAGATGACATAATTAACTGCAGAAGCCACCGAAAATAAGAAAAATCCATTTAATTTTAAAGCTGAGAGTTTGCAGAGTGCACGACTGCCGATTTGCAACGTGTTTTTTTTCACCTGAGTTTGGCGAGGCGCTTCTCCCGTCTGCTCAACTTCGTTTCTGTAGGTTTGCGTGAAACTGGGCAGTTCTTGAATTATGCATGAGGCACGTAAAGAGCGCTTCTATTTCCGGTAATGCAGAGATCTTGTTAGAACACTCTTCATTTGTGTTTGGGGAATTTGATATTTGTGGACGTGTGGACATTGGCTTTTATTTACTTTTTTATCATTTTAGTATGCGCATATCTCGGGCCATTTTCACTTTTCCAATATGGAGAAATAAATGACTGCCCTGCAGAATGTGCAGATAATGTAATTCAATATTTTACCATGAAAGTTTTATCAAATGTTTAATAGATGGCTGTAAAATATGGTACTAAAATGAAGGCTGCTCTCTCTCTCTCTCTATAGACATCTGAATAATGAACATGCCCTGGATGACAGGAGCACGGCGCAGTGCAGGGTACAGATGCAAGTAGTTCAACAGCTGGAACTGCAGGTAACATCTTATTTCTCCTCCTCCATCTCCTTTTTTGGCTTTTTCAAAAGTTTGCTTCTCTCTAACTCTCTCTCTCTCTCCCTCCCTCTCGCTCATTTGCTCTCAAGTAGCAGCTCAGAGATAGAGGAGGGAGGGATAAAAATGAAATTATTTTGTACATTTGTGAGTAACCAGTCATTAAAAATGTGTTATGTTCGCATGACAGCCAGGCAAAGATATATGGAGTGCCCTGGGGCTAACTCCACAAGATAATTACATTTCGAATTTTACTGGGTTTTAAAGTCGTTTATGACTTTTAACTATTTGGCACCACAATAAAACACTTTGTGAAAAAATCCAGGCTTACCAACAATGGTGGGTGAGCTACCAGTCCTTTCAATGAATTGATTGACTCATTTAATTTATTGATGTGCATTTCTTGTTAATAAACATTAATCGTGACATATACTCAGTGAATGGCATCACAGAGATTAGGATGTACAGAAAATGAATGGGAAGTTTTGGTTTTTAGTAGGAGAAGGGAGATGGATGCTTTCTTAGATTCAGGCAGAGAGCATTAGAAAGTGCCAGAGTTATTGTGCAGTGGTTAACATATTGAACAATGGTGCTCATGCGGGCTCTTTGCGGTCAAATTCAGCTCAATATTTTTTAGCAGTATTTTCATCTCCTAATGTAACTCCTTTATTCATGCTAGAATTCACTCCAGACATCAAACTGTAATGATCGTTCTCTAGCTGTGTGCTTATCTGTCCATACATTAGGCATTTATGCAATATTTCAATGTTTGATAGCACAAATAAAATGAGTCTTTTATGTCATGATGCCAGTAAAGAGAAAGGGCTGCAACATACAGATTCTGAAGTAATAGCAACTAAAAGGAGCAGAACTGGACCGCGTTTCCCCCAAAATGATTATAATCCTAAATAGATCTTTGAGATCATTGCTGCCAATGCTATTTAGGCTAACAGTGTTTTGGGGCAATGCAGTCCAGATCAGTGTCTGTGGAGGTCAGAGAGGGCCTCTAATGTTTAATTTGGATTCACTTTGACTGAAGAAACCGTGACTCAAGGCTAGAGTTTGTGTGTTCGTTTTCAGTGGCTAATAAACCCTTAGGGTTGTGTTTCTGTATCTAGTGTAAAGGTCACAATTTGAGTACGTGTATGTCAAGAATAATAATATGTTTGTCAGATGTCCTTCACAATGGGTTACTTGGTTTACTGATAACTGAGAGAATGTTACACTTAAATGCAGTTTTAAAGGTCAGAATCTGTTCTCATTTTAATCATAATTTGTATGTTTTTTTTTCCTGTTTTTCTCATTAAAGTTAGCGAAAGACAAAGAGCGTCTTCAAGCAATGATGACTCATCTTCATGTAAAGTCTACAGAGCCCAAACCCGCCCCACAGCCAGTGAGTATAGCACTCTTGACATCTCAGCATCTTGACTCATGTCCAAATTTGCATACCGTCTGTAAATAGCATATGAGATTAAATTTAGTGCACACCAACTGAAAGTACGTTAAAAATAGCTTAGATAATATACTGTATTTTCTCTGGTGGATTTTCATCTGTGCATGCTTCATGCTGGTCACAGCTCAAAGTTTTTTGCCATTCACTTTTGCTTTTCTTTGTAAAGAAAACTGTGCAAGCAATGTAAAAATAGGAATAAAAAATTAAAATTTAAAAATTTAAATGTTAGTTGTTAGTTCTGATACTTGCATATTTTGAAATGTATGGAATTAGTGCAATTTTATATATATATATATATATATGTTTTGGGTTTTTTTTTCTTGTTGGATGCCCCATGTTGCACCTTATTTCTCACAATCCTATTTAAGAGTTACCAACATTGTTAGAGAAAGTTTAAGGTTATATCTGTTCATAACTTTAAAAACATATCCCTCAGAATTTTTTGGTAAAATTAATGGAGAACAAGTGTTCACAAACCATAACAAAAGTGAAAATTGATAATCGATTGGTCACATCCTCTTTTTTTCTTCAGTTTGCTGAGCACGCTGATCATATTTTTGCTGCTCAGGGGCCCTGTGGTGCTCAGGAGCCCAGACACAGTGTCCTGGGACAGCGGGTGACAATAGTTTGTTCAGTGGAGCTTTGCCTCTGTCACACGCTGATTGTTTAGATTAGCATTTGTACAAAGGTATCTGACACGGCGACGCTTGTGTATGAAAATTGGTCTCAGATACTGATATAGTAGGGGACTGAGGGGAAGCGGCTTGTAGTGGAGAGGAGGACCTTATAAATAAATACTTTTTTATAAGGTGTACAGTATGCTTTATTATTAGAAACCTGATGGTAATTAGAATATGTAGCGCAGGCCTAGTTGAAACGTGTTTACAGATTCCATTTAGTGACGTTTTACTCAACAGCATTGTTGTACTAAAAGCCTTGACATTTATTTAGCAAATTTGGTCATTTACTTGGCTAATGTTGGAATGAGTGTTTAGTTTTAAATTCACGTTTTTACTCAAAAACAAATGAGATGTTTTTGTGGCCTGATATTCTGCTCATTAATCTTGCCCCAGTAACATTCATATTTATCAACAGCTCATTTTAAGAGCGATTTCGCCTCAGGCCACAGTTGTTTACGTGTTTGTGCGTGCACATGTACATCCACGAGTTTACGAATGAAGGTGTCACTAAGTGTTCTCATCAGCAAACTGACCTTTTCATTGTCCATAATTAAACTACTGATTTTTTTGTTATTGTTTGTTAAGCCTTTTTTAGCAGATTGTCTTTTGTTTTTCATGGAAGCTTGGCAAGTCAAAGCCAGTATAATTAGATCACCAATTACAGTTTAATTATTTTCAAGTCTACAAGTTAACAAGTCTCATTTTGCGGATATACTGGAGAGCACCCAAATGGTACAGGAAAACAAAAGGTCTGGGCCACTCGCTGTTCGTGCATGAGGAATATGGATAACAAAGCTTGCTGGTGTGCACAGATTTTAAATACGTCCATACTATCCAAAACCTCTGAACCAAACCAAGTGTTTCATCTAATGCCTACCTATTTTATAATATTTTTCTTTAGCACGAAACGTTGAAAACGAATGACAAACAACTCATCTGCCGCCTTTTAATAAAAAAAAAAAAAATTATATATATATATATATATATATATAATAAAAAAACTCTATTTTTTAATTCTTCTAAATCATTTTAAAGCTATCCTTGTTATTTTGACATGCTGCTTTCTGTATCGTAGCTCGGTGTCATAACTTGTACCATATGGTGTATTCTAGCACAACTGTTTATTGTTTATTGACCAAGGGCCAGAGCTATCTGTATAAAAATATACATTTATAACAAAGAGAGAAAACAATTAGCCCCCCAAAAAAAGTAAAAAAGGTTAGATAGACATGAAGACAATGACATGTCAAGGATGAAGCTTCTGTCAGCCCTTAAATTTCTTTATTATGTACCTGTCTATCAAACAGAGCATCTGTATGGTAATGACCGTTAATAGGGTGTGTGGTAATTGCGTGGCCTGCGACGTGTCCGCGTGGCAGGGGGTTAGATGTTAAACACTGTCTGTTGGTTTTCACTCGCCTTGTCGCCGTCTGCACTGTCAGCGACGCCATTATAGAGCAAAATTAGACATCTGATACCTCCAAAGCAATTGACAGCCTTGACATTTCATTAATTTGCTCACCCAATCTGTGGGCGATTGTGGCGCACGACAAAAAACCCACCTCCGCGTGCCCTCTCTTTGCCCCTCTCTGTTTGTCCTTGCATTCGTCGCATTCGTCTCCCTCGTCGTAGACGGCAGTCCAAGTCATGTTTAATTTGGTAACAAGGCCTCCTTTGGCAAATTAGCAATTAGAACAATTTGGTGAGGGGAAATATGTATATGTGTCATTAGCTTTTTTTTTCCTCATCGCCTACAAATTAATAGCAGGAGCATTGGGTCAGGCTCGCATTTTCCACTCCAATAGAAGAGGAAATGTGACACTGACGACTCAACGTAGCTGCTGGAAGCGAGATTGCACCTTAACTAACCCGCTGGTTAATTAGTTTACCTTATAGCCATTATTACTAGCCCCCCACCTTGTGCCACTTGATAAGGGAGGAAGACAGTGTTTCTCTGGAAACTATTTCTCCAGAAGAACCATCTTACGCCAAACCATCGGGCTGATGAGGGTCATTCAGATGTGACGTTTAATCGTAGTATCACCCCTGTAAGTAGCCACTAATTAGGGTCCTTACAATACAATTTGAGGCTGTAATTAGTGTAGATTGACCTCTCTCTGTCTGCGGCTTATTAGGAGCCTCTTAGGGCTCGGTGAGAAACTCATTCCATCAGCCAGCAAGACTGCTACTGCCGCCCAAGAGCAAAGAGAGCGAGCAAAGCATTCTGGGAGCACGCCAGCAGACCAAACAAAGAGGCGACCAGGGGGATGTACGCTATTTGCTCGCAGAATGATGGACGCAGAAAGCGAAAGCATGGTGTTTACAAATATTTACAAACCGACATGCCACCAATGCTCCTCTGCGGTGCAAAGATTGATTGGATGGTGTGTTAACAATTAGCATCCGCAGGCATCAGCCGTGACTAACAATGCTGTGGCCTGTTTTCTTTCTGTTCTTTTCAGCTCAACCTGGTTTCTAACGTCACCCTGTCCAAGACGGCTCCCGAAGCCTCGCCGCCCCTCAGCTTACCCCAGACACCCACCACCCCAACGGCCCCCCTCACGCCGCTCTCACAAACCCACTCCGTTATCACCCCCACCAGCCTGCACAGTGTCGGTCCCATGCGCAGACGCTACTCGGACAAGTACAACATGCCCATATCTCCAGGTACAGACTGACTGCTCCGAAGCTTCACTGGGACATATGTAATACATGAATCATTAGGATCAGTGGGTACATCTTACGAATATGTGCAAGTCACATTTCACCCTATATATATATATTTTTTTTATATATATTTTTGTACTCAAAAAAATATAATATATATATATATATATATATATATATTCAATTACTTTTTTAAATCATTAATTAAAATAAAATGATGAATTATTAATTTGTTTTATACATGTATGTTTTGCCTAGAAAATATATACTTATATAATTTTTTTTTTTTTTTACTTTATTTTCATGCCAAGTAAACTATTTTTTCCCAAAAAATCCTCATTACTGCAGTATGTCTTGATGCTTTATTTTACAGTTACACCTATTAATTGCTTATTAGCATAATAATATTAGTCATTTATTAGTGCTAATTAAGCACATATTATTGCATTATTCTACATGCCTAATTTTACCCAATACCTAAACTTAGCAACTAACTTCCAATATTATTCATTATTCTCTGTGTTGTTTTTTTATTTGATTTTATATAACTGCATTTTACTAATGTCATTCAATTATTTAAATAAATAAATCTCAATACAGGTTTCTTTAGTTCAGTTCTTAATATTTGTGTTCTGTGTTTGTGAACAGATATTGTCCAGAACAAAGAGTTCTACATGAATGCTGAAGTACGACCTCCTTTCACATATGCTTCGCTAATACGACAGGTAAGAAGCAGCCACATTTTCATCATACGTTTAACCCACCTACTGCATTGCAAACGAACATCTACACTTTAGATTCTGCATATGCATATCAGTATGTTTGCAGTATAAATATTCAACGTTAACACAAACTTCTTTAAAGTCAAGCCCCTAAACCCCCTCCACCACAGCAGTTAAATTTCAGATGCAATTTAACAGCAGAGCTCAAGATTAGCCATCTGCAAATGAGCGTGAGAGCACTTGCTGTTCATAGAGGGGGCAAAAAAGCCCATATATAACAATTGCTTTTGATTAAGTATTACAGCCAATGTGATTATTACGGAATTCATTTCACACAACAGTAGGAATGGGGCGTCTTTGAGATGCCCAGTCAATTATCAGGCCTGAACCGGTAATCTGTGATCACACGGGCATTAATCTGGGCCTGGGATAATTGCCGCTTTATAATCTGGCTATATAATTTATTTTTTCTTGTTCTGGTCGTTTAGCGGAAAAGGATGTACTCAAATTGGCACATTTGCATAAGGAAGCGTTCAGTAAACAAAGTAGCTCCTATTTGAGAACGGAAAAGCGTGGAGCTGTTTTACATGCACCCTCAAATCAACTTAACTTGACATACCATGTGCATCTCACTTTTTTTTGCTCCAGGTTTGAACGGAAATGGAACTGCTTTTTGCTTATCAGCTTTTGTGTGTGTGTGTGTGTATTTTTTGCAGGCAATACTAGAGTCGCCAGAAAAACAGCTAACACTAAACGAGATCTACAACTGGTTCACGCGAATGTTTGCATATTTCAGACGCAATGCAGCAACGTGGAAGGTGATCTCACATTTCCTGTTTTCTATTTCCAGCTTTCTTTAATATATAATGAATTTGACTGAAAAAAAACAACAACTGAATGAAGTAGAAACTCAAAAACGTTGTCGAAGATGTATGGAGGAACTATTGGGTTCACAATAACTCCTGGCAATAGAAAACCATCAGAATTCAGGACACACCTCTATTATTGAACCACACAGACTTCCTTCATGACAAACACATATGAATAAAGGAAATACAGTGGGATCCAAAAAATCTAGTTTTAACCTAGAAATAAAAAGTTTAAGAAACATGGGAGAAAAATGAGTAGAAGGTTTCAAAGTAACTCATCAAATGGAAGCAAATATGTGACAAACTGAAATTCATGTTTTTTTTAACTTGTCATTCAAATATAATGCTGCAATTAAAAAAGTAATGAATAATGCAAAACAGAAATATTTTCACTAGTGTTCTCAGACTTTTAGACGCCACTTTATAATTTAGTTCTTTAAACAAACTACTACTGAAAAACATATTTCTGTTCCCAGAAATTAAGGTATCATAACATAATGAACATTAAAAAAAAAGTTATTCCAAAGAGCAAAAAATGTGTGTAATTGATGCTATTTCGCCCAATGACATTTAGTCAACAAGTTCAAATTTCCCAGAGAAAGTATGTATTTTTTCCCCAGCTATGATTTATTTCACTTAATGGTCCTTAGAAGTTTCTGGAAGAGACCCTTTCTTCATTTGGATTTATTTTGAAAGTGTTTTTACAGTTTTTTCTGGAAGAATTTCAACCTCTTTAAGGGGAAATCTGGTCATTTGAGTAGGATGTTTTCCCCTGGCAGAGTTTGTTGAGCATTGGCATTTAACTCAAGCGTTTTCAGTTTCCGTTTTTGAAGTGAGGCAGAAAATGATGAACTATCTGTGACTTTTACCAGAGCTTTTACCAGTGACAACACTCACACAGGCCTCCATCAGTCAATGAGGGCTTTATTTACTAAATATCACCCACATGTTGTACAAATGGCCTGATGAAAGGGTAATTTATAAGAACGCAACAAGCAGAGCATGTTAGAATTACATCCCTTCCCCTCATTGTTCAGCTACAGTGCTAAAGTCATAACTGCCAAAGATTCATGTTTATCAGACTGTTTGTGCAGTCTGGAATTTTGTTGGTAGTCCAAGGTGCTGCAACAACTGGCTCTCAATCAATACATTTGAGTGTTTTGGAAAATAGCAACTACCCTGCTAAAACTGTAGGAAAAAAATACAATACACCTTTCTTATGCTCACCAAATCTGTATTTATTTGATACAAATGATGAAATATACTTCTAAACAACAGTTTTCTTTTTAAAATGTAAATTATTTCAGTGAGGGCAAAATCTACTTTGTAGGCAGCCATTACTTCAATCAGAGATGATTAAAATATGCTGATTTGGTGCTCATGAAACAAACTATTATTATCCATGTTGAACACAGTTGTGCCACTCAGTATTTTTCTGAAAACAGTAACACATTTTTGGGGAATTTTGATAAATGGAAAGTTTACTGTCAGTTTTAAATAATGCATCACTGCTGAATTCTTAAATTAAAAAAAATCTGTAGCAGTAGTGTATATTAAGTGAGATCAAAATATCTGATAAACACTGTGGGGAAAACATGAAATACTGAAACCAGATTTAATATGTTGCTTTTCAGGTTGTTTTAAAGATGTCTAGATCATTTAACTAGAAAACAATGACATTCCAAGCATGGATTTTTTAAGTTCCTTAAATTATTTATTCACTCAAAAAAGGAAAATTCTGTCATCATTTACTCACCAGTATGGCGTTCCAAACGTGCATGGCGTTATTTTTTTATCAAACCCCAAAGAAGAGGTTTTTAAGAAAGTCGCTGATGCTCTTTTAAGCTCTGAATAAACACTGTAAAAGTCTGAAGTTCAATAAAAGGTTTGTGTGATAAACAGACCCCTATTTAACTCATAATTGCCTTCCTTTCTTAGCTGTCAAATTTCAAACTCCGCATTGGAATTATTACAATATGTGTAATAATCAGTGTCATTGAATAATGAGTAAATTCTGACAGAATTTTAATTTATTTTATTTTCATTATCATTTATTTTCAACTTAACAATACAAGACAATGTGGGTTCTATGAAAAAATGTGTCTCATAGCCCTTCTTTTTCTCTCACACTAACTGCAGAACGCAGTGCGGCATAACCTTAGTCTTCACAAGTGTTTTGTGCGGGTAGAGAACGTTAAAGGGGCAGTATGGACTGTCGACGAGCTAGAGTTCCAAAAGAGAAGGCCGCAAAAGATCAGCGGGTAGGTGTTCCAGCGCCACCCCGAACAGCGTGGCTGACCAAACCCGTGTCTCGTGGTGTTGATGGATGGGCTCCATGTCATTGTCTCTGTGCTGTGCCGCCCATTGACCCCCTGCTAGCTTTAGCGTGCGTCTCTGTGCCCTTATGTGAGTTGTGTGCTGGCTTTGTGCACCGTAACCCCTAGTTGCTTGTGCTTATCCATTCATTCATTTCATATCCTCTTCTCTATCACTGTCTGTCTGTCTTGCTACATCCGAATCTGGCTGCTTGCTGCCCCTCTCCCCCATCCCAGGGTGCCGTGCGCACCAATCTCTCCCTGCATAAATGCTTTGTAAGAGTTGAGGATGACTTTGGGTCCTTTTGGACTGTAGACGACGAAGAGTTTAAACGCGGCCGCCACATACAACGAGGTCGCCCCAGGAAGCATGCGGCTGACGAAAGCTGTGATGAACTGCTTGTACAGTAAGCACCGCCCTCGGCCCCGCTCCCTTCCTGCATGCTCCGCCTCTGTGTGCTCGCTCATCCTGTACGTAGCTTTTCCTATCTTATGCTTTTGTCATTTCTGTTTGTCATCATTTTTGAAATGGCTCACGTGAGTGTCATAATAATATGTGATGTAAAAGTTAAAGTCAAATTCACATAAACTCTGTTCCAAAACTTAGCAAGCTTCCTTGTTATCTATGGTCTGCATAGGATACTTGTACTTCTTAACCCTTATTGACCCATTTGGTCCCACTTTATATTAAGTGTCCCTAATACCTGTGTACTTCCATAATTTCTAGATGTGTATGTAGTATGTAACCACAGTGTAAGTACAGAATGCTACATAGTATCTACAGCTGTAATATTTCTGTAACTACACACATGTAACAACCCTCAGAATGGTGTGTGTGTAAGTACAAATGTGTAACAACACTTTTTTCACTTCACTAAGTAGTCCTGTAACAGGAATGACATAGCTACATTTTGTAACAGCAGTATGTATAAGAGTAACTGGATCAGGGGGTGTAGTTGGGTAGGTTTAGGGATATGTAAAGTGGGTGGAGTTGGCGCACCTCTGTAATACCAGTGTATTTACATGGTAACTCCTCAGGAACTGCCCACTTAATATAAGGCTTAATTTACGGCCCGCTGCTGTGTAACATCAGAGTAACTACATACTAAATCAATAGCAGTTGTCTATTTAATATAAAGTTTAACACTTTATTTTTCAAAAAGTGCTGTTAGTCCTGTTACACATTGTACTTTCATGACCAAAAAGTGTTGTTACCAATGTCCTGTTACACATTTGTACTTGCACACACCATTCTGAGGGTTGTTACAGAAATATTACAGCTGTAGATACTATGTACCGGTGTGTACTTACTCTGTGGTTACACACTACATACACATCTAGCTACTATGGAAGTACACAGGTATTAGGGACACTTAGTATAAAGTGGGACCTAACATTTTATACTTTCAGTTGTAAATATTGTGACTCACCATGTATCTGGTTAGTTTGAATCAAGGCTTATAACTATTTAACAAATTTTCCAAAAACAGGCAAAAAGCAAACTTAGAAGGCAGCATTATTATTGGAAGTAAAGTAGGCAAGTAGGCAGCTAGTTTTGGGACAGAGCTCTAGTGTTAAACAGCTTTTGATAGTTTAGTGCCGTCTATTGATTTTACTATTGAGTTTCATTGGAAATCAGATTGTACTCTAAATACTGACTTCAGTGTAAAATCAATCTGCTCAGTAGACCGGTGACAGTATGACTGGTTTCTGTAGTGCACTGAATGTGGGTTTGTATTGTTGTCTCTACAGAAGTCCAGCTCTTGTAAAGAACATCCATACCACTTTGGGATATGGTCCCGCTCTTTCTGCAGCCTTTCAGGTAAAATCACAATCTTGCAGCATCCAATCCTCATCCATATTATTTATATGGTTTTATTTATTCATCTATTCAGTTGCTGCCCACATCCAGTCATTGACTGTACAATATAGTATAATTTTGGGCACAGTTGATGAAGAATAGCAATAAAGCTTGTTAGAAAATACTACTAATTTAGCTGGCTTAAAAGGTGACAGTCTAGCATGACACACTTGTGGCACTATGAGGATGCAAATATAAGTAATTATCAAGTGCATTCTTTTCATCTACCTGTATTTTTCTATAAAAACTGTCTAAAAATGATTACATACTGGCTAAATTCACTTGAACACATATCATGTCATCATTATGACTTTAAAAAGGCCTAAATAGGTCCTAAAAGGAATTGAAGTGTGCAGATGATTAAAATGGTTATTTATTTTGGACGAGCCGAAGGCCACTGAACGCTCCTAATGTTTTGTAGGAATTGGTCTCACCGAGTTCATCTCCTCCATTCTGTTTTAGGCTTCAATGGCAGAGAACAACATACCTCTATACACTACCGCTTCCATCGGAAGTCCCACTCTTAACTCGCTTGCCAGCGCCATCCGAGAGGAAATGAATGGGGCCATGGACCACGGGAACAGCAACGGTAGTGACAGCAGCCCTGGACGCTCGCCCCTGCCAGCTATGTGAGTGGCTCACATCCCACCTTCGTAATGTGTGTGTGACTGAGATAAGGGCGGGAGGTAAAGGAAGATGTCCAGGAATCATTAGGCTCACGAGCGTCGTGCGGCTTAGGTGCTGGAAATTTTTTCACCAGGTCACAAGAAGCTGAAAATAAGTCTCGGAACGCACAGTAGGGTTCGATGTACATTACAGCAGATGTTTAGCCAACCGTGAAATTATATAGAAAACTGCAGTTTACAGAGGAAGCAGGAATTGTGAATACAGTCTTACAAGGAAACCCCACCTTTGGCGGGGTTTCTACGTTGGGGGAGCTCGTAAAGCAAATAGTGTCTCTCCGTGTTATTTCGAGGAATTGTTTCTAAACTTGCTTTTATTACAGGTCAATAGTGTGCGGCGTACTACGCTGAGTTCCTCCCTAATTATTGCCTCCATTTTGTTTAAATATTTACAAAAGCGGTGAATAGAAGATGACAGAACTGGCCTCCTTTTTCCAGCCAGACAGGACTCGCAGCACGTCCGTAAACTCTGTGAGCCATCGAGAGTAAAACAACGAAGGGAGGGGAGGAGAGGGGGTCGTAATTAGCCTCCACAAAAGCGCGCCAAGATTTCCATGTAGCTGAGCTGCGGTCAGGGCTGGAAACCACAGCTCCCCATACACTTGTTGTATGGGAGGGACCGCCGTGTTGTTTGAAGCTTAAAATAATACGGTGCAGACAACATGGTTTCCAGATGTCAGAGGACAGAATGGTGATTTGTTGCACGGCGAGATTTATTACAGTTTCTGTGAAATATCAGCAAATCGTTTCTTTTCTAAAAGCAGTGCGGTAATGAACTCGTGAAGATGTGGCTGAGAGAAGTGCTAATGGCAGGTAACATAGCTGCAGGCCTGCCCCGTCTGCAGGATACAGAGAGACAGGATGGGTGTGCTTGCTCTGGGGCGTCTGCCTCTCACCTCTCCAGGCATTTGCCGACTTAACACACTCAAAAGCAAAGATGTTGCCCCAAACACGAGCTGTACAAAGTGTGAGAATATACGAGCATACATAAAACATTAACATAAAACGCACTGAGCTTTATTAAGTTAACTAGATTTATGGATCATGTTATCAAGGGCACCGCGTTTCAGTTTCAGTGAATAACTTTTTCGCTAATAAAACAATTTTGTCACTTATACTGTAGATGAGGCAAGAAAAGCTTTATTATTTATTATTCTCAAATGTTTCAAGTAAAAATGAGAAGGGTGGGTTATATCTTTAACCTTGCAACAATGTATTAATTATTTATCATTGTAATTAAAATATCAAATAAGCATGTATGGCTGTGATTACAAACACTAGGGAAAATGCATATTTTCAGAATATTCCGATTACATTATCTGAAATAAAAAATTAGATTCTAGACATGTTCTCATGGTAAAACGTATTTTACCATGCTAATGATGCATGTTGGATTACGTGAAAGCTGTGCAACATCATGGTATCATCCCCACAGTGCTTTTTTAAACACCTACATACTTTGTTAATATAAGCATTATATACTAGCTTGATTGTTTCTGTATTATACATTCTCTTATGCTTCAGAGTCACAATTAATAACATCTAATAATTGGGGGTTCCACAGCATCTTCTGCACCTGTATGTCTCGTCGCAGATGCATGCAATAAGATGCTTCAGTCCTAATTACAATGAAGGCTAAAGCAGAGTGCAGCTCAGTTGCATATTAATAACAATTTCATGTTTGCCCTCCAGCTAGAGATTGAGAACCGGAGGCCATGGGATACATAGAGACGCTTTGATCTAAAGCCGATAGAATGGCGAGAGTTTTCTTATTATTCACGCACAAATATGATAACTCATTAGCATGGCTGCTTTCCTAACAATCGTGGAGAGAGTAGAGATTGTTTGAGGGGGAAAAATAGATATTGTGGCTAATTACATTTGCCAAACATGTCTTAGCGAAAACCTATAGTTTGCCATGTGAGACTAATTAACTTAAAGGCTCCGCCACAGCTGCTTCTAATGTTTATCCTTTTATTCCTTTCGGTTTTGGTCGTCTTCCCCGGTAGAGTCAGCGCTCGCTCATTGGCGCTCTATTCCTGCAGTGTTTCTGTAATGAGAAATTTGGCAGATCTCATCTCTGTGGACAATCCTGTGCCCAGACTGTGGGCCGGGGTTCATGTTTTGCCTTGTTTACAACTGACAGCGTTATTATTCTTGTAAGGGCTCTGTTTCTTATCACAGCCGTTTGTGTTGGGCCCCGTCGTCAGCGCCTCCCTCCTTCCCCTCTCTTCTCGCACGCCTCCCCGCCACTGCTTTTCTTCCCCTTATTGACACTTTGGTTAGAAGTCACATTAATTTTGCGCGTATTTAAAGCGTACGCCGTGCTGTCTGGTCACCGTGTTGTGCGGGTGTGTTTTTTTTTTTGCATGCTTGAAGTTGATTAATGACGGAACCTTGCGTAGGGTCGTCCTCTAGAGACCCGCCTCACAGGTTGTGCATGTTAACGAGCGAGAAGAGGAGCGCGCGGAGCGGCACTGATCTGACGCCACCGGGAAGCTGACAGGCCGTCCGCTCGCTCGCCGCAGTCCATTCTCTCGTCGCCACGTCGCACGTTGTTAATCTCCCTCATTTATCAATTCAAAGTGAAAACCCTGTTGTCAGGCCAGCTGTGGAAAATAAAGCCGGCAGGTATCCCGGTGCTGCAAGAAGTGAAAGGGAAGTGGAGTTATCAGGAGCACTGCTGTGCCGCCACTGTTAGTCTTTCATTAGAGAAACAGCTGGTCCTTACACTAGTCCTTTTTATTTTTAGATATTTAACCAGTAGATGGTAGTGGCTGCACTGAATTATACTGTACATATTAATATGTTAAAAAAACTTTTTAAACATATTGCAGAGCCCTGCCCTTGACTTGGAGATAAAAATATACTTTACAAATTAACAATTCATCCCCACAAATTACTGAGTTGTTCCCTTGTTTTGGTAAATTGTGGCCATGTTTTACTAATTTGTTTTGATTTTCATGAAAAAAGGGAACAAAATGGCCGTGATTTAATTAATTGAGTGAAAAATTGTGTGGCAACTATATATATCTCATGTCATGTGCAGAACTCAGAGAGAGAAAAAAAAGATAATTCAAAGCAAATTAAAAGAAAGAAAAAGAAAGTCTTTACTTAAGTTTAATGTCAACTTTTAAGTTTAAATTAATTTGTAATTTTTTTATTACCATCATTTTGATTATATATATTTAAGTTAATCATTTTTAATATTATTGTTATAGCTTTTTACTTTGAGAATGGAGGCTTTTATGTGAAAAGAAATGAACATTCCTGTTTCGTTTTATTTGCAGGCATCATATCAGCGTAAAAGAGGAGCCACTGGACCCCGAGGAGCAAGAAGGTCCCCTTTCCCTCGTGACGACAGCCAATCACAGTCCAGACTTTGACCACAACAGAGATTACGAGGACGACCACGGTCACGAGGACATGCTGTAAGCCTGGTTTCTCCCAGGTCCTCTGCCGAAGAGGCCATACTAACTGCGGTCACCTGCGAGACCACTCCAGACATAGCAAGCCCAAGACTGGATTCACAATCCTCTTGTTGACAGCTATTAAAATGTTCAGATTTACTCTTAGTGCCATTAAATACGAAACGAAATACGAAATAAGAAAATCTATTTCATTTGGAAGTATTTTTGATTTGTTTCTACTTTTCGGTTTAAAGACGAGATGTGTACATTTCTACTCATCTCCTGATGAAGAGACGTTTGGTACTGGGGCCTGCTTCTACTTCCTTTTGGTGAAAGTGTCACTGAGACCAGAGCGGACATGAAAACACAGCTTAGAAAGACTCCTTGCCCTCTGAGTCGAATAAACACTGATCACGAACTCTCACACACACAAATCATTAGCGCTTCGGTGAGCGTGCCACTCACAGTGTGTGTGTACGTATGTGACTTTAATTCATCGTCTCTGCCTTCAGATCTTCTCAAGAGGACGGTTCACCCAAAAATGAAAACTCCTGTCATTTACTCACCCTTATGTCGCTCCGAACCAGTGTAGCTTTCTTTTTTTGGTGAAACACAAAATGATTTGTTTTGAAGAGTGTACTCGGTTGCTTTGAAAGCGAATGCTCTCTCAGAGAACGAACAGTGAGTGAATCATTCTTTTGAGCCGGATCTTTTTCGTGAATTGGTTGATAAAGTTCAAAACAAAACTGATTCTCGAGTTCAACTCACTGACTCTGTAATCTGCTCATGCCTTAAACCAAGGGAATTTTTTTTTTTTTTATTGTACCTAAATTTATCTACAGACACAGAATATAAGAAAACAATATGGATCTCCTCTATGATGCTTTTATGTCACTCCACTCTGCATTAATTGTAATAACATGAAAAAGAACAGCTGGTGCACTCTTTAAAATGTCTTATTGTGTGTTTTTATGGATAAAAAGGAAGTCATACAGCTTTTGAATGGCATAATTCTGATTAAATTACAGAATTTTCATTTTTTAAGTGCACTATGTCCTTTAAATTCGCTGTCATCGCAGCTGGAGGATTTTGAGGGTTCCTGGGCAAATAATTTAAACGTAGTGTCCTCTCATTACTCTGTGCTGTTAGCTATATATCCTTTTTGTTGGGTTTGTTTGTTTTGGTAACTGATCAGACCTCATGAATAATGACGTGGAGTTATGGTGTGCTTAGCACTGGATGAATGTTAAGACTTCTCATGCTCTCTTTTTTCCCCTCTTTCTTTCCTTTTGAAATTGAAACAGAATGTCGCATTACGTGTAGTATTTTTCTGTCATTTGTTCCTAGCGTTTCGGATCGCCACTTTGCAGTCACATTGCCCTTGCGTGCCGACACACACACACACACACACACACACACACTCTCTCTCTCTTTCTTTCCCACTCATGAAGTCCATCTGCAAATGCACTACTCATAATGAAGGCTCCCTCTCCACGCACCAATGAAGTTTAATTTTCCCGTGGAATGAATGACAGAGAAATCAACGCAGGTTAACGTTTATCATTCTGAAATTATACTTTCAAAAATCCCCTTTTGTGGTGATGCATGTTAGCGTCAACCAAATCTCTGATCGAAACCATCATCTGTATTGCAAAATTAAATGTCAAAAAATGTTGAAATAAGCACCAGGGAGAGAGGATTGTTAGACAAAAGCTAATCGCAATTCCTGAACGTTATTGTCGGCGCATATGAAACTTTTTTTTTGCCTTTTTATTCAATTCTGTCATTTAAAAGACTATAAAATGCATTCCCTCTAGTTTCAATATCGGTTTCTCCATATCATTGACAGTCTCAGCCCTCATGATAATAATTACACACGGGATAAACGTTAAAGGGATTAAGAACCGAGGCTGACGGCACAGCCATGACCACTGAGCATTACGGCACTGGGGCAGCCCACTATGTCCATTCGCTTTTTGCCGCATCGCAATTGTTTCCGACAGGCTGTTTCCACGCAGGCTATCCTGGAACCCGGAAAGCAACTTTGAATTGGAAGCTGCTGTCACCAGCTAGCTTAGATTGAAATTTTGGAAAAACAGACTTTAGATTAGGCTTTTTGTTTTTCGAATGACTGCAACCAACCACTTTCTGTGTTCTTATTTATTACTTCCATTTTTATTGTCAGTTTGTTTTTACTTAAGTTAATGTTTGTGTCTCTTATCTGTGACTACCAAAGATACAAGATACTACAAGTTGATGTATTCTATGTTCCATGCAATAGCTAAACGAAAGGCCAAATATCCTTATAGTGTTCCCCGCACTGGCTGGACGCAAAAATGATGAAATGTCTGAGAGTGTGTTGGGCTTATTATGGTTAAAAAAAAAAAGCCAAAGGGGTTGTTGGATGGGCAGCTGTATGTCTTTGCCTGTGACCAAAATAGTAGAGGAGAGGCAGAGATCGAGACCAACACACGACCAAATCAAAGCAATGTTGTCTTTGGGCCAATGAAAAGGAAAAAAGGGAGTGTTCTATCAGGAAATGATGGCTATAAAGGAGAAGGATATGGATGAAAGAGTTTAGGACTGTGTTCACTGTTGTCACAGGAAATTTAAATCCAGGAGGGGGAAAACATTTGCATAACACAATGTGAACTGAACTTTAAACTGGACCACACAATGATGAGAGTTTCATTTGTTCTCATACTTTAGATTTGTTTTTGGTTTTTTTTGCCATTTTATTCTTTGAAAAGATTGTATGCCACTTATCTTGTAAATTTGAAACGGGATTCCCGATGTCCTTTTGTTAACCTTGGCAATGCTCTATGATTGTGTTTTAGTGTCTGTCAACTTATTACTTTTTTATATTAAAAAACACTCCTGTCAACCAATAAGCTGGGTACAAGGTACTTTAATGGCAGTTACTACTATTTGTAAATTTATCCAAGCGTTTCGCATTGAGGAAAAGGGTTCACTGAAATGAACGGAGCATCTGGGCAGCTGCAGTGGGACAGATTCGGGGCTCATCTGAGGGACGTTTCTGATTGTAATTCTTGAGCAGGTAGATGAGATCATTCACCGCATGTGTAGCTCGGCATTACTGAAGAAATACAGCATGAGAAACTCTTAGTATGCATACCTCAGTTCAAACCTATAGGGAATGAGTAACTAAGAAAAAGATGTAACATTTCACTCAGTTGCACTTAGTCGTATGTCTTGCATGTTTAGTCTAAAACTGTAGCAAAGAATTTTAAGAAAAAGATTTAAAAAAAAAAAAAAAAAAAAAATTATATAAAAATCAGAGCTTGTTTATCATGAGGGTCTCTCTTTTTTTCTCTTTTAAACCAATCCAAACCTCAGGCTTTTTTTTTTTTTATCGTTAAGAAACGCCACTCGGCTTGCTTCGATATGATCTCCGATTTATGTTGCTTCTCACATGCGGTAAACTGTTTCCTGTCTCTGCTCTTTTAGCTCATGTTGAAATAGGTTGTACATACACCACGTTATAGCTTGTGTGTCCTCTCATTTTCTCCTGATTCTTTTCAAAGAACAAAAAAAAAATACTGTTTGTATCACCATGTTTGCTTTATCACAACTGCTTTGTATTTACTATTAAAAAAGACGGAAAACACAAAGAAATGAGCTACTGCTGTATGTATTCCAATAGCGAACTGTGCTGCAAATGTAATTGACTTCATAATCCTTGCTTTTTCTGGAGGGAAAAAAAGGGAACTCGCAGACATGTGTGAGAGAGAGGGGAGGGAATGGATCCGGGGATAATCCACCGTTTTTGGATTCTAAAAACTGTAAAATAGAAAACAGATTTGTCTCTGTTATCATTGACCAAAGAGTTTTGTGCGCTCTTTCCCTTCGTTCCTTGGGTTAAGCTGATATTTAATACGTTCAAAAAGATCCTGCTTTTCTGCTCTAGATTAGCTAGAAGACAGGTGTACAGTACGTCCTCTGGAACACGAGGAAAAAATACACAATTGCAAAAATAATTTTTCTATTATACTTTTTTTTTTTATTATACAGGGGTTTTTAAAACAAGAAAAAAACATGATTCACAATGACAAATATTATAACTATATTATATTACAATATATTTTGTGTACATTTTTATGATTTTATATATATATATATATATATATATACACTGATGAAGAAAAATGTTTGCTCTTAGGAAAATCCATGAATCATGCACACAATTAAAAAATACTGACTTCTCTAAAAAACTATGTAGAGCAAAAATGTGTAGACAATTCATCTGTTTTCTTCTTTATGGTCTAAAAAAACTCAAAAGCAAAACGGTGTTTTTAATGAAAATCATATTACAAATAATTTGAAGAGAAACTCATACTCCAGCAGACCGTTATTGTCACAGTCATGCTGCGATCATGATCATGCCTGTAAATCTTTCCAGTTCTTCTGGTTCCTTTCCCTTCATTTTCATTCTGTAATTCCTGCTTTTTCTGTTTTAATCTGAAATCTTTTCATTCTCTCTTTGCTGAATATTCCGTTACACTGAGTGTCTAAAACTGACTCGCATGTTCGATACAGAAGCAATAAAAATGCAGTTTGTTTCTGAATTATGCATCTTTCATCACCTGTGCTGCTATGGTCACACTATAATAAAAGCTACAGATAATTGTTTTTCATATATGCACATATGACATGCAAAGATAAGGCTCAAATCAGGCACAACTATACTGCATTTATCAGAATGCAGACGCAGATATTTGCACTGTTTGTTATCGAACACTCGTGGTGAAGTCCATAATGACCGGCACGATCACGGCAGCTCGCACAATAAATTACCTTCTAATTAAAAAGAGACAGTTAAACTGTCCTTTACCAACAGCAATTTAGGTAACTGCATTTGACCAGCTATAAATTGTTACTGCATTAAAATTTCTTGATGGAAATTAATGCTGATGATGAGGAGTTTGCTTTTTATGAGGGATGCACAGGGTCATGTTAGCCACTAAACAGTAGACAGAGATCAGGCCTAAGCATTTTTAATCTTGTGAAACAAGCAATTACAAATAGTTGCATTGATTTGTTAAAAAGCTTTAGGTGACATAAATTGTTTCCCGCTTAGCTTATTGCTCTGATACATAAATGTCATTGGGGATATTATTAATTAAAGATGCTGGAAGACAAGATTTAAAGGAAACAGTATAAAATTATGGTTAGACTTTTTACTTGTAATATTTTATCCCTTATTTGGAGCTTCTTAATTTTATTGCTGTTGTCTCTCTGATATTACCTACTCATAAGAGCCAGCTAGTTTTCTCCTAATCTGAGGCAAAAAAAAACTGGGTTTGTACTAGAGCTATTACAGATTTAAAATATACATATGAAGAAGAGAGAGTTTTGTGTTTGTTTTGTTTTT
>JAUMHI010000041.1:14521704-14557002 GCA_032359435.1 Enteromius unitaeniatus | reverse complement strand
TGATATATATATATATATATATATATATATATATATATATATATAAATAAATAAAAGTGTAAATCCAATTATTAAAAAAAAAAACAAAAAAAAACTATGACTGTATTGTTAGTAAAATAGTGTTTAAATTGTACATTTATAATGTAAAAAAAAGTAGTTGCCAAAAAAAAAAAAAAAAATTATATATATATATATTTTTTTTTTTATGTGAAAATCATCAAAACATTTTTCAGGGCCACTGTACATATGCAAAATATTGTTTATTCAAGGCTTGAAAGTTTATATAAACTCGTAAGTTTATATAACAGCAAAAAAATACCTTGAATACCTTCTGATCTTCAAATAAATAAATTCCAAACTGTCTCTATCATGTCATTCACACCAGTCTACTTATGTTACCAAGTGAGAGTCTAGCCCTTATTACCGAAGCCACGGTCTGCGTAGGCTTTTGGAAATGAAATGGACAGATTAGTGCATTATCTTATTTACATATATTGAATTGCAGTAACAAGACTCCGTTCCTACCCCTCGTTTCATTCTAATTAAAGTGTGGCAATGCAACAGCAATCCACACAAGAGCTTTGCTTTAATAGTCAGAGCTGGCAAATTCCCAATCCTGCGACGTGGCAATTAGCAGGGGCGGTAGTGTTTGCTATTCACGGTTTGATGTTTAAAAAAAAAAAAAAAAAAAAAAAAGAAAGAAAAGTTTATTAAGATGAGCTGCTTCGGGCACTGGTGGGCAATAGACCTGCTGCAATTAGATTCCAATTATTTGTCAGTTTCTGATATTGTAAACCACCACTTAGCACATCAGTTAAATTGACACACTGTGCTGCTTGGTTTAGCCTGTAATTAAAACATTTTGTGTTAATTAGATGATGACCACTTCATTCCAGGGCCTCTTGTGTTTGGAGCTTGTGTTATTTTGATTTGCATTGGGCATGCTGTTTGGATCATGGGTTGTCAGATGCTGCTTAATCAGCCAATGTTTTGTTTCAATTACTGCCAGCTGTTCTACAGGGCTGTGCATCAACACAGAACAGTAGGACAATTAAGGACAGAAAAAAAGAATTGATTAGCTAAAATATTCAGATAAATATTATGCCTTAAAAATAATAAATAAATTATTAATAAAATATATTTTTTCAATATAAATTTTTTGAAATATACATTTTAAGCTTCATTTTCTAACAGCATGATGACGACCATATAATCAAGTAATGTGCTTAAAGAAAGCATTGTTGGATAAATTTCCATATTCAAGCATGGTCTCATATTAACACATTCTCTTTAATAATGAACAAATAATAATTTCATTAACGTGCCCAAATATGCTCAAAATATATATTAATATATCATATTCTTTTAATATTTCTTACGTTTTATTATTCATGTTAAGCATAATTTCGGATTATTAGTCTATATATACATATACTTATATAAAAACGTATGATGGAAGTGTTTATATGCTCTGATTCATTCACTTCGAACCCTTTCTCAAATAACGAATCATTTAGACTGCAGGATGAGCTTACTAATCATATAATCAAACATTTTTCATTCATTGTTCGGATAAATTTTCACATATTTTCCATATTCAAGCTGGATCTCTGAATAATTTAGATGATGCAAAACAACATGAATAATTACGAGTCTCATGGCTTTCTGCCACCATGCATTAATGGACGTGACTAAGTTTACTTTTGATTTACATATCATGAGCGCAAAAAGCACATTTGTGCATGCATTAATCTAAGGTCAATACATATTTAACTACTAAAGTAGGTCTGAATGACTGCGGAGATGCTCTGTGTAGTATTATATACGAACTTAGTGTCTCTATTACCATTGCACTTACACATCAAAGTAATTACAGTAAGTGGAACTGCAGGCTTTATGTCATAATGTTCCTGTGTTTTACAGATTGCTTTTTTTCCAGCTTTAAGATAAATAATTATGGAAAGTCAGTGTAACGTTAAATGCTCAGAGAAGTTGAAATCCTGAAAGCAGCAGGCCTACATTTCCCAGCTGTCTCATTAATATTTGGCACATTAATGTTTGAGATTAGAGCCTTTGCTTTACAGCCCTTTACTTCTGTACACACTTTTACAGATACGTATTAAAGCAGCTTCTGATGGGACTCTCAGCCTGTGCAACTCTCCGCATCTCTCATTTCAGTCCAGATTTAATGCTCTTCTTCAAAGGAGGGAATGGAAAATAACTGTCATTAAAATATGTCATGGCGGCTGTTTACCTGCAGTGAACCTTGATTGAAGCAGGTCTGACTTTACACTGATGCCCCTCTAATCTGTATGACTGGCATGTTAATTTCCCCGACGCTGCCATTCAAAAACACAAACATGAAATGTTGGTTTTAGGTCTGGGAGCCCAGCTAGAGTGAATTTCAAGTACTTATTCAAATATTTCATTAAAATGTAAATTTTACATTGGTCCAATGCCTAGCTGTGCACAAGGCATGACTTAAGAAGTTATGAAGTTATAACACCAATCGTTTTTTTTTTTTTTTCCCTGCCTTTCGAACGCCAATTAACTTGCGCTATAAATGTCCTTACCTTGTTTTATCTCTCCTAACCGCGTGCCAAAAAAAATGCACGCAACAGGAGTGCGACGGCTCGGCATTGACCAGTATTGGGAAGGATGAGAGACAGAAGCCAATTAAACATCAAGCTTGGCGCAGACTGGTAGCTAATCAATTCTCTTATCACCACAAAGTGCAAATGCGCTGATGAAAATTGAAGCTGCACAAGGATAAAGGCAAGCGTTGAGGAATTGTAAATGAGAGAATGTCCCTAAATGCAAATGCATGACAGTTTGCTCTGGTAATCTGTGTAGCATCAACGCATGCATACTATAGGCATTGCGACTCTATATACACCTTTAGTCATTTTCCATATATTAGTCAAGTTTAAGATCAGACACAAAACTGGAGATATACGAGTGTATCGACAGAATTGATGCGTTCACAATACATCTGGAGCATTAATATTCCTATATCCGAAGGGGGGAGGCATAACTGGAAATGGCAAACTGATTTAATCTGTCACTTCCTGACTCGCAAGCTCTCTTTTTTGTGTTTTCCTGCCGGGAACAAGCGCTCAAAGCCGGCGGTTTGCGAATTCTGGCACGTCACGTTCCGTCTCCCTTCCACTTTATTTCGATGGTGCAGACAACACTCGCCTCCTGTTTCTTTATCTACTTCCCTCTCTTTTTTCTTTCATTTTTAACATTCAGGGGGAAGATAAAATGGTTGCAGGTGGTGATGAAAATAAAAGCCATCCATCATTATTTATTAGGCATGAAAAAGATACACAATAATGTAATTTAATCTCTCAGCAGACAATTATTTCCACATATTGATAATGCAAAGCGAAAAGTGCCATGAATCCTAATATGATGTTTGCTTTTATTGGTGTATAATACAAGCAGAACAAATAATGTAATTGTATCAGGAAGAGAATGTAATTATTTGCACATGCTAACATTATAATGGCAATCTGCCTCAGACAATGGTATCATATTATTTTGCTGTGCTTAACTAGTTACAATTTGCATTTACTTATTATGTCTCAGTGGCAATAAAGCCGCCCCCTCTTGTGCTTGAAGTAGACCGCTGTTATTATTTGAACCCCCGTCTCCAACTTTTGATTGTTTGCAACTTGCTGAGATTTGAGATCGTGAAAGTTTAAGTTTACACCCAGGAGGAGCGTCGTCTTTATTGAAGAGTTTGATAATATCATTTTTCATTGGGCTAATTCTTTTCAGCTAGTCCAATGCAATAGAGCGGAGTTGATCAAAGTTAAAGCATCAAAAACTCACTTTGATCATTTCATAAGACTTGAGCAACTGTCTTAGGTTACTACTGCACATAGCCTACTATATCTGCTAGTAAAAACCATTCCCTTCTCGAGGAGAAAGGAAAAGCCCCGTGAATCCGGACTAAGGCAAAGGCCATCTCATCATAATTCATCGTGACCTAACGTGAAACAAGAATCCTCCCGAAGAAAGCCTTTAAACAGATTTTCTCGATTATTTGTAATGATTAACCATTAAACATACATTAAAAAAGCATCTTGATGCACGGACTGTCAGGGCACATCAGGCATGCGTCCTTCTCGCCTGTATCTTTAATAAAATGGTGTTCATGCCATATTGAACTAATGACCAGGAGAGTCAATGCAAAATTAGATCAAGCATCCACACTTGTGTCTCCCTGACATTATGAAAATGTTTTATTGATGACTCATTAAAGGCCGTCCGGCGTGAGGTGAGGGCTTTTTTTCCCCCCTCTCCTCGATCCATCCTAATAGAAGATGCAAAGCCTAATAATGATAATGCCTCCTGAATAATTAATCCCCCCAAAACCCAATCCATCTCGACACGGGACATGTACATATTTTAGTGCCTCATTTGCATATTTAGAACAAACAGCAGCACAAACCCATTAAAGGGCCAGCTCTCACCTCTTGTGTTTGATGCATAGCAATGAAGGGCTTTTGAGTGATTGGCTTTTACGAATTAAGACGAGGGCGACCGGATGGCGAAAAACTCCCATACTGCGTGCTGCATGCATCCTCCACCGGAGGCTAGAGCAGCGTTCTCAAGTCATTAGTGATTTGTAAATGATATTTGCTCCCTTGTGACATATCATTTGAAATGCTATTTCTAATAATAACTGATATTAAAAACAACCGTCGCACATTCCACAAATACGAACATCTTGAGGGGGGCCCGAGCGCTTCTTAATGTCAATATGAATTGCGATTCAAAAGCGCATCTAACAAATATTAAAGACTCCCCGAGGTTTCTCCTCAACATTTAACCGTCTTTTGCCACAAAGCCGAGAATTATGCCGGGGAGATTACGCTTCCAAATTGGCCGAGGATAAACTCGACTTTGGAATGGAAATGGAAGAGCAAATTCATTCGGATATTTTGCGCTGTGCTTTCATCCATCAAGCTAAAATAATGGCATTGTGGCTGATTCCGGTTGCTGTAGCACAACGATGCAGAGGTGTGGTGATAAAGCAGCCGGCGCTCCCTTTGGCATTGTGCGCCGCATTGTCGCCGCCTCAGAACCACTCATTTGAACTGTCACCTCCTTTCTTAATGACTCCTTACAAATCCCACAGCTTCCTGCGGTGCGTTTCCTGTCGACTTCATCACGGGGGTGAAAAGAGAAAGGAAGAGAAAGCGAGAGAGATGCAGTAGTTGGCGCGACACCCTACACCAGCTCAACCGGAAGCCACACCAGAGCCATGGTCCTGTTATACCGTGATGGGCCGCCACGCCAGGTAATGCTGCCAATCGGCACCAGACGAAGCCCGCAGACCTTCTCTGGATACGCCACTGGTCTTTGAAATTAAAGTCGGCTTTAGTAATCCACAGAAATGGCCCCCTCAGACTGCTCTTGCTTGCAGTTTAGTTTCGCCCCGGCTGGCGATAAAGCATGACAGAAATACAGAGGCGCTATCTGCTAGCGGAGAAGCCTGATAGGTTCTGCCAGCTTATCATACAACAGGCAGCTAACCTTCCTTCCCCTGTGTCTGGCCTCTGAACAGAATTGAGGAGTCAATTTACAAAATCAGTCATGTTTGGTTGTAAATAAAGCCCTTCAAAAAAAAAAAAAAAAAAAAAAATATGGCGGCGAGGAAGACAAATGTAAGTGCACCAAGCAGAAAAAGTTAAGATTGAACCCCATTTCTACCCTGAAGTCACAACCCGGTGTAATACAACAGCGTTAGCGGGAATGCATGTAAATCCAGGCCGAGGAAGGGGCTGCAGATTGACACGGATCTAGCCGAGCGGGTTTCGTCTGTACCAGGGTGGGATTAACAAGCTTAAAGAGGGCTTAAACACCATCCTCCAAGTTTACCTGTTATACGCCGTAACTTCATCAAAAGACGGGTGCAACGCTGCCTTTTTAAAACCTTTTTATGTTTGTTCACAGTTGTCAGTCTCGGAATGAACTCATTTGCAGGGTTAACGCTGGTAATCGCTTCAAAAACAAACCTCAAAGTTCAGGGCGTAAGTATTATTGATGTGAAATGAACTAATATGTGGGATTCATATTTTTCCTAAGAAGATCTCAGGTTCAGTCACTTCTGCACATCAGGTAAACATCAAGAGTCAGATTCCTGACTGCTGCATGTCAGAAAGTCTCAATCTCACAAAGTTTTTGACACTAAATGCTTATTTTTTTCACCTTAAACAGCCTGGTTTATTACGATAAACTGATTTAAATACTGGTTGATACCAATAGGCCAATAATATATATATTTTTAATGGCCTATAACTGATAAATTATTATGTTATAAATCTTTACAGTGATGTAACATAAAAAATAAAATGAACCTTTTGAATAAAATATAATTAAAATAAAATATTTTGTATGCTTAAAGTGAAAGTATTAAAACAATATAAATTTACAATATGAAAAAAGATCAACAAAGCATACAGTGTATTAAAATTAAGTAAATTTGGAAAAAAGAAGTATAAATCTCAAATATTAAATATCAGTCAATATTTATGCGTCTATATAAAAGTAAATTCATGATATAGTGTTGATAATAAAAGTAATTTAATAAAATAAAATAAAAAATCTCAGATGACTTTGTACATCATATAATGGTTAAAAAACAAGAAATACTTAATAGTAAAAAAAAATTTAAATACATCATTAATATTAGCTGTCTTTGAACGGGGAATAATCCTTGCCAAACACTTTGTTTCTGCGTGTTAGAAAAGTGCAAGTGTGTTCCTTTTGGCCAGGATGTGGCTCTGGGCACAGGGGCTTTGAGCACTAGCTCCAAGGCTCTGCAACTAGCACTAAATTTCAGACCCTACAGGCACCAAAAAAGAAAGAAAACCACAGTTAGCTGAGGTGAAGTTAGAAAACTGCGGAGCCAAGCATTTTCAGTCTCTGTTTTGACTGTAAACAAAAATCCACCAAATAAAATGGTGCCAACGCAAACAAAATGATTTGGAGTTTGTTTTCTGCTTAGAGGTTTAAGAGATTTCTGGGCATTATTTCAACATGGGCTCGCCTAGCATTTTAGTATCTCTCAGGAACCAAGTGCCATTTTAAAAAGCACAGTATTTTGTTTTGTTTGGGTTTTGTATTTTCCTCCTAAACAATGATAACATTTTTCTGAACCGGAGTCGCTGCCAATGAAATTAATGGAAGGGTTGTCAAGTGCATACAGGAAGTGAGCTTTTTAAATAAACACATTGTTTCAAAACTAATCCACACCCTTATTGTTTACTGTTGGAGAGCACAGACTGGGTGTGTTGTACAGACAGCTTGACACTGGCCTCCCCCAATTAATCCTCCCTGACAAGGCCGTTCTGATTTAGAGGTAGGCAAAAAAGGAAAAGAGAAAGCGGGAACAGGATGGGGGAGTCAATAGGCAAGTTTTTTTCCTCAGATATAGTCGAGATCAATGAAACACCTTAATGACTCTGTCATCGATGGGACACTCTCTCGGGACCTTCAGAAGTCTTATTTACAGTACCTCTGGAGAAATGTACATAAGAAAATGGCATTTAAAATGGGCAATTAAAAATGTATTAAATTAATAAAAGTTTTATATATATATATATATATATATACATATGTGAATAAAGTGTCTAATGTTAAAAGTTGTGTAAAATGTTGGCTAAAAAAATTATACTTGGTAGACGTGCAGTTAAAGACTATTTCTACCCAATTTAACGTATAACAAATAGTATTGTTGGTATAAATCATGTAAATATCTGAATAATATAAAATGTAAATTATATTTATATATATTATATTATAAATTATATTTTAATTTTAAATTAATTTTTAAGCTAGAAAATTACTGATCATTTACAAAATAAGAAAATAAAATATTCCGGATATTTACAAGTAATATATCAGCCCGATCTCATAGGAATTCTTACATATTTTACAAGGTGGCAAATTCGTACATATTCGTATGACCTACAATTTTTGCTATTAAATTGTACATATAATAAATTGTACAATGTGTCAAATATATACAAAGATTTGGAGTAAATTGTACATATTTTGTACAATTTACACAACTTGTATGACTACCTACACCTATACATCACTAGGATCTAGACAAATCGTACAAGGTTGTACAAATTAGCCACCACGTAAAATACATGTGAATTGGTTGAGAGATGCGTTGAGTATACAGTGCAAAAAGTGGTAACTTGCAATTAAATGCACTAAAATAAGTTTGTTGCCCAGTTTGTTGCCCCATCTTTTTTTCAATGTTTTAAAGTAATGAAGTATAATCTAGCCTAAATGCAATTTTAACATGTAGAAGTACATCAGATAAAAACTTTATTAATTTATTATCTGCTATGTAATTTTAAACAACACAATATCTCTTCACATAATTTTAGGAAAAAAGTAATCTGTACAAAAAGTGAATAAATGAAAACCTTCAACCATCAATAAACCAACTGAAGGATCATAATGAGTGGTGTCTACTTCTAAATGTATTAGTATGTAACACTATGATGTCGATGAAGTGGGCTGTAGGTTAATTTATTGAATAGTTTGGCCAAATTGCTCATCCTTTCAGTTGCAATTAAGTTCTGGAAACTCATTTTATCATGTTTAAGTTCATCCTCCAAAATCAGCACGGAAAAAGGTGCTAGAGTGAAACGAGGAAAGGCTCTGTGTGAGTTTGCGAGCGTTATCATTTCTTGCCGTCTGCTGTAGGAAACTACAGTCACTTTGGAAAGCTTTGTTTCCATGCACTCCAGAGTTGGCCACTCTAAAACAAGCTCGAAAACCATGAAACCTGACCTCCAACACATGAATCACAATGACCTCATCCTCCACTTCTCTTGCTTATTGCCTTTTAATGACTCCTGATTCATATTACCTTGGTATCACGGCCGACGTCTTTTCCTTCACCCTGATTCGTTTATTTGTTATTCTGATGTGGGCCAGCTACGCTTAGCTTGAAGTCTTGTCTGGTCCTACCATATGCGCACAAATAGATGGCAACAAGAAATGAATGAAAACAAATAAAAGGAAAATATACTCATCACACGTCACCACAAACTGCTCTCCGAGGCCTTCTGTTTTCCAGCCCAGGCTCCACACGTGGCCCGACTGAATATTCAAGAGACATTTATAGGAAATAAATTAAGAGACCAATTCAAACCATATGGCGGCGGGGGGTGGGGGTGTTTGTGAAAGGTCCTGCATCAAAGCTCGCTCTGCGGATCACACCATATTAGCTCTGTTTTTCCAGTCCGGCAGAATCGGGGAAGGGAACCACAGCCATGCTGGCGATAGGAAACATATGAGTGTGGACAACAGACGGGGAACCCAGAACACAGGGTTGAGGGCAGGGCGTCCAAACGCATCGGTAGAAATCATTACAGTGTGTGGGGGGACATATGGTGGCACAAATGTGTGTCTGTAACATATGTGAGTTATTTGTTCGTATATTTGCAGGGTAATATAATGTGACTTTTCAGGAACCTGTCAAACTAGCTGCTGTGATTACCTGATCTTTTTTTGTTTTCTCAGAAAAACAGAAAAGACACAACGGACTCTTTCCCAGAATATACTGTGTGTGTGTGTGTGTATATATATATATATGTGTGTGTGTGTGTGTGTGTGCCTGATGTATATCGGCATTAAATTAATCAAAACCGACAGTAAATATATTTAGAATTAAGTAAAAGATGTCTTTCTGAAATAAAAACTTTCTGTTTATCCAAAAACATGTCCCAGTTTCCACAAAGATACGAAGCAGCACATCTGCTTTCAACATAGATAATAATAATCCCCACATCAGCATACTAATGATTTCTGGAGGATCATTTGACACCGATAACTAGACTGCTGAAAATTCAGTTATTTAAAATTGTCAAACATAAGTTAAGTTGTTTTACTGTGCATAAACTGAGCATAAAAATTAACCAAACAATATTAAATGATTTAAAACCACATGCTAGTTATTTACTTGTACAAATCACAAACAGTGAATCATTTAAATGTAGTTAAAGTATTTTTCATAATATTGTAAATTTAAATAATTAATAGTTAAAATTAATATATTAAAAAAATTCAACCAAACACTTATTTTTCTTTTACATATCTATATATTTGTTTTTTTACAAAGAATATATTGCCATCAATATTATCAGTTAAATCTTAAATCCGATTACTGATATGTTACACCATTTCCAAAAGGTTTGACTTTATACTAGCAGACACAACTGAGCAATTGTTTTTGTGATTTTTTTGTGAATTCTCCAGGGAGTTACATGTTGTTACAGGATCACCCTCAAACTTCAAAGTCACCATTCATCAGACAAATCGGTTGCTTCTTTCCCATTGTATAAGTGTATGTGTTAGTTCTTCATCGTCCCATCATTGTTCTTTCTGTCAGTTGCAGGGGTCAGAGTGAGTGCACAAGGGCGGCTGTTGCACTGCTGTCTATTTAGCCAATTTCTGTTTGTATAAACTTAAATCTCCTTGTTTGTGTGTTCGAAATCTGTGTGCCTCTTGTTTTCACAAAGCTCCTCGCTCCTACTTCATGTTTACACCTTGAAACTGGATATCTTCCAGATTCCAGTCCGATCAGATTTTGCAATAGAGGTGTCGACAGACATGACTGACATGACAATCCTGCAACCAATCAGAGCAGGTTGCCACAGTCAGCATATCTCGCTGCAATTCAGCCGCAAACCCTGATTGCACGCATTGTTTACACTCAGCAGTCTTGTCAATCACAAGAAACGGCAGTGACATGTTAATGAAAGGTGCATACGAGCTTATAGCATCCATATTCAACACAAAGAGAGGGCAGAGAGCCAAGGGGAATTAACAGTGGCTATACGCTTCAGTCTAGAACCCAATAACTCACGGCCCTTAAGCGCGACTCCTCAGAACACACAAATGCAACACTTTTGAAGTTCAAAGAATTCTTAGAAGAAGGTGTAAACCCTCAAAAAAGGGGAGAACTGTTTCTAACCTGTTGATTTTGGAAGCAGTCTAGGAATAAAACAAGTAATACAAACAGACTCGCTCGTCCTCATCCACGATAAATCAACAACAAAGCACAGCTCGATCCTGTGAGGGCTATTTTAAACAAAGCAAAAAATTATGAACCCCCTAGACTTATCTCACAAGTTTAGCCGCCCGCGAAGTTGTTGAGTCCAGATTTCTGAGTAAGTCCTTCATTATTGCTGTATATGTTAATTCATAGCAGCGGTAGCAGCGGTAAGCCTGCTGAGAGCCAGTGGGCTAGTTTACCTCAGGACCTAAAGAAAAGCACTTCCAGGAATAGATGGAGGGAAAGAGGTTTTCATCAAAGCTCACGGCCTGAGGCGATAATTAACTGCTGTTTAGTTTGAAATGTGGAAGAATCTGCAGAGATGGTGACATTTATTTATTAGGGGTGCTTGCTAAGGCAAGCATCGCTATTACTATTGCTCATACTTAATGAACAAACCCCTAACCTTAAGTAGGAAACTTTGCATTGAATGACATCTCAAATCGTGCAGTTTGTTCAGGAAAGAAGTGCTATATAGATAAAAAAAAAGGTGTAAAAATTCTATATACTTTAATTGGAAAAAGGGACAGATTTATAGGAAACAGAACATTATAAAGACATTGGATATTATGCTATACTTTTTAAACAAAGATTATTGGAAAACATTTAAAAAAAAAAAAAAATTAAATCAATTCATTTTAATTCAGTGTGCACTTTGTAGCTGCTTGTGAAATTTACCAGCAATACTGAAGAAGTGTATGCAACACCTTTAAATTGCTTTCCTTTAAAAAATTTTTAAAGATCAGCTAAAATTGAAAGCGAAACAAGAAATGTTAAAATGTCAGATGTGAAAGTTGGCAGCTTATTTGGCAGAAATTTCATCAAATATTGTCAAAAGTTTTGTTGGTGACGCATTAATCTTTTACAGAAAGACACCAGGTAACAGGAAAAGAAATAAAAGCACATTTCTGAGGCACACAAATTGATATATTTTCTACTATTCGATCCCGATTAAACAAAGGCAAAGGACTGATGCCAACCTTCAAGATTTAAGGCTGTTCCTAAAGCTTTCAAACTCCAGCTAAAAAAGTCCCCTTGGCTTTAGCATGCAGCGTGCAGCCCATGCCAGGCAGGTATAGAGATGCGCTCTCGTTTCTTTCTCCTCTACTGAACTGCAAACTCTGTTCTCCTTCATTCTTCCTGCCTTTTCCCCTTCTCGTTCCCTGTGTGCCACCCGCACATCTGGAGCGCGTCCCACTTCACCAGTTTCCAGGAGTCACCTGATTTATTGATATTTAAAATGTTCTGATGGTTTTATGTGCTTTGAATGGATTCGGAATAAAAAGGCTTAGTCAGAAACCTGCGTGAAAAACATCTACGGTAGTAAAAAAGCCTTCAACGCCGTACAGGACAGTACGGTTTGATATATAATGATAATTCAATAGAAAATGATTTGAGCTGAAATATGCACACACGCTAAGACAGATAGCATTTGCTTACATCTTTCAGCCATACTGACCTATTCAAACAAAGCCGGCTTTAATGGAGTCAAAGCATTGTTTGTACAAGCAGAAAGAGATAGAGGACTTTTACCCATGCACTTTCCATTAAGCTTGTCGCTCTCATTGGTAATTTGTATATGTTGGCCATCATTCTTGTCTCTAATATGTGTTTGAGTCTAATTCCTGAGATAGTGCTTCACGAAACGAATAATATCCCCTTTGTTGCCACATCCAGATTTATCAAATCCCGCCCTGACATTTTTCTGGACTTATTATGTTTGAATAACCCTCGTTTGCAACATTTTCGTAAGCTCCTTACAGATGAGGTAATTGTGTTTTTGCTTCAGAGAATGTGGGATATGCAAAAAAAAGCCAGAGATGGCTTTCAGCACATGTGAAGTTCTGAAAGATATCCATAACTCCTAAACTCCTGAACTCCTAAAGACTCTTAATTTGAACCAGGTATTTGTGCTGGGTGGGGAGGAAAGCACTGTTTATAAATTGTCTAGCACGGTAAGTCTGTGTGATGGGGTCCAAGAAGAGAATAAATTTGTTTCTGGTTTACAACGGCGAAGGCTGATGACAGTAGCAAACTGGCTTGTGTGGAAGTTCACTGAAGAAAATATTTTTTTTTTTTTCAAGGGCTAGCCACAGACTTTCTTTCCCTCGACATGCACAAGTGTTTTTTTGTTGATACTGTAAACACCACTTTTCGTAGCCCGAAAGAGTGATGTAAAAAAGTAGGAATTGATGAATATGGACATTTTATAACAACGTGCCAAGCATTCAAACACCAGCGACGCATAGTAAGGTCAAACGTAGAGAAGAATCTGATGCTCGTTGCCAATAAAAATAGCCCTGCTCCATGCACGTCTGTTCATGTCAGTCGCAAGCCTGAATGAAAATAAGGTCCTATATTAAATATTTGACAGAAATCAAAGAACACAAAGCAACATCTGCTGTTAAAATTGTAACGAGTCCAATCACATGACATGTTTGCTTAATCTACGATTGCAAAGGTCTCATTATGGATACAGCGGCCTATATTTGCAATCCAAAAGCTCAGCCTTGTTAGGCTCGCCACTGACTCATTACCGCAGACGACCAACAACTCTGACAGGCAAGCGTTTCCGGAGTACTGCTATCTAGTATGCGCAACATTTAATGAAATACACTTTATAAACAAATCAAACGGGGAAAAAGCGTCAACCAAATGACAAGTAACTTCGGACTGACCTTTAAAAAGATTGTTTGAAACCGAGCCAATGCTGTGGGCTCTTGAATGGGTTGTTGACAGCTCCGAAAGCCTTTGCAAATGAAAGGTCTTGTTATCTTTAGTGGTAGTAAACCTATTATGAAAAATCTGCAAGCATGGAGCCTAAATAAAAAGCAGCTATTGTGGTCAATCATTTGTTTAACAAAACATGTAGGAAAATATATGCTATTAAAACACAGGAAGAATTTAGATTTGCATTACAAATGCAAATAAGAAAGTGTTCAAATTTCTGTTTGGCAAATAATAATGCAGGAAACCGATATGGAACACGTTCAAGTCAACTCTGTGAATGCAAAACAACAGATCATTGATTTTAACTTGCTAGAATACATTAAAGGTGAGAAAACGTACCTTTTATTCATTCAAAATGGAAATGTCACTAACGCGCTCTGATGTTACTAAAGAAAACATATGCATTAAACATATTTTGTGCAATATGCCAAACGCATTCATATTTTATATGCCTTTAATCAATAATTTTGAGTGAAGAAATGCAGGATCTTGACATAAAGATGTTCTCAGGATGAAAAGATTTTCATTTCTACAATTTCTGTGATGTCAATCATTATACTATATGACCTCAACATCCTGTTAATTATTCAGTGTCAGAGGTTTGATGTACATTACGCTATATATAGAAGAAAAGTGACCTTGTCTATTAGATCAAAATCTTCTGAAGGAAAGACATTAATACCGCATTAAAATTAAAGACAGGAAAAATAAAATAAAATGTAATAAAATAAAATTTAGTTTAGTTTAGTTTAAAATTTATTTTATTTAATAAAAATAATTTAATTAAAAGAAAAACTATATTTACATTTAAATCCAAGGATTAAATGGTGGGAAAAAAAATAAAATAAAACAGGCTAAATATTTTGTCATATAAAGCTATGTGCAGTTTTCTTTTTTTTTTTTTACACAAAATTTAGTTAAAAATGCTATGTTATTTACAAAATGAAAGTTGTTACTCAGTAACTGTCTTTTAATAATATAAGTAAAAGATCATCTGCAGATAAATTGTCATAATAATTTTTTGTTAGTCAAAAATCATTAAACACCTGAAAACAATGACTTATTGACCCCTCAAAAAATAAATCAATAAATAAAAAATAAAAGAACAAATAAAATGAAAACAATAAAATAATTTCACATCTTTGGTTTAAAAATTTACATTCATGTGTCTTGGGCAGGCCTAGTTGTTGCGCGCTGTGACCACAAACTACGAAATAATTCTGTGTGCTGTTGTTGCATTCTTCACATCAAAAGCACTTTTAATAAGGCCATTATAAATACATCAGAAAAATCTACTCTCATATTCAGCAAACAAGTCAATCCAGGATGCCCGCCATTCACTGCTCTTTTACATGGGTATTGTTCCTCCTCATCCAAGACTGAGAGAGATATATAATGAAGGCCAGCGTACTAGATTTCAGGTTCCCACTGTGTTCAAAGATGCCCGTCATATCAAAAGTACTTTATAATGGAAATAAAGGTAATCTTTCCACCCCTTTGAAACAGAACTCAGCCATTCTTCTCCTGTTGGGGCGAAAGCAAAGAAAACAGGATATTTAGGAGGGAATCAAACGTAAGTACGAAGCTCGAGGAGAGGTATGGTCCTCTTACAGGTCAGAGCAATTGGCTTAAGAGGTCTTTGACATTGAAATGATTGCACGGTGTGTGCTTTTTGTGCGTGAGTGTGTTTTGATCAATGCCTGTGCTTCATCCAAGCATGGTGTTTTGTGGAAATATTGTTAACACAAGAGTCTTCTTCTACACGTTTGCTCTCAATGTCAGAAGCTCAAGCGTTGACTGCTGACAAACCCATAAGAGGGCCTTTTGATTCCAGACCTGGAGTGATGCACTTATCTCCTTCACCCAGCCAGAGCCGCTCTGAAGTCGCGCAACGCCTTATATTCTCATGATTTATTAAGCACCTGCGGTGGGCTGTACATGGACCTTGCCTACGGAGATCAAGTCTGCTCTGTGTATCCCTTTCTTCCTTTTTATCCACTTTCCTAATCTCCCTTTGTGTAGCTTAGCACGTGTTTGTACATTAGGCCATGGGGAGCATCTACCTCCATGCAGTTTCATTGCAATGCAATATTTATAGGAGGACGGTGGACGCTGTGGAGCAATGCACTCTAAAAGCATCTTCACGTAGTAAAGCCTCATGGGAAATAGAAGTGTGACTCTGAGCAACCATTTAATGAAGTAATGAATGAAGAAGGAGTGAGCAAGAAAGGGAAACAAATTTCCATCATACGTTATATACTGCCAAGTTATTTTTTATTGGTTTTGAAAGAAGTGTGATAAAAAAAAGTACGGCAGTATTTAGAAATATTTTTACACAATGAAATAAAACTCTTAATTTGATGTTTTAAAATGTCTATTACCAATGTAGAAAACGTTGTATACTGCATATATTAACATTTTTTGTGGGTGGGTGGTTGATGAATAGAAAGACAAGCATTTATTTGAAGTATAAAGATTTTATAAAATTATAATATATATTTTATTGACACTTCAAAAATAACATATCTAAAAAATATATATAAAAGTTAAAAAAAAATTTAATGTTAATTAATGTTATAAATAAATTACACTATATATAGTTATTAAAATGTATTAATGGCCGTCAATCAAGTAAATAAAATTTAATTACTAAATAATAATAATTATGTAAATTATACATTAAAGCATTATTATTATCATTAAAAAAATGTACTAAAAATATCGCATAAAATATTTTAAAGTATTAGACTAAGAATAAAATTACTGTATTCACATATCAAATCAAAATTTAATTACATAATTTACCAAATAAAAAAAGGAATTAGATATGCTAATAAATTATCTAATACAAACATAATTCAGAGACATTAGATTACTGTGGCAGAAATATATGTCTAATAATCATGCTTAGATAATAAGTATTTTATGCAGTCTAGAAAATAAGGGTTAAAACGCTCTTGTTTGGCCTGCAGTGTCTCCAGGACAAACACTTAGTATGCTTTGAACTCCATGACATCGTTGGAGAGTGTGTTTAAACAGCAATTCAATTTCAACGTAGCACCCTTTAGTACATTTGAGAAAGCAAACTAATAAAGTCTTAGAGAGGCATGATGTTGCTGGACACTCGGTGTTACACAATATCTCAAAGGCAAATTTTAATATGTAATAATAATGTGTTTGTGGTGGGTTATTGTGATTCCAGGCCCCTGCGGGGGTGATATGGGTTTATTGACTTCCTCTGATGTTTTCTTCTTGGCCCTCAGTTAATTGAGCAGGTTTGCTGTGCAGGAGAGCAGGTGTGCTTTGGAGCTTTGCTTAGAATTAAAGCCAATCTGCATTCATCTGATCCCAGTCTACACAACATCTGCAATGCACTGATGACGGTCATGTATTTTCTTATTACCAAAATAAAAAATAAAAAAAACGGTTCAACTCAGACGAGGGGCTGGCTGTAGAGGATCTGTGAAAAGGAAATCATTTTCTCTTTTATCCACACAAAAACACCAATTTCTGAAAAACAGGATATTCCAAAAGCAGAATAGTGCCAACAAACATCGAAAGTCTCACATGACTCATATCTTATAAAACAAAAACCATCCTGGCCAAAAGAGCAAGGAAGAACAAAGGATCCAGGACAGATTACCTTATAGGTTGTTTATAAAAAATAAAACAGGTCCAGCATGGCAAGAGTTGATTTTCCTGCCAAAAAATAATCTTGTTTTGCCATTGTAACTCTGATGTTGACATCAGAAAACGCCGCTTTTCACGCAAACGCTGCCAATTAATGCTGTTTACCCCTGATTGGCTGATAGTCACCATGACAACGTACACCACAATTAGACAAGCATAATCCCACCTTCAAACATGTGCTCAGTTAATCACCTCTGCAGATAGAAAGAGTAACAAAAAAAACAAAAAGGGTCGAGTTTACGTGCACAGTTTAAAACTACGTGGTTTTTTTTCAGTTACATGAAATTATACAATGCAGCTGTCAAAACTATCCCATGTGTCCCTAAATGACACGTTTGATATAGAGCTAAATACTTGGGAACTGCTGTAAGGAAAAAGATCAAATCTTATAACTTCTGTCTATGTTTATCATGTGTATTTTTCAGCTATTCTTTCTGCAAGTCACGCCAGTAAGTGATGCCATCTTTATGATAGAGTTGATTAATTATTCATTCAACAGATTCATTCAAATTGCTGATTCATTAAGGAGAAAAAAAATGAATCATTCAGCAGTCAAACACCACTACTGTAATGTTCACAGGGTTAGTTCACCCAAAAATTAAAATCATGATTACTCACCCTCGTGTTGTTACAAACTTATAAGACCTTTTTATAAGATATTTTTGATAAACTCTTAGAGCTCCTTGATCCTTCATAGACAACAAGGATCCTTACATGATCAAGGTGTAGAAACATAGCAAGGACATCATTATAATATTCCATGTGACATCAGTGGTTTAACATAATATTACAAAGCTACGAGAATACTTTTTGTGCGCAAAAGAAAATTAAAATACCGGATTTATTCAACAATTCCTCTCCTCCGTGTCACACTATATAGCATCATTTTGAAGGGGATTGCATATATTATACATAACGCATGCATGCGGATAGGTTGTTTAGATTGTTAACGTTCAGATCAAATCATAAACAACATCATCAACATATTCATGTACAAAATGGCTCTATAAGGTGACATGGAGGAGCCCAATCAGTAGATCAACTAAAGTAAAACAACAAAATGACCAATACAAAAGCAGACTGTGATTTTGGTTTTTGACACTTTCTCATGTTTGCATTTTTTTTTAAATATTACAGTATTAATTAAATATGAAATTACATAATATTTGCAGAATTTAGGATCAAACTGTTTAAAAACCTCTGCTCTACACCTATATTTAGGTTTATAAAACCACCTTCATACTAACCAAAAGAACCAAACTGCAGACAAATGGACTGGGGTGAGCACCAAAACCTCCAGTGTGAAAGCACCATTAGACATCGTTCGGATGAGAGGTCTTACAGAGTAAATAAATAATTGGTGGCTCTGCCAAAGAAGCATTCCGTAAACTGCTGTCAGTTTCTTTGACAGCGTGCTAGCATGATCACTCAAACACATTTCTATCCTTAGCACCGGCTTTCCTCATGACAAAACAACAGGAAAGGAAAAAAGAAAAGCCAAGCCCCCATTCCCCAAAAGCCCACCACAGACGCCATTTACTCTCCCCCTCTGCCGTGTTAACAGAAAAACTTCATTTGGCATGTATTGTTAAAATTTTTATTAATGGCAATTTGTGTCACTCTGACAGGCCTCTTCTGGAGAAAACATCCAGGCCTTGTACAAATCTATCACTCAAGTTGTCAGAAAAATTTGTTCTCATGCAATATGGATAGGTTGTGTGCTGGCAGAGATCGGGAGAGAGAAAAAATAAGAGAGAGACAGGATCTGTGTTTGGAGACTTCTCCATAAAAGAGGTCATGCTGCTCGTATCGGGAAACCTCAATCACAAACAAATGTTTTATTTAGAGTACTTAAGCGTTGTTTACTTGCCGCTTGCTCTCCTTTTATCTCCCTTGCTTTCTTTCAATCTCTTTGCATCCATCTCTCATCCCATGGTGCCTTTCAGTATGTTTTTAACCACCGGTGTCATACAAAATGATGATAAACTTATGTTGACAAGGCCCCCATCTACATCCTTGAGGAGAGGAGGGATGAAAGCCACATACTGTCAACACTGCATTATACCAAATACACAAAATAATGTTCTCTTCTTTAGCAACAACATCTAGAATATTTTACTGAACATTTAGACCCAATAAATACATTTTTCAAAGCTTGCATATATATATATATATTATACATAATATAAAAAATAATATAATATTTGATACATCAAGCTTTGGTTCATATATGGAGCTTATGCTCGATGTGGGATAATGCCTAAATTGTATTTATTTTATTGTATTATATGCAGTTTGATGAAGTTGCTCATATTTATATGCCTGAAAAGATGTAATGTACATCAGTGACATTTCTATAACAGTATACCAGACTACTTGCATAAAATGCATATAAATATCAGTTGTCACTCTATAATCTTACCAATATGTCTGTGTAAGATGATCTATGAATGCTAAGATTTATGAAATCTGTCAATTTATTGTGGTGGGTGGGGGGGCTAGGGTAAACATAATGAAATACAGTGATAACTGGGAGATATACATTGTGCAAATAAACATTCCTCAAAATGTGATGCCTCATATTTCAAGTTCTTATGTTAACTTTATAAAATCAGTAAAGCTTTCACAGCATGGACATTTTTTACAATTATAACAAAAACAAACAAGCAAAAATGTGTGAGCCACCTATTAGACAACAGAATGTGTGTAGACAACTGTGTACAACAGGTTTTTCAGCAAAGTGTGGATCATAATGATAATTTAGAGGCAAATACAAAAATCAAATACAGCAGCATGGGCCTTATAGGGTTAATGCTTCATCTCCAGTAGACCAAGTGATTCTGGGTAATATTAGCCAACCGCTACGAAATTCCAACAAAATATATGACATACAGTAGAAATCTTGTAAATGCTTTTATAAAAAGTACAATGATTTGGCAACCTAGAGCCTGGCTATTTAAATTGAGACTAGAAAACCAATACTAACTAAATAAACATATTAACTTATAATAAAGTCACGTTGTGTAAAACCTTTTAATCAAGAATTAATTTAGCTTTTTTTTTTTTTTTACTTTCCCTCTTTTTTGTGTAATTTTTCACTCCCAAGTGGTTGACCAGCAGTGACAAGAGTGACAACATGAATACCCGCTAAACAAAGGAGACACTTGTACAAGAAAATACAATGACAAACAATGGATTGTAATTATATGACATCAAGCACAAGCTTATGGCCGAAAAGCAGAAATAGAAGCAGAGGTATTCACAGAGACTCTCATACTCAGAAGAGGTCATTAATCATGGAAATGTGGCCGTGGTTATGCTCTCCTCTCATGGAGTGACATATCGCTGCTCTTCCTGCTTTCTTTAATTGTGGCCGCTCTCCCTGCTGGGCCATTGGCTGCAGGGCTGATGGACAGGGGAGGCGGGGCTCTGGCGGGGGGCCGCTCCGCGAGCCCAGGAGTTGTTTCTTTCTTTCCCTGACCATAAACAGCATCCCCCCACTAACAATGTATAGTGTAGCAGTAACACACTCAGATAAAGGTTTTAGTTTCCCTTTCAATGCTGTTATTCTCTAAAATTGCCTTTTTATTATTTTAATGTTACCCTAATTGCACCTTGAGCCAATGAAAAGCAAGATCTTTTACACATGAAACTTTATATAGCTCCAAAATAACAAAAAGCACCATAAAAGTAAGGTTTTAACTTTTGCACTATATCGCACATCTTCTGAGGCCATTTGACTGCGTGATACAGCAAACTGGTCACAAAAAGTTGATATTTAAGTTCTAAAATGAAAGGCACTGCAGGGCTGACTACCATGACAAAACCAACATTATTGGTTTTGCCAATTCGTACATATGTTATGAGATGGCAAATTTGTACGATCTTACTCTAAACCATAGTGATAGGTAGGTTCAGGGGCAGGTTACGTGTAGGTCATTTGAACAAATTAGCAATGCGTAAAATACATAAGATTTAGCAAAATTCATCTGAATTTGTCCATGTGAGGTCGTATGAATTAGCCACTTCGTAAAATATGTACGAATTGCTTGTGAGATCAGGCTGGTACAGTATTTGCATGTCTTTTGACAGACTAATCAAAGTGTGTAATAATGTAGCTATAACTGAGGGAATATAGGTTTTTTTAATACTAAAAAATTACTTTTTACAACATAATCTCGACTCTAAATCGCATAGGTTCCCCTTTTTTTTGTGACTACTGTAAGATTGAGTTACTCAGATTTATTATGATTTTCTGTGTTGTAAATATGCCTTCTTAATAAACAGACTTGGTTACAATAAAAAGAAAAAAGTTATTCACCCTTGTGTTTCATTAAAAACAACAACAACACAACAGCAATGCTGGTTTAGAGTCTATAAAAAACTAGAAAACTACACTCTTAAAAATAAACATGCTTCACAATGCCACAGCAGAACCCTTCTAAATGATTCTACGAAGAACCTTTATCATCTAAAGAACCTTTCTGTTTTACTGTTCTTCTATGGCATCGCTGTAAAGAATTCTTAATCATTGTGAAGACGCATTTAGAAATAATATTAATACTTTAGCTTTGATCGTGAATATAAAACCAGCTCTCTAGAAGATTTATAGTGATATATTTGTGTTCACTGGTGACATGGACAGTCTCTATGCACTGTAACACACATGTGAGAGTTCATAATCGATGACTTTGTCAATACATTGTGTCTAAGTGTGGAATTATAGGAGAGAGATATGGCAGGAGGGAAAGAGAGACACATATAATTCAATCAGGACATTCTGAGAGTTATTTACAAGCACATCCCACTGCTGGGATCATTTTAACACTGCATAATTTTAACAGTGACTGAAGTCCGTCTCCCAAACAGTGGGGGCATCTTTACCCTTAGGGCAAAAAAAACATGAACATCATTATTGTTTGAATTCTCTTTTTTCCTTACCTGTCTCCCTCCTTCTCCCCAGTAATTCAAAGGAATCATATTTATATGCCTATCCTATTGAGTATATAATTTCTATAGAGCTTGCATATGCAAATATGAAGGGGTTTCAAACAGTAGAAAACACATAGCCTACGTGCAATTATGTAAATTGTATTTTGTTATTCATGCAGTTATTCGCTTGCATATTCGGTCATGCATTCATTTGTGGTATTAATGCCTAGTGGAGCTGTAACAGGGCTGTAGGCTGTAGGGCTCTCTCCACAGGATCATACGCTGAGACAATAGACTGATGCGCTCACGCCGCACAGAGAGCTCAAAACTTGACTGGCTGCTTTTGACTGAGAGTAAAAAGAAAATGTTGCTTTAAAAGTCACACAGGCTCACAACAGAGGAGGAAACAAGAGACACACGTTTACTTTCTCTTATTGCTTTCAGATACGGAAGTGTCCACATCTGGCATTACACAGTGTTATTCTCAAAAACAGTTTTTGGAAGAGGCACCTGCTGGTCCTCATATAACAGTGAAAAAAAATTCAGAATGTTTTTTTTTTTTTATTGTTTTTATAATTTGACTGAGAATGGAACATTAAACTTTCTTTAAAAAAAAAAACTCTAAAAATGCTATAGTACAAATGATAATGCATTTCTTTTCAACACTTTTCACCGGTTTCCCTTAACATGTTCTAATCCTTCTTTCTACAGTACGATTCCTTTTTTGTCCTTTCTTCAGTTCACTGTGCCTCTGGATTCCCTGTTCACTCTCCCATCTGAGCAAGCCGCAGCATGCTCTATGTTTGGCTAAACTGCGTAACAAATTCAAGAGAATAGCTACAGTCAAAGACATACTGCAGACTCCCAGCAGAAAAATAATCTTTCATAATTTATGATGCCACATGGGTCCTGACACCATAGCCTGCTAAAACCCAAGAACATCTCAGATAGCAATAGTGTAGTGTATCAAATGTGATGTTTAAAAATGTGATTTGTATAATAATATATATTTATATACAATAAACGTCTTATTCACTATAGAAATTAGCATCGTGATCCTGCAGCAGCAGCAACCCGCTCGCGAAAAACACACTTAATCTATGGCGGCAAATCTATGGCATTAATAAGGCAGCGCGGTAAATCATTTCCGCGAGAGGAAAACAGATGTACATGCAAAGAAACGCATGAAGATTAACTCATATTATTTTCTAATGATGTTGTGGTTAATATGTACACCTATATAAATAAAACAAACACATAAATGAAAGAAATCAATATGCATAGCTACAGTACATAAATGCAATGGCCAATTAAAATATGAACAACACATTATCGCAGTGGAATCCCAGAATAGCCCTATTTATATTGATCAGTGCTGTATACGGGTCAGCGGTCACCGTAAGATATTTGCTTCATTTCTAAAGATGCTTCAGAGCTTCTAACATCCTAATGAAGCTAAGCAATCACCCATCAACTGCTGTGAGATTTCCAGTATAATATGAAATAACGCTGATGGGGAGAAAGAATAGCATGATATTGTAAAGTATCTGATGGTATTACTGACTGTCTAATATTGCTTATGCTCACATGGATATCTAAATTGCAATGACTCCATTCCACAAGCTTAATGATGGCCGAGGCCGCCTGTACTTCACTTATGGAATAGATTGAATTACTCCCTCTCTCGCTCTCCAACACTCATCCAGACATAAACACCCTTCTCACCTCGTTTAAGCACCACACAGTCATATAGATCATTTAATCTTAGAGATAATGACCAAGAGGGAGAAATCGCAATGAGCTTGCGTTTCATTAGAACAATTCCTTTAATTGCGTCTCTCTCTAGCTCATCCTTCTGTCCTACTTTGTAGAATCAGCAACAATGAGCTAAGGGTTCATGCACACGCTGGGTTTATTATTTAGAGTCTCAAGGAGAGTGACACTTGGGCTAAATTGCAATATTCCTCGATACAACGAGGGGCATATTGAGTGCTCTACCTCAGAGACTGTGGACAACCTAAACATCATCGAGAGTTTGCTTGGTTTCCACCAATAGGGTCCAAAGAGTAGTACTGTCACTTTAGCACACGTTAGTTTTAAAATTTTCTTGTTTGCCTTTTGCCAATTTGTGTAAAGCCAAGCAGCCTTATGCTAAGTTATTGGACAGTTCAACTGAGGATCTATTTTGCTATCAAAAGCATGCAGCTTGCAATATCAAGAAGCTCACTTTACAGTATATGAGTCAGTTTAGCCATCGTTCATCTCTCAAGTCAGTGGAAACAAATCCTGCTATTACCGTTTTGGTGGACCAGGGCCATATGTGAGGAGAGAGTGAGAGCGAAAAAGAAGTCTGGAGCACCGCACAACTTTTATGGTGCTTCAGATATACAGAGTTACCTAACGTCACAATAAAACTACAAGAGTTATGAAGCTTCATATAAACTTGCTGTTCCAGAGAGCATTCTGTACACATAGCGAAACTAAACCACACACAAAACTAACCACATACAAATAGACATGAGGAGATCATGATTTAATATGACCCGTTCTAAATTAACGGGTTGGTACAGTTTAGGAAAAACAAATTGAAAGTAAAAACAATCCAGGAAAGTTTAAACCAGGACGAATGACGAAACTGTCTTACCTCAACATGTTCAAAAGGCTCGAGCATCTTTTCTCTCTGTAGACACTCCACAGCTCACCTAAAAATAAAATATTCTGTAATTATTTAACCAGTAAGCAGTTATTGTTCCCACTTTTTTTCCTTTACTTAGCTCTTTTCAATGCAACTACAATTCACAGTGACAATGTCTGTAAAGCACTAAAAGGAAAAAAGGGCATCTATGTCTGATATTCTTCGGAAGCCATATGAAAGCTCAGAATGAGGAACAGTATATGAAATTCTTTTAAAATAACAGTATGTGTATATCTAGTACAAACAAAAGATAGAATTTTCCCTTGTCATGTGCCATATTCGAACAACAAAATATATTGCGTGCTCACAGAGTTTACAGATAACATAAACTGATATATTCAGCAAATCTGTTAATAAAAAAAATAACTACACCACTATTCAGAAAATCCAGTGGTTTACTGGCAGATAAACACATTAGCATCTTTTTCTCCCCCATGCAGCTCTACAAGGTGAGTTCTTATCTTCCGCCTTCAAACTGTGACTGAACACTATTGATCTAGAGCATGTTGTCATTCAAATGATAATTAGGACTAGGTTACAGGTCAGGCTAAGATCCGCTTGAACATCTGGATGAGAGTTCCTCAAGGACAATGCAAGCAGCAGGACTTCTGAACCTCTCCAAGTCGTGGTCCATTATACAAATTATCTAATTAATTCCAACACTCCGATGCACCAGCCAGCTCACTGCCCACGAAACCAGGGAGAAAACACTGCTATGGGAAAAAGTGACATAGAAATGGAAATTTTCTCCAAAATGTTTTCATTATTTTCATGTGTTATGTTGGCAAGTCAATTCAGAGATCTAAAATAATCAATTTAGTAGTCGATATACAGCACATTTTGTCTGGAAATGATTTAAAGAAATTAGCTTTATTAAAAGGTTTATCATTGTGTCATGACAGAACTAAAATTTTATGCAATTTTGCATAAAAAGCTGACTTAAACAACAGTTTTACAATCAGCAAGGTTTAAATGTGTATAAAATTAAGCTCATGCTTATCTCTCATCATAAATTACACCCATTTATGTTTTTAAAGAAAAAAGTATTTTAAGCAAAGCAATCTTTCGTTTCGTTATAGAAGATAATAAACAAACTAAAGTGCAAACAAATTATGAATGAAAACAAAAAACACTGTAACCTTTTTTGCAAATTTACCCCATACTGATAAGCATTAAAACACATCTGTGAAAGGGAAAAACAGACTAGTGTCTGCAGGTGACGATTGCCAAACAGAGATAGGTGCCTTTAAATGCATGTCTGTGTGTGTCAAGTGTGGGTTGTGGACACTGGTGGAAAGGTCTTATCAGACTTTATGTGAACATATTGTTTGCATGTTATGATGTAAATGAACAAACTAAACTGTTTTTGATCCCGGCATGCAAATACACAAGTCTGATGTAAATGAGCGCGCCTGGGGAGGAGACGGACAAACAATGCAAATATTGCCCTCTTGTGGCTCCCCTGCTGCCAAATGCAATGTGTAAGAGGCCTCTGCCATATCCTCTATTCACATTTTTGTTTCTGAGAACAGCATGCAACTGTTTTAAAAAAACAAACAGCTATGATGTGGTCACCATCATACTGAAACACTTAAAAATGTACATTACCTTAGGAATTAATGTGTTAAAATCTAATCCTATGGAATGTCAATACTGTACTATGTTTGTTATTTATTAATGTTATTATTATTTTTGCACTGAAGCATCTCAAATAGCAATTTCTTAACAATGGCAGCTTAGCAGATAATTGTGTATGAAATTATTGTATTGCACAGCAAGTAGTATTAAATCAGTGATTCTCAACTGCTGGGTTGCAATTAAAAACTTTCACTGTTCTGCTCTAAAAAAAACACAAAATTACTGTTAAAAAATAGGATGTGCATGTAAAATGAAACCCAAATATTTGTGCATACCTGATAAATAAGCTTACTTGCTCACTTTAACTATAAGCTTGACTTCCGAGAGAAAAATCATAAAATTAAGTTTTTATGGTTGACGTGCACTGCACAGAACCATAAAATAAACAATTAAATATCAAAATAGGGGTATTAAGTGGTCAGAGAATAAAATAAAACATCTGGCATGTGTTTGTAAAAGAAAGAAAGACAGAAAAAAAAAAAAAAATTAAATTAAGAAATCTTGAAAATCCATGGAACTTTTCGAATGCAAAAAATTCTTTATAGTCAAAAAAGGTTATTTCAATTTTTCTTAAGAATGGTTCTTTTAGGAACTGTTCGCTGAAAGGTTCTTTTGGCAACCAAAAATTGTCCTTCTATGGCATCACTGCAAAAACCTTTACTTTTAAGAGTGCAGTGCAAAGCAAAATCTGTGTCCAGAAGCAAAACCAGCTGAGAAAGTGACTAAATAACAAGTAACCAAAGCAACTGTCAAATGACATTCAACTTCTGAATTTAGTCCAACCTTCCCTCTTGCAATGTCACTTAAAGTCACTGTTAATTTATTTGTAGTTTAATACTGATGGACAAAGGTCTCCATTTCAGCTCGGCGATACTGAAACGGGTTTATCTGTGCGGGTTATTAACCTTGACCCACTGCAAATCCACTTCACTTCCAGGGGCCTCTGGTCCCACGCCATACATTTTTATGCCCTTAAGAAGTTCACCCCAGCAAGAGCTACAGTACAGGCTGTCCCATCGCTTAAAGCGCTTTAAACTCATCTTAATTGTCACATGGGAGCCGGTGACGGGCACCTTAATTGATCTGACCTTTAGCTGTGCTTTTTAATTTCCAATCCGCCTTTCATTGTTCCATCTGCCACTTTTAAAACGACATCTGGTTAACTGTACTTTACCGGGTGATCTCTGTTCGGTTATTTTTAAAACGTAATGTATGCTTCAACAGATGTTAGTTTTTATAGACTAGGAGCAAAACGGTGCTCAGATATATTCGAAGTCTGCAATAGTTCCCCCAGCAATTCAAATATTGACACCAGGAATTACAAGCCTCTTGGCCGCCAGTGACTCCGCTATTATGTGAAGGCTTCTTATTTTGCAGCCTATTAGCAAACATCAATTCGGCCTCTATTTTCTCTCATCATATGGCATAAATAAAACATAAGCCTGCAGTTTATAAAGCGATAAACATTATTTTGCAGCACAAGACTCATTTTTACAAATATGACTGCTGTCAGCAATAAAGACAGACAATTTGCTTGAATAAATAACATACAGATGCCGTCGGAGAAAAGATTAAAATATGCTTACTGTAAAACAATTGTGTTGTCTATTGGAAGGTCATACAGCAGAATATCATAATGGAGGCCAGTCATGTACAGTTAAGTCCTAGAGGCATTCAAGGATTATTGTTGTGGATGTATAAATAAGTCTTGTACTGCCTTAAAGCTTTTTTTTTGGGTGTGCTACTGTAAAAAATATAATAATCTTGGAGCATACAGTTACAGGCTCTTCAAATGATAATCTTCAGAGTTGGGGGTAACATATTAAATCCGTTAAAGTGTGTTATGTAATCATATTACTTCTGGAAGTAAGGAGAAAACACAAAACAGGCCTCAACAAAAAAGCCTGCACAGTCATGCAGTTTCATTACATATATATATATAAAAATATATACATTTGGACAGCACAAGACAAAAACTTAATTAGAACATATTACAATAACAATTGAATTAAATAAAATAATAATACAATATTAAGTGTTCTATGTTAAATTCCTGTTAACACAGTTGATATTAAAATGAATTCCATTATCTGCAGTCCTCTCTTTTCATCTCCACTTCCTCTGTCACCATGAGGAAAAAACACTAGCGAAAAGATGAGAAGCCAGAGCTTCGGATCCCCAAACTCTTTTTCACATCCTCACACGACGGCTTGTCGATTTTTACATCCCTGTTTGAGAACTTAATTGTCTGCCTTTACATTTTCCAATAGATAAATTTCCTAAAGCACGTATTTTCACGGAGATGACTGTACCTTCAGGGGTGTTAAATTAATGGCATATAATTGACTAATTAAATGCTTATTGATTAGCAAGTTCCTAGGTGATGAGGACGCAGGAAATTACTTCTTTAACGCATGAGAAGTACCCATTTTACTCCATTCTAGAAGAAATGGACAACAGATTCTGTGTAAAGAATTGGGCCTTTCTGATATAATAAGTTTGTTGTTGCAATGTTCTGCAACCAAGGATTTCAAAATACCAATGTGGTATTTTAGAGCCATATTAAAATTACAAAATTACAAAATAAATAAATAAATTTACATTTTGTCAGTATTTACCAACTATTGTGCTGTTCATATTGTGCTGATGCTTTCAAAAGCACTATAAAAGTCAATCAACAGCTTTTTGTGAGAGTCATTATTCACTGTTAATTCTTCCTGTAGCGAGTTGTTAACCAGATCATGATGAGTTCAATGAAACATTTAAACGTTTTCATAGACTGAATCAACTGAAAAGATCTGATTATTCATTCATGAATCTGACATGCCTGCATCTCTCATGAACACACAAGGTCTGCTTCTCACAAGATTCTCACACAAAGAAGGTCATAAAAGCTAGAAAATGAACACAACATTCCCATTCTTAAAGTACACTGCTCCATAAATGGAAATAAGTTCTTAACTGCATTTTAGACTTGGAATGCAACTATGTACAAATTGCAATGCATTATTGGTCATGGCCTCTTTTCCCTGACATAAATGTAAATACAGAACAGGTTAATTCCCTTACGAGCTCTGTGTGTTTGTGTGTGTTTGTATTTTAGAGCAGAGAGACTTTGACATGTTTCCTTGCTCAAGGTCAGAACAGCAGCGTTCTCCAGCCACTGATGGACACACGTGGTCCCTCCAGAGCGCGTTTGCTAGTGTGCGCATTCACCCCAGAACATCTGTTCACCACCAGCCCTGACCGCTCTGATCTGACACCACCCTCGGCTTGATCGTACCACCCAATTCCCTCTCCGGGGCCAGATGGCGGCCTGCTCCCTCCTTCATACCACTTCTCACTCTCTCTCTTTCCCTTTCACTCGCTTACCGGAGAGGTTTCTGCAATACCCATTCAGCCACCCGCCCCACAGGTATCGCCCCAGGCTCGGGCCCTGCCACTCACTGTTGACCAGCCTCTGGTGGCTTCACTGGTCCCTCCTGTCAAAAGACAAATTGTTCGACAGCCTGAGCTTTTATGAATTCAGCCCTGAGGTCTAGAGCTCAGGAAAATAGGTTAAGGAAAATCCTTGGCCCGAGATATCCAACTTTGAGTCGGAAGCTGAGGTTTTTGGAAAAGTTGAGTTTGAGCATGTAGAAGTCAACAATGAAAGCTAGAGTTAATCACTTCAATTTGGCTACTAAATGTGCTTTGTATCAGGCTGACCACATGAACAGTAAGTCATCATGAAGTCAATCAAAACAGTGTATTTAGGTGCTTTCAGCAACTAGGGGAATTCAATAACAATAAATTTTTATTTTTTTTTTGCATGCTTTATTTGCATTTTTACAGTTCATCTAAAAAAAATAAAATAAATAAGCTAATGGCTCAAACATGGATTTTTTGTTGTTGTTGTTGTTGTTAATTTTATTTCACAGGGACAGCAATGTTGATACCTTTTTCTGAAAATGAACTTAATTGGATATATAAAACTTAACCATTGAGTGAATTACTACTACATGATCAATACAAAAAGGCACAACGCTCACTTTTTAATACATTTCTGTTTACCATCAGCTTCCCACATACAGTAACAGAATGAAAGCTAATGGCGAATTACATTAACACACATTTACATTAAATTACAAAGAACAATTAAAATTAATAAGAATCTAAATGACAATTTATGTTGCTATTACTGGGCATATTAAACTGGACTGCAGTTATTTATTAAAAGCATGCACTATTTTGAACCTATTTTTTTAGGTTAAGAACGAGCCTGAAACTTTAGAGATGCACCTGACAAACATATCCAAGAACATGCAAAATGCAACACTTAATAAATAGACAGCATTTAGATGATAATGCAGTATTTCCTGAATCCCCTATTGTTAGTGAACATTTCAATGCACCCACAATCTGTTCAAATTCCATATTGCACTAATCAAAACCTTTCTTCACTGCAAAGAGCAGTTACAAACTCAGTAGCTTAAAGAATTTCTTTCTGACCTGAGCTTTCAGGTATGTGAAGAGACCACCAAATCCATGCAAAAACACTTTAATTCTGCAGTTTCAACAGCTGGGTAACCTAAACATTAGGGCTGTGAATCGTTGGGTAGACAGTGAATCGATTAAACTCATGATTCATAGGTTTTCGATTCGATTCAAGAACGATTTTGGCAATTCCTTATTTTAGGCATTTGAGCAAATAAATTCATTTTTTGGGAAATTCATGTCGATTCAGTACATTTGCAGCAACAGTAACTTTAATTTTGTAGCGTTACTTAAAAGGGACTCACCTTGAAACTAAAATTTGACGTTTATCAGCTCACTCCAAGGTGTAGGTGCCTTTTTTTCTTCATTAGATCCAATTTTGATGTTTTTTAGTCAAACCGTTGTAGTCTGTTACGTTAGTCATTAACGTTATATCTTTATCTATGAGAGGAAAAAACATGCGCAGAGAAATCCAAATCAAAACATACCCCATCGTAACGATACTTTGATGTGCCAAGATACGAAACGAACAGTTTGTGTGAGAAAACGAGCAATATTTATATCGTTTTTACCTCTTGTACACCACCATGTCCAAACGATCTGAGGGCGCGCACGCATCCGGTTCATGACGTTTGTGCGCTTGCGCCGACTACGCCAAAGCGTGCCTACCGCAATGCACATAAATATTGTTCGTTTTCTCATCCAAACCTTTGACCTCATATTTGCAGGTGCCTTCACATTTTCTCTTCCGTTGCCATCCATAGAGCAGACAGTGTGTATGTGAATAACAATAAACAGGCGCGAACTGAAGAGGAGTGAAGTAACTAATGCACCGCACCACAGTAACTAGTGAGGGAGCAAGTGACTACGCAGACTCAACAAATTAAACATTTAAATTTATCTTTAGCTTTATGAATCGTTATATAATCGAATCATTCAATTCTTTAATATAAAATCAATTATCGATATAATCGATTCACGATTCAAAAATCCATGTTTCAAGATCGATGCATCGACTACAAATCCTGCCGATGCATCGATCTTGAAACATGAATTTTTGAATCGTGAATCGATTATATATATGAATGAATCGTTACACCTCTCCTAAACACACCGGTTCCTATGCAAACAGCCTATACGCTGGGTGCTTTCCGACAGTACACATGTAGCCAAAGGCATTTGAAAAACAGGGTTTTGGTACGATGCCCTCCTTTAAATGCTCTGGTAACCACAGATGAGGCACAAAAAGAGAGAGGATCATTAAGTGGCCACAACATGAATCTTTTTAATTACTCATCCTTGCCTTAGTCATTAACTAGAGGGAGAGCCTTCACTGATAATCCGTGTAATTGGACAATGGGCCTCTCTCATTCAATTATTGACCAGTGGCTCTGCTGGTACACTGATATCTTGCTTTGCTTGCTAAGATCATGGGACTATTTAATCTACTGTAAGGACTGTATATCTTTATTTAACCCATATAGACAAAGCATACAGGTTCACTGTGGACATATGTAGAAAATAAAGTATGCATATAAGGCGATAAATTCCTTGTGGTAAAATAACCAATAATACTCACAAATGATAAAACTCATTCACAATGAGTCACTCTGAATAAGCTCTATGGCATCTCAAATGCATTGATGGTTTCATTGGCAATGCAGGGCCAGTGGTAATTAACCCTACTTACAAAATTCCCACCTCCAGCTAAAACCATTTTCATAACTATTTGCAAATATGCCCCTTTTAATTGCTACACAATTAATTCACTCAAATGAATATTTCCCTGGCAAAAACATTTTCAAATTAACAGCTTTTTCTAAATCATTCCACATAAATACAGATAAATACACTAATGTTCCTCTGGAAGTCAATGTGGCATGAAAATTATTTCAGTGTGCTTGAGCAGAGAAAGAGGAATACGATTTCAGTTAATGAAAGCCTTCCCTTAAAACACTTTTTCATAAAGAAACACATTTAGGTCGATGATACATTTGTATGCTATGCACAAATACCTTTTCAGCTGGAAAAAAATCATTATGAGACCCAAACTTATACCATTTTCTTTTAGCGTATAGTGAATTTTAGCACCAAGACGATGTATCTGGAACAATAGGTGATCATTTATGCCGTATGCTCTCAATGCAATGCAAAGTACAGCATGTCATTCACTACATACACTATAATCAATGCTGTTCTCTGCAATGACAAAAGTGTCATTTTTCAGAAAGACGCAAAATGTAAGAATACCAAACCTGCCGTTAAAACTAAAATAGATATAGATAACTGAAGATGTAAAAAGTATCATTAATTGTGGTCATTACTGCTTGAAACTTATTGATTTTAACAAAGCAAGGGGTTCAAGTAATGTATCTAGTAAAAGCTATTCTCTCTGCCTTGAAGCACAGCGTAATCAACAGATTGTTAGACATGCATTTTCTGTGCCTATGACAATGCCTGATATATGGGGTCGATGAGAGTGTTCCTAATCCATCCATTGCTACAATTTATTAACTTATTATAATTGTATACACAAACATTGTGGTGATTTAGGTGACACAGTGGAAAGATGAAATCCGTTTATATTAAAAGGGGTGCTCACCCCTGAAACACAGAGCTGGCAACACCTTTCAACGGCTGCTTTTAACAACATGGTTATTGTTTTATTGATCAGGATTTTATTACATATTTGACATCCGTGTTATGTGTTAATCGAACAGCGTATAATTTTCTGACACATATTTTACGAGATTACGACCGCAATTAATTTAATAACTATTATTTTTTTGCACATTCCTGTCTGAGCGTGGTTTGTGCTGGAGTGGACCGTTTGTCTTGTGGGTATTTTCAGTCATGTATGCGCTCTCTCGACGGGCTAGTGCATGACCCGAATGGAGGGGACGGAAATGGCCAACGGTACACGCTCTATGGACTCACCTCCACTCCTCTATTCTCGCTCAGCCTTCCATCCTTTTGTTCCGGGGAGTGATATCAATATTAACGGAGCCATTCATTGACACACAATTCCACCGCTCTACACTTAAATGTTCCCATTTTATGGGAAAATTATACGACGGCAAAAGCTTCACTCCTGTGTACTTGGGTAATGTGACATTTTTCAGCGAAGGACGAGTTAACCTATAGGATAAAAGGAGAGAAAATGTGTCAGAAGAGCAAAAACTAGCATCAATAATATTAATTACAGTGCTTTTCTCGCACCTGTGCTACATTTATTAAAAACACAATATTGGTTCTGAAAAGCACGGTACAGGCAATCGCTGTGTACTAAAGTGAGAAATAAGGCAAAAAAGAAAAAAATGTATTCACACAAAAGGAAGAGACAAAATCAGCATGTGCTCACTGTATTTCTCAAGAGTACATTTGCTGAAGGTTGCAAAAAACTGTATCTGAACCATTAATTAATTTGTTCATCTCATTCTTCATAATTGAAAGATCTTATTAGCCCAGATAATAAAGGCTCATATGCTTTCCCACCTGAACATACAGTCGGCACTGTGTGGACCTCAAACTCTTTAGTGGCCTTGTCAGCAAATGTATTATTTGGAACAGAGCAATAGGTAAGAACTTGCAGGTTTTTCAAACTCATTTTCTGTCTTTTTGAAATCTTCACAGCGCCTATGTTCTGCAATAATCAACTGTAAGACCTTGAGTGTCCAAAGGTCCTTCGAACAACTGTAGAATAATTGTTCGTCACAGGTATTTGAAGTCCAAATTGCTTAATAATCATAAATTTACAGTCAAAATACGGTGACAAAGACTTAAAAGCAGAGTCCTGGTTCTTTACATTTAAATGAACCATTAGCAATATTAATTACTGAACAAAGGCAGTTGTAGTCATAATTCTGTCTAACATCTGTCAAATTATGCACCATCTCCAAAAAAAAGTAAGAAGAAAAAAAAAATCATAAAAAATGATTTTCTCTGTCTTGCCATATTGCTAAATGTGTAACATCCACACCTGCTTCAACACCAGGCTCCACCCTCACAAGCACCCAACGATCACAGTCACCAGAATTCTAAT
>JAUMHI010000041.1:14469754-14503390 GCA_032359435.1 Enteromius unitaeniatus | reverse complement strand
TATCTTGCTCTGACATATCTTAAAACATGTCAGTGTCATTGTTCTGTGTTAAGATGCACACCTGTAATATTTTCCTACAAGGCATTTTTGTAAAAATTGCTTAAATATCATCATTTAATTAATGCCTAGTCCTGGCTTATGCTAAGACCAGTTTGTGAAACCAGGCCACTATTTATTAAAAAATGTGTTTAGTCTCCTCTTGTAGTACACTTAAGAAAAGGTGGTTCAGAAAGGTGGTAATAGTATGTAAAAGTGCATTTTATGTCATATTCATGGTGCAACAAATAGCACAGTTGAGTACACATAGATGATCTTGAGTTTTTTTGATGCGCATGGTGGAATTAATTTGGTAAATGGGTTTCCGTCCTAGTTTATGCACTTTTTTTCTTATCGGATGAAGATTTTATCCTACTCAGTTTTACACGTTTTTATGTGTATTTTTATCCAATTTTATTCCAAGACATGCATTAAAATAGAAGGATGCTAGATCAAGCTGTTAATCAAATGTTTTTGCCATGACTTCTGTGACGGCACATCAGTGAAAGCTAGCTTTTATCATTTATGATGTTCATATACAGACCAGTTGTTTTCAAAACATTTTATTGTTTCTGTTGTGACTCAGATATGTAAACACTCAAATAAAAACTAAATAAATCAGTAATTCATGGGTTTTAATGTTTAGGTAGCTACAGTCAAACAGGCCCTTAATCTGCGAGAATGATGTGTCGTACACTTCTAAGTTGTCTACATGAATAATGCACATGTGTGGCTGGTTTCCCGCCTCTGTTTAAATAGAATCAACAAAATGTTGCCCTTTTTATTATTCAGTGAAAGTGGGCCTCTCTACGCACTGTAATGTTTTTTTGAAGTCCTGTATGTTGGCAGATGAGTCTGATCCGAACAAACAGCACAAGCTTGCTATCATCAATAAGACATGAGATCACAAACAGGGCATAAACAGCGCTCACACATCAAAATTAAACACTTGTACACTCACAAACAGTTGGAAATGCAACTAAAAGTTTTCGACTGAGAAACAAGCATGTTTATGGTCAGCTATTTTGTCACTGAAAAGAAAAAATGGAATAAAATAAAATTCATAAACAGGAAAAACAGCTAGCACTGCCAGGATAGCAAGCCCCTTGGGGTTGAGTAATTTGACTTTATCGATAATTGCTCATTTCAGAATGCATGTAATTACAACTCACAGTTATTCCCAAGTTTGAAGCAAGGACTCTCAAATGTCAACTGTTTAGCAGTGAAGAAAGGTTACAGTGCGGTGGCATCTGTGCGAATATGAATGTGTGTGTGCCTGACATTTGTATACTCAAATTATAATCTAAAACAGAATAAAAATCACTCTAGACAGCTTATTAATACAGACTAAGACATATATGTAGATGTTTAAGAATAAAGCATTTTAAAGAAAACATTAAAATAAATAAATGACCTTAAACTATTTAAAATTAACATATATATATATATATATATAAATGTGTGTGTGTCTGTGTTTTCTTATAGGATAAAAATTTTATCCCACTCAACTGCTTGTGCATATTTTGTGCATTTTGAAAAAATACTCAAAAAAGTTAAGAAATACATGAATCAAAATTCATGTGAAGAATGTATAGGCTACTCGTGAAAGAGTAGAAGCAAGCACAAGTTTCTTTTTCCGCTAAAGACATGTTTAGCACAACAGCCATGCCCACGCTCCTGACAGTAATTGCAGCTCAAGGAGGTCATCAATAATGTATTCAAGATCACTTACACATCATGGAGCAGTCATAGGTTGGAAGAGAGCTGCTTCTACCCTAGCCTAAAAAAAACTACAGTGCAAAAGGGTTCAGGGAAAACAAGGTCTTCAAAGAGAGCTTGGAAATAGTTTACAGCTATAAACGTAATATAACACGTAGAGCAGTGTTTAAGAAATTTTCTGGGGAAAAAAAGACAAAAATAATTTCTTCTATAACTTCTCTTTAGTCTTCTTTTTTGTTCTTTTTTATATCTTTAGTCATTTTGCTTCTCCAGTAAATGCCGCTTGATTCAGCAATATTTAGAAAACAAGCCAAAAGTACTAATACGAATATATATATCAATATATATATATTTGTATTAGAACTTTTGTATATTATATATTTTTGTATTAGCTTTGTGTGTGTGTGTGTGTGTGTATATATATATATATATATATATATATATAGGTATTATTTGTATGTAATTTAAGATTTTATATATTATAATATTTATATACTTGTACACACATATACTGTACATGATTAATATACTATTTGAGATGTATTGGTATATAATATTTATTAATCATTAAACAAATTAGTGTTTAATGAAACACTGAAGTGTGCAGTGCATTTTATAACTAAATGTGAAGGTCACTGTTAACTGCATTAAAAAAAAGTTAATCTTTAGATATTTAACCTATTTATATTTATACCTAGTATTCTAAATTTTATTTTAAATAGTTTGAGCAGCTGTTTATTTGAAACAATCATCTTCTTTACAAAAGGAGAGTGTAGACAAAAGGCAATGACAGTTTTGATAGTTCTTCAGTGATACATGCTGGTATAAAAAAAGAAGCACATGGTGAAGTGAAGCTTTCTGACTCCATGCTTCCACTTTGTGGACAGATACTGAATCACACTTTTAATCTAATCACTGATTCTCATTAAGTCTGACTGATTTTTAAAACTACTCAGAGTATCTGTTAAATATAACTTTGCCATTAAATACTAATTGTTCACCGATTAGTAAAATTTCTGACTTTAAACACATCCACACATGCATATTTTGTATTCTTGGATCTGAAAGTGAATATCTTGACAGTTAATATGATGCTGAGCTTCAGATCAGTGGCAGAATCGTCGATCTAACATAACAATGAAGCTCTCCAACACCAATCTCCTCATTTACAGTACTAATTATGTAAATATCTGGCCAAGTATCCGAACTGATGGCATGAAATTATAGACATTTATGTTCATACCTGCTATCCTATTGCTTTACTAATGGAACTAATTGGCCACTCCTTTAGAATAATTGCAGTGACTGGGGTCAAGTTCGCCATTGGCCTTTTCATGTAAGTATTGTTTTTCAGCATATACACAGAACAGAGAGCAATTAAGATATCTGTGGGAGAGGCCCTTACAGGATCATTCACGACTGCTGATGATAAAAGAGACCGCTAGTGTTATACACAAGGTTGAACATGGGTGGATAGACCTGAGCGAGTGTGATAGTAGTATTAGGGTACATAGCATTGCAAATGCACTGTAAAAGTTATGATGCATCTAAATCATGGTGCAAATTTAGAAGTGATTATGTTTGGAGCAGTTGGGCTGCTCATATTTAAAGTGTTCAGAAATGGCTCATGTCATTTCCAAGCCAAAATTGTACAAACTGCACACTTCAAAAAGTAATAACACACCTCTCCACAACAAGCCACGTGGACGCGATATTTCGGTACTTAGCCTACTTTAGGCATTTAACTTACATTTTAATTAAAATTGGCATTTTCTGTGTATTAAGCGCATAGACAATCAGACGATGGTTAGAAATTCTCAAGACTAGTGATGTGTCGTTCTTGAATTGTTCGTTTTGAACGAACCTTTAATTTGACTCGGGAAGAACGAGTCGTCTCGTGCATGGCTCAGGCTGCATAGGTTAAGCTTATGGGGCTGTCACATGATGAACGAACCACTCGAAAAACCCAAAGACTCGAGAGACGAACGAATCAATTCTGTTTCCGGCTCAGGCTGCATAGGTTAACATTTCAGCAGCAAAATTATTCCAGAACTTTACAACGCGAGTAAGCCCCACCACTTAGTGATACATTTTGTTATTGTTGTTTGTTCTGATGGTGTATTTAGAAAACGTAAGTATTTTCTTGTTGATGTCAATATTTATTTGAATAATGTTCATGTTTATATTTCACTTTTTACGTTTTTGAACGCTTTACGCTTTTTTTTTTTTAAATAAATGTGGTGTTTTGACTTAATCTGTACCTTTTTTACATTTAATATTGTCTCTTTACCTTGATAACTTGGCAAAAGGGCAAATGACCTCCCGCTATGTTAGAGCTCACATACAGTACTGTACAGTAATATTGATGTATCTAAACCGAACCGTTACCGTGGCCAGAAAATCGTGATACAAACCAAACCAAACCGTGGGCTCACTGTACCGCTGCATCCCTCCAGTAGTATAAATACATTCTTAAATTAAGATACATTTAATTGGAGAAACAAAAGAAATCATATATTAAATCTTCACTGTAAAAAATGACCAAAATGCTACGGTAAAAACCTGTTAAATGGTTAATAGTAAACACTTGTTTTTACAGGGAAAAAAAGTAAAAAAATGACATTCCCAGAATTACCTGCATTACTTTTAAAATTTTGTTTAAATTTGATGTTTTTTCTTTGAAATAACTATGTTTCTTCTTATCATTTATGTTTGTTAGGGTTGTATGTTACATGTATTGTAATGTTGCTAAATTTATGTTTATTGCATAAGTCAGTTTAATGAATCTCACCATGATGGTGTTTAGTGCTTGTGTGAATGACATTAAGCACCTTCTACAGTATATATATAAGGGGTGTAACAATACACGTAATCGGATTGAACCATTCGGTACGCATACGAACCGAACGATTCAGAGAGAAAAAAAAGAGAATAAACTGTGTAAAATATAATGTTTTCAGTGCTACGCTCAACAAGGCAGCGCAAACGGTGGGACAGGGAAGCCGCTGTCTGCTCCTCCCACCCCCAAACAGACGAGAACCAGAAACACACACATTGCAAACGATCCCCGCGTCATTCAGGTAACATTAGGCTTTTCCCTTTGCCATTTCAACCCAGCATCCAGCTGTTTAACCAGAGCTGCATAACGTACGATACTTCAGCATTAAATGTAACATAAGCGTTCACAAAGCATCTAAAAAAGAGTGGAAAACCCGAGGCGCGTCGCTTCCTCCACCAATTTCAAAGCGCTTCGGCACTCGTGCGTCTGCTGTTACTAGGCAACCATGAAAGCGCTGTCAGTTACAAAATCATTTCTGCTTTGGATTTTAAACTGCACGGCTCTGTTGAAAATAAAGAACGTGCTGCATGTGAACGACCCCTAAGCCTTTGATGACACATACACCATGAAATAAAATAGTGGATCTCTCCCCTCACGCGGATTGTCCTGCAGGAAGAAACGGCGCCCTGGATGTCAGTGGATGGCGCGCACGGTCTACGAACACAGGACGCTCAGCTTTCACGATTTGGAATGGCTCAAATCTACTTTTTATTAAGCTTTAATTAATCAATAAATACCATCCAAGGCTGACTTTCCCAAAACACTTCTTTATTTGCTGCTAAGAAGAAACCCCAGAAGATATGTGAAGTATGGCTCCATTGTTGTTCAAAGTAAAAGAAAAGGGGGGAAGAACAAAGTCATATTATGTTAGTTTTAATAAATAAAATGTGAAAAAAAAAATTAATTCTTTTTTCTAATCTAATTTTGTTATTGCCGTATTGAAAACATACCGAACCGTGACACTACTGTATCGTATCAACCAAACCGTGATTTTTTGAACCGTTATTCATATATTAAATTCATATATTATATCAATATTCATATTTTAAAGCTGCTTGTGATGGGCTTTGGTTTATCAGTGAATTTCTAAGATACAATACAGATTTCAGTACTGTAATAGGTTGGTATATTAACATTATATCAGCTAATTAAATTACGGTATTTAACTGTAAATTTAATTTAAAACCTAATTTTTTTTTTTTAAGTGTGTTTTTAACGTAAATTTTTACAGATTTTTTTACAATGTTGTTGTCTGAACAATGTATTAACATTAAGTGAGTTTATGGTTAATGCAAGAAAAATGCCAACAAGATAAGATAAATAAGCTTAATCCAAAAAGAGAAAGATTATTTTTTCCTACCATATTTGACAGATTTTGTATTGTTTATGCACAAACCATTTTTTAGAAAAATGTATTACAGTCATAAATTTATGACCATTTTTGTTTAAATGCAGTGCTTACGGTTAGGGGTTTGTTCAAATCTTTAACAATAAGTTTGAGCAAATACAACTAAATTAAACAAGTGAAACATAAAAAAAGTTGCAAAATTTGTTAGAACCAAAATTTTGTGGAAGGCAATGTTTATTGTAAAACCTTTTGACCTGTTTAAATAACGCCCAAGTAGAGTTGTTTACAATTGAGACACTACACACTAAAAAGTTTGTGGACCCATTGATTACTTACAATGTACAGTACATATCTTCACTGGTGTACTGCATCATTAAAATCTAGTTAGCAACTCAGTATCCTTTAGGGACACTGGGTGAGAGTGTATTACCAAATCTGAGAGGCAAACTTTCTCTACCACAGACTCTGACCACCCTCTATGACTAAGTTATGCCCTGTCATGTAGTCAGAGGCGTCAGATGCCAAGTATACCACTGCAGCTTGGAGGTCTGTCACTTGAGCCAGTCGTCCGGCTGGGATATCTGACAGCCAGCGCTGAACTAGAGGCTCCAGACTCTCTGAATGGATGAGAGGGGTGTCAACAATACCACTGTAGAGAAAAAGAGAGAGACCAACAGAGACAGATCAGACGTGAGAGACAGTGTTGTTTCAGTTATAGCAGTCACAGTGACATAAAATGAAGTTGGCTATCCTTTAAGGACCTCAGCAGAACAGCTCTGATGGTGTTTACACTGGTTCAGTGTCCTTTGATGGATGGATAGTGTGATTGACACACTCCAAACTGAACATCACAAGTCTTAATGTCCACATGAAATCAAAACTGACCCGTTTTTACTTTCTTAAATGAATTGGGCTGCTGTTGCGATTGCACTGTAATATACAATGAGTACATTTCTTATGTTATAGGCAGCTCTAAAAGAGCTCCATGTGATAAACTGTATCACCAACTGTCCACATCAACTGTGATTTTGAAATTACATTCAAACTTGAGTGGCATCGTAGTCACTAACTAAAGGAAATGCACTCCAAATTGGAGCAAATGTACTTCACGTCGGGGCAGCCGCATGGGAAATACAGCCTGTGTGTTCACACACTCAGCCTTCCGCACCATTTACGAATAGATTCCATTCGACTTGATACCAAATCTGTCACCGCAGCTAAATTAGAGGCGCTGAAGTAGCATGTGACACCTTTGGTTAACATATTTAAATCTCAATTATATTTCTCGTCAGTACTGCTTTATCTGGGAACCCGTCCTTGCAATCAAAGGCTTACTGTTTTCCCTCAGCCAATTTTGCAGATAATGCAGCTTATCACTACTCCGGTTAAAGTTGCCAATGAAATCAGGCGGCAGTCAACCTCACACACACTAATTGTGGTCCCCCCTGCCCGTATGCATATTTAACAACAGTCACGTCACAGAAATCAGGGGCCCATTGAGAGACCATGTGTTTGAGGGAGGGGTGGGGGTTCGACGGAGAGAAAAGGATTGCCTCCTCGCAAATTAAAATGAGAAAACAAGCTGGCGCTATATAGAAATAAATAAAGAGCACATGTGTGCGTGTTGCGGATTTGCTGTGGGAAGCACGGGGGCTTGGGGATGCTCGGCTTCAAGCGACAAGCACACGCTTCCTCTTGCTCTTTTCTTCCTTTCCTCAGAAGAACTGCGCTGACAAATAGATACAAACAAGGCTGCCATTGTTTTGCTGACACTTCTGCTAAAGAGGCTAATTTGAATCCCTAATTGAATATAACAATTAAAGAAACTGTTTGCTCTACTCATCCCTCTAGACGTCATCCAATTAAGCGGGATTGCATTGTTTCACACTGTAATTTAGTAACTGAGTCTCAATTGTGTGGCCCATTGTGGAAAATAATGCATTTTGACCCTGTCAAAACAAATTAAGTTTCCACTTAAATATCAAAACAGTCGTCTCTGCTTAATTGGTGCAGTGCACATATGAAGAGAGAAAGGCCTTTTTTTGTTTGCACAAAAAGTTGGCATTGATTCATGTGTTACATTTGAAAACATAATACTGGGAAGAACCAGAACACGTGACTCTGCTTAAGATTGCAGCAGGTGGGAAATAATCATGTCAGCAGTAATCAAAACGTATTCCAGTGAAATGTTAACTTATCACACACAGCACAGTCTATGGTCCGTTATACTTACGGGGAGATGCAATTGACTCGAACTCCTCGGTCAATCCACTCTGTGCCCAAGGTTTGCGTGAGTTTTACCACCCCAGCTTTGGAAGTGTTATAGGACAGTTGCTTCTGTGGATGCGGCACTATTGAGAAGGAAACAGGACATTTGAAACTTAAGTACATTTTTATTAGTAATTTCAAGTCCAAGTCCTTTTAAGACTGCTATCCCAAATTGTCATCCTATACTGAACAATTGTGATGGTGCACTTTAAGTGGCCTTGAGTCCAGAGGAATTTCTCTTATTGGTTTTCTCCATACGGATCTTAATAAAGAGTTCTGGTTTATGTTGGCATTAAAAATCCATTTGTCTGCGGTGATAATTAATAGGATTTTTACACTCTTTGTTACACTCTCCTGAAACAGGAGCATGCGTATATCAAACAGACTATCCCTTATTAAATACTTCCTTAAATAATTAAATGATTCCTAAAAAATTGTCATTTGGCATCTAGAGTTGTATGAATATCATTTAACATGCATGAAACCTTTACAAGTGCAAAAATAAAAAAGGTTCTTTAGTGGAAAAGGGTTTTTTAGATTATTAAAATGTTATTTTCAGAACTATTCAATGAAAGGTTCTTAGGGGAACCCAAAATTTAAACTAATCACTGCAAAAGCCACCTTTTGGATTTTTAGATTATGATTAGATTATATATAAACACACATTAAAATCTATTTCATACTCTATAATGATCTAAACATGTGATTAATACTTGGGCCGATTACTTCATTCCCCTCATAACTCAGCTAAAGGGTCTTGAACTCCAATGTGACATGAAAACACTTTCATTAGCTTTTGGGACCCCGCAGATGAAGCGATGTAAAATTAATTACTTGGGATGTTCGATGTGCATCATCTTCAGGAACAAAGGCAAAACGCCATTTGTTTGCCTTGACCATCACAGATGCTCATCGCTGCATGCGATGCGGGGAAAAAGGGGCTGGCTTGATTAATCATCACGAGGGAGGCTCCAAGTTACATGCAACTTTAGTAGTTAACCTCGTCACCCGGTGATCTCACTGCCAAATTGCCGTGGTTGGGAGCGAAATGATAAATACGGCACAGCTGTGCGAAGGCAGCGGCCGGTCCTGTGGAGATAGGTTTGCGCTCTCCGGACCCTCGTTTGTTTTAAAGGAGAAATGCTAACCGGACAATTGTCAGGTTGCGCTGGGACTGGTTTTTGAGGGAAGCTGCTGTTATTTAAAAAAAGAGGCCATTCTTTGCCTACAAATAAGCTTTAAGCCTCAAGGTCCATCTTATCAGAGAACACAAAAAGGCCAACATGTATTAATCCAACAGAAAATGTGGCAAGAGAACAGGCTTTTTTTACTGTATGCCTCTGAGTGGCATTGATGTTTTTTAAAGAGTATTGTAGTTTTAAAGAGCAGCTGGCTGGAGAGGATAAAAAAGGAAAGTGAAACATATCTTAAATCACATTTAAAATCCATCCAGATTTTCATTTTGCATTTTAAGAGCAAAGAAACAAGGCTCCGCTCTGATCTGTAAATTTCATAGCTGTTGCAGGTCAAAGTGATGTCATCAGAGCCTGATTTTTTCATCCAAGGTCCATGAGGGTTAAATGGATATTTCACCCACCAAAACAGGTAATTCTGTCATCATTTAGTCACCATCACATAGGGCCAAACATATATAACTGTATTGATAGCATATGTGGTATACAAAAAGAGATGTTTTGTGGAATGCCGTCACTGGATTTTTGACATTTTCAATATGCAGCATTAATATTCTTCTAATCTTTTTTATTTGTGCTCCGCAGAAAGACTCAAATGAATTTAAATGACACATGTAGGGGGGGCAATATACTGGTAGACATGGTTAACTTGATTGGAGAAATGTGTCAACCAGCAGAGATAATGGACTATTGTCTCTATCGTGGTCATGAAAACTTATTGTTTGTATGTGTATTTAAAGTATTGTGTTTTAAAATCAAGTGGTTTTAAGACAGTAGAACACAATCAGTATCATGTGTCTTAGAGCACTGTCAGAGAGGTGCTCATAGATCACAGAAGATATTTTTCCCACTTTATAGGCCATGAAAAGTTAAATACACACAGTATATTGGATCCATGTTCTTAAAGTGACAGCAGTCTCATATTCCTGCTGTACTTCGGGGTTTTTTTATTAAAAAAGTTTTTTATTATATTTTGTATTACTTTCAATTAGTTTCAATCATTCTTATTTAATTGCTGACTTCAGTGAGCTTGTTTTTTTTTTATTTAGGCTTGTATTAGTCTATTGTGATATTGACACTGGTGACAAGAATAATATACGTATAAAAATTATACGGTATCAAAATGTTTATATCATAAAGACGTTATTTAAAGTAAAAATAACTATATGGAATAAACAGTGGGTACGGAAAATGTTCAGACCGCCTTAAATTTTTCACTCTTTGTTATATTGCAGCCATTAGCTAAAAGCATTTAAATTGTTTTTTTCCATGAGGTCAAAGGAACTGCTCAGAGACAAAATTGTGGCAAGGCACAGATCTGGCCATGGTTACAAATAAAAAACTGCTGCACTTAAGGTTCCTAAGAGCACAGTGGCCTCCATAATCCTTAAATGGAAGACGTTTGGGATGACCAGGACCCTTCCTAGAGCTGACAAACTGAGCTATCGGGGGAGCCTTGGTGAGAGAGGTACAACAGGACGACTGGTTGCAATTGAGGGAAAGATGAATGTGGCCAAGTTTAGGGACATCCTGGACGAAAACCTTCTCCAGAGTGCTCAGTACTTCAGACTGGACCGAAGGTTTACCTTCCAACAAGACAATGACCCTAAGCACACAGCTAAAATAATGAAGGAGTGGCTTCAGAACAACTCTGTGACTGTGATTGGGCCAGCCAGAGCCCTGACTTAAACCCAATTAAGCATCTCTGGAGAGACTTAAAAATGGCTGTTCACCAACGTTTACCATCCAACCTGACAGAACTGGAGAGGATCTACAAGGAGGAATGGCAGAGGATCCCCAAATCCAGATGTGAAAAAAAACTGAAGAAAAACTGTTGCATCTTTCTCAAAAAGACTTTTTAGTCAAAAGGGTACTTCTACTAAATACTGAGCAAAAGGTCTGAATACTTAGGACCATGTGATATTTCAGTTTGTCTTTTTTAATAAATCTGCAAAAGTGTCAACAATTCTGTGTTTTTCTGTCAATATGGGGTGTATATATTAATGAGGATAAAAATGAACTTGGCAAATGGCTGAAATATAACAAAGAGTGAAAACGTTCCGTACCCACTATATATCTTTACTGTGAAATAAAATTACTCATATACTGTAGTGATATAACCCACCCCTAGACACATGAATGTATATTTAATTGCAGAATTTTTATTTTTGGGTCAACTAGCCCTTTAACAGGCAGTCTGTTCAGATATCCCTTCATGTGTAAATGCACGATGCCACCTATCTTCCATTTAAGGTAATATCCACAGGCTGTAGAGGAGGAAACTACCTACAAACCCACACAAATAATTCGAATTTTACCAAAATGCATTAAAAAAATAATAAAATCCAATCCACATTAGAGGGAATGCAGAAGAGAAAAGGAAAGAGGAAAACACAATGCTACTCACCAGATGGACAGAGGCAGTGTCACCGTGCATTTTAATTGGACTTTCAAGATGTATTCCCCAACTTGGCTACAACAGCCCCCATCTGATTACACATTATGACAATATTATAACAGATGTCCAGGCCAATAAAGAAAATTCCTGAAGGACTGTATGTAATGTGAGTAATTGATCACTTTTTTCCCTTGCCCTCTACTCCCCCTTCTTTTTCTCTTTCTCTGTCTCTTCTCTCTCTCCACTTCCTGTAGCAGCATGCTTCTGTGTTACAGATTGCACCCACAGTTGGGACTAGCGTCCATATGGTACACAAGTTTATTGGCTACTTGACTACTCTGTTGATGGAGTGCTGCTGTAGCACAGCAAGGGACCTGTTGGAGGAATTGTGCGACACTGCATAGCAAATAACATTTCTTTATAGCTGCTGCATAAAAACACTGTTTTTTTTTCTAACCGTAGTTCGAGACGGAGCACCCAGGACCGGCGGCATACCAGGAAGTCCCTTTACACGAGACTGAACCACAAGTTGCAATTTACAGCCTTTCAACAGCATTACACAGTTTATAATGATGCAAAAACAGGCTTGTGAGGGGCAATACAGTTGATGGGTTCTAGTTGAACAAACAATAAAAGGGTCAGTAAATATTAGATGGTTGTATACACACACACTATATTAGGTCTTTTAAGATGTATTTAGAAGTTTAGCAGCTTTCAGTATTTTTAGTGAGTTAAAAGGTATGTGGGGCAGCCTGCTTATAAAACTAAAAGATAATTCTGTGGAGAGCATTTTGTATTAATATTCATTTTAATGTCATAGTGATAAAACAGCCTTATTAAAAGAATTAAATTACTTAAAAAAGAACTTTGACATATCTTTTATCATTATCCATTAAGGAAAAAAATATATACTATTGCTTTATTAAATATACATTTCAAGTTTTCTCTTTGTGTGTGTGTGTGTGTGTGTATATAAATATACAATTTACTTTCTTGCATACAATTTACAATATTACAATTTACTGTACTTGATGGTACAACATTTTTTAAACTGAAATGTTTCTTTGATATTCTTCAAAACCATACGAAGCCCGCACGGCACTTCTAAGCGTTTTGCATGTTTTAACCTAGATTTCGAGGTTCCTTGTATTGATCATTGGCACGTGTAAATGTATCTATACCCTAAATAAATAAATAAAAAAATACAGTTAAGTTTTCTTTCTCTATTTTACCTGTTTGATGTTCTCTTTCCAAAACCCCACCTTTACGTTTGATGAGAGTATTAAATTCAGAGGGAAGAGACAGTGTAATATCTCAGCTTATGGCGGCATAAAAATCATCACTCACCTATTAAACTGGCCATGGAAGCTGTGTTGATTATCTTGCCGTATCCTTGCTTCAGCATGACACGACCGGCCGCCTGAGGCGGTAATTTGAGGGAGAGAAGAGACAAATGTGCTTTCAGAAGAACGTCACAGTATTGACACCTTCACTAATCAGACCTTCACGTCTACAGTCTACAGGGAGAGGAATAACAATCCCTGGATGAGCAGAGAGACAAAAAGTGTCAAAAACTCCCGGCGATCATTTTAATGCACGTGAGGCATCTCCATCACCTCTCGGTTTTGTGTAAAACGGCTTACTCTGATTTATTTGGTGCCTGGCAGGATTTAATGTCTTCTAATGCTGTAGGTATGAAATCACTTTCCTTCACACCTCTCTTTTCCCCTATCAGAGCTTTTATTCCGTCTCCCGGGAAATGTCAGAAACTAATGGAAAAGTTGTTGCTAATATACTAAAGCAATTCGAATCCGTAAAACTTTGGCAAATACAACTAATAGCAACCCATGTGACAAAATGTTAAAACTGCTCTTTTACACACAACAAAAATACATGGTGATTCATGGCTGTCAAGTTCAGTGGTAATTGTGCTTGGTTTATTGTATGTTTTGTGGGGATTTGAACCAGACTCTTGTCTGGTGACAGCTGTGGGTCTATGAAATAATTTGTAAATGCATGCCACATTATTCATTAAAAAATATTTTTTTAGGAATGCCTAGACTAAATGGTTTATCTCAGCTGGAATTAATGAAACTAACTATAAAAAATGTGGTACAAGTGGTACCTGACAACACATGAAAGTCCCTCTGAGGTTAACATTAAAGGTTTGGTCCCATTCTTCTAGACTGGTGTCCTCACTAGCTGAGTTCTTGTTGATGCCAGCGTTGTTACAAGCGATGTGAATTGTGCCCCATTTTGAAACAATGTCATCAATCATTTTCTGAACGTCCTCTGGTTTGCTAATGTCCGCGGACACAGCCATGCTGGAAATGCCTGGAACGACATGGATACATAGGAAAACAAATTATAATAGACAAAGTCCAACATTGCACATGAACATATAAATACCACTTTATTGTATCAAGACATAAATGTGGGGTTTGTCCTAGTTTTAAACACACAAACTATACAAAATTGATACAGTTTGTGTGTGAGTGTATGTGTACAAAAAGAACCACAATTACCTAAGATATTCTAAATATCTTTTAGAATTTCTTGTTTTGTAAATATATATAACATTTTGGGAGTTTTGCCAGTGGGATAAGGAAAATAATCATAATTCCAAGTAAAAACAAGGTTATTTTTCTTGCCCCATTGGCAAATATTTGTTCATGCTTTAAGCAAAAACAACTTAATACCTTTAATAGCTTCGGGTACATTTTGATATATGTACAAGAAAATTAGTCAATAATATAAATTAAGAAAATAACAAAGTTTTTGCAGTGCACACACAAAATTCACAGAAATCAAAAAAGAAACTGAACAGGCTGAACAGCTCAGTAACTGTCATTCAGTTTGGTACTATGATACTTGCATACCATCTGCTGGTTAAATCAAGTAGTGCAAGCATTATAAATATAATGAAAAATTTAAATGTATACATGTATATATAGCTAATAGCCAATGAAACTTTATTGTGCATTATAATACAATAAGTACATTATTTATTAAAAAAGATCAACATACCTATGACTCCTAGTAGGACCCCTAAAATCAATCTTATTTCAGTATTTATTTATAAACTAATATAGTATTTTTTAAAGTAACATTTTAATTAGCTTTTATTTTTAGATTTTCTGTTTTCAGGTATTTTGTAATGTGCTTTTGTCATTTTATTTGTATTGTTTACATTAAAATTTGTATTTCTGTTCTAGCAACTGTACTACTTGAACATAGTTGGTTTTTCTAATTTTGAATAGTTTTAGTAGCAATTGCAGTTTTAGTGAACAGTGACAACACTGCCAGAAGTACCACTTCATGAAAGTACCACTTGCCTTTCAAAGTCAGTTCATGGGCCACATTCTCTGCCTTTCCTTTGTCCATGTCTATGATGGCAACTTTGGCCCCAGCCTCACCGAGAGCATGTGCGAAGGCCCTGCCAATGCCCTGACCAGCCCCGGTTACATAGGCCACTTTTCCATCCAAACGTAACCTGTCCAGCACTTGCTTCCCTTGAACTCCTCGGAAAACCTCATCATAGTTCACAGTGCTCTATGTAGCACAGATCATCATCAGTGATATGATCGATAGCTGTGCTAAAGCTTTATGTTAATTAGCATAAATGTGCAACACACACCTAAACAATTATCCGCGATTAATATTTTAGTATACTGTACCTTCAGCTGTGCCTGAGGTGTGTAGAGCACTCTTCGTATTATAGTGAGGCCATCTCTCAGAGGAATAATGACCTATAAGCAGGGATCAAACCATTCAAATTGAGACGTTTGATTGTAGAACATACATTTTATAAAATGAATAAAAGCTCATGTTTGAGAGAAAGCCATGCACACCTGTTCTACTCGAGGATCATTCGTGACAAACTGATTAAAATCTTGCAAAGCTTTTCCAAAATTATCTACCGAGTCCTTGAGGTAAACTCTCCCTTTAAACAGTGTGTTGTCTACACATATAACACCATCTATCCGCAGCAGGTTATGGTCCAGGAGGAACTTGTAATAATTGATGTAGTTATGCTTGTCTGCGTCGATGAAAACCATGTCAAACTGCTCTCCCGTGGCAGCTAATTCCTGCAGAATAGTACACATTTAAAGCATTTTTTAAACAACATAATCAAATAATCAAAATTCCTTTCTGGACACATTTACTGTATCAGATCAAAAGATGGTGGGACTGGTTTTTCCCCCACCTTTAGGGTATCCATAGCAGGCCCAGTCTTCACAGTTATCTTTTTACCATGAGGGGACTTGTCAAATATAAGCTGTGCAAAGTCTTTCAAGTAAGGCTCGAGCTCACAGGCAATAAGTTGGCCATCTTCTGGTAAGGCCTCCGCCATTGACAAGGCTCCATATCCTGTGAACATTCCTATCTCTAAAATCCTCTTCGCTTTGCTCATATGGACCAGCATCTTCAATACCTGACCTACAGAATGACAATAACCAGTCTTAAAATACAGTTTTCACATATACTCTACTGTTTAAAAGTTTAGGGTTGGTTCGATTTTTCATTGAAAACGGTGAGCAATTAAAGTAATTATTTTCAATATTTTTACAGTATAATTTATTCCTGTGAATGCAAAGTGTGGTCCTTCAGAAATCTAATATGGATATTAATATGAATATATGGTGCTCAAGTTACATTTCTTGTTATCACAGTAATACTTGTGTGGAAACAGTGATACACTTTTTTTCAGGATTATGTAACGCATAGGCCAAAACAACAACATTTATTTAAAATATATATTTTTAGTGATATTATACATGTTTTTAGATCAATTTAATGTGTTCTTGCTGAATAAAAGTATTAAAACTTAATAGACCACAAAACAGTAGTGTATATTTTTTTATAAATACAACTTTGAGTAACTGTGTATCTATAAAGACATCAAAAATAAAGTACTTTTTATGGAGATAAATGTTGCTATTAAACTAAAATCAATAAAAAGACTTGTATTGTGTATACCTTCTACCTGTCCAGTGATGCATGTTACAGGAAGCCTAAATAAGGTTTTTCCATCCTCATGTACCTTATTCCAGTCATGAGAAATTGATTTCCTTCAAAAAAACAAAACAGATTTATTATGTGTATACAGTAGTCAACATTTGAAGTGGATTAAAACCTTTCATCAAAGTTGTCCTAAGACAAAAATAGGTATTGTTTTTTTATTTTAGGACAACTTTGATGAAAGGTTTTGATTTACTTTGAATGTTGACTGCTGTACTGCATATGCATACACGACATAAAACATTACAATTGTATGTGGCTGGCAGTCAAAATAATCTTGCACTGCACAAACACCTCCAGGATAAACACACCCTACACAAAGGCACATCATTCACAAAACGAATAATCTGCAACCCACACAGAGGTACATAGTTACCTATACAACTCAGCCAACGGTTCACTTTCCTGACTGCTCATTTGTTCAAGGTAACCATCCAATCCACAAGCGATGTCCAGGGCCCTCTGAAGATTATCACGCAGCTCAGCGGGAACATTTGCATTATTGTCTGCAATCTCTTTAGCCTTCAACAGGTACTCAACGACAAACTCCACAGGAGTGTCTGAAACTAATATTCAGAAGGATTAGTAAATGAATAGTAAGTGATTGGATTTTCATAGAGGTAGCAATTCATATTTCATTGGTCATAAAACGTGTTACTGATCTACTACTTAGTAGAGAAATTATTACTTAACACACCACACCTGTAGAATTTATTAATCATACAGGCCACATAACATCACATGTTGTGCGTCATCATGTTATTGCAACCATTACAAGAGGAAAAAAGTGTGCAGTTTGTTACTAAGAGAAGCAACAAAGTGGTTTCCATCCTTTTTTGGCAGGTGACCATAAAAATAGTTCATTTAATTGGCATTTCTTCACCCGCCTCATGAGCCCCTTGCAGTTCGGCTATGAACCCCTAGGGGTCAAATATGCACCACTTTTATCATACAAGATTTTTCTTCTTTTCATTAATAACTATAAACCTACAAGTCATATAACTATAAGTCATTGAACATTAGTGTATTTTAGCCTAGTTGTTGCTGTTTTATAAAAAGAAATACATTTCTATTCCAGAAACTTGAAGCCAGGTTACACTTTATTTGAAAGTGTCGTTGTTACAGTGCAACTATTAATTATTAAAGTAATATTAATGAATACATGTACTTGGTTGTGGGTTAGGCTTTGGGTTACTGCATGCAATTACGCATAATTGTTATTATAATAGTAAGTAACGTGTAACAATGACACCTTAAAATAAAGTGCTACCTAAAGTAAAGCCTGCAAAACGTGTCCAAGAATGAATAGATTTTAAAGTCACGTAACATTAAAATTAATATTTGTCTGTATTCGCAGGCATTTAAACTACAGAAACCACCTCCTCCCAATCGCTTTTCCCTTCCCTTAAAAGTTTCCATAAATAAAGACAGTGACACATGAAGGATATTTCAGTAAACATATGGATTATTTCTGTTGTCTGCTGTGCTGCATCTTACTGTTTTGCTGCATGCTCGCCAAATGCTGATACCACTGACCGAGTTTAGTAACACACTAACCCTGACTGGAACGTTTAAAGTTATTTTTGGCTCCGTGTCTGTGTGTACGTTGTAAGTAAGAGTGACTTTATTACACACGCTGTACATACGCTGCAACAAAATGGACAATTTCCGAAAATGTGCAGTTTGCCTTGTCATTAAAAAGTTCTGGAAGACGAACTGACGCACGTAAACATTCCTACCTTTTGCTGCCTGCATAGCGAATCTTCGTAGCTTCAGTTGGGAAGGTTGTGTTGGCACAAGCCCACTTTACAAGCATTAACTTTATGCAAATGATCACGTCACAAACTTACACAAGGTAACGAGTTGCGTGCACGGACTACGTAACCACGCATCCGGGGGCTGCTGCTGTGTGACCCTCACTGACTGCGAGGCAGTACTACAAGATTCATTATCATTAAGCTGAATTTTCCGTACACTTAAAACATGTGCAAATTTTAAAAACTACTCTATTTGCAGATCTTATATGGTTTTTATGTTTTTTTAAACACTCACACGGAGTCCCTGTTAAAACCCATGAGTTCAGTTATTTTATTATTTTAGACTTGTCATTAAAACTTGTTTAATAATAACTCGTTTTATTCAAGTGTTCAATATTAATAGAAATTCCTAAAAAAAAAACTCACACATCACACACACACACACACAAACAAATATGATAGTGATTCCAAAGTTCCAAAGTATTGGATAGCTTGACATAGGTCATGCACAGATAAAAAGTCAAATTATTTTGCAATATCACTGACTTTTTTTTAAGGCAACCTAACGTGCTTTAAAGTGACTTTTTTTTTTTTATTCAAGTCTTACATTTGATTAGATATTGCTAAAGGAAATCCACACTTTGTCTCCAACCCCTCCCCCACCTTTCCAAAATAAATAAATAAACAAACATAAATCCAAAGTTATGTTGCATAGCTAGACATGGGGCATTCCAAATTAAAGTGTAAAATGATATTGCAATATGACTGACTATTTGCCCCTTTCTTTTTCTATTTGTCCCATGTTCAGCAACCAAAAAATGTATTTAATAAAAATAAATAAATAATCAAAGTGACTTTAAAGTTCTAAAGAGATCCAAAGTATGTTGTACTTGCCATGGGGTATCTAAAACTCAAAAGTCTTTTCAAAAAACTTTTTAAATGTGACTGACTTCTCATAAACTTTCAAAATCTGCTCCTCAAAATCATAATATTTCCTGACAGCATCATTTTTATATATGTAGTAATACCAAGATTTGCTTTGCTTGTGTAGGCTACACGTGATTTCTTATCAAACAGTCAAACCTGTTAAACCTGCTTCTCTTTTTACAATTTTTTTTACTTTTTTCTCTTTTTAATGATCTCAGTGGTCTTTTCCTTATGTTAATTATTTTGTTATTGCTTCAGTTTATTAATATAGGTTAATTTGATAAATTCGATTAATTTGGGTGTATTAGTAGACTAATCATTTCGCCTATTTGTTTGTGTATGAAAGCAAACTCCAATAAGTGAGATAAAAAAGGGTATGAGTAAACCTTACGATTATTATAAATGAAAATGCACAGTGGCAAAAACACTGCAAGCTCTAAGCATGATCTGTGAGTTTATCATTTACATGGCAGCACTTTTTCATCATTTAGCTCTCACATATAACTTCAATATTTCATAATCCTTGGGGGTTTTGCGCATGCGTGATAATCATACATAACTGTTCCTATAGCCAATGTGAGTTGTGTAAGTTACAAATCATTGAGACAGCACGGTTTTGGAGAGGGAGAACCTTTCATAAGTTTTCCGCGCAAGCTCCTCCCATATTCCTGCTGATGCACCTTATGACATTATTTACTGACGCTACAAATATGGAGAGAGCTGAGGAACCTTTAACAGTTAATTCACCTGAAATTCGCCTGCCAGCTGTTCCTCGCCACCCATCTTTGAAGAGCTTGACGATGGAAAACCTCAATAGACATAAGGAAACCGTATTCAGCCTGGTGCAGGTGAAGGGGACGTGGAAACGAAAAGCTGGGCAAAACGTAAAGCAAGGAATAAAAGGACGAGTGTCAGCTGCCAAAATGTGCGTATAAAAAGTATAGTGGAACATTTATATATATATATATATATATATATATATACTTTTTTTATTTTATTTTTTTTATTTCTAAAAACTATAGTGTGTTTTATATGGAAACAAAAGTGTATTTATGGAAACTGGTTTTATTAACGTCAGGCTAAATCGAGGTGCATTAAGGTCAGAGTTTCTAAAGTTCACATCAGTTACAAATAAGTCATACTGTCCCAGGAAACTGTGATCAGTTTTGTTGACACACTTAAAAAGCATCCAATACATGGACTTGCAAGTTATAGAATGTTTTTATCCTGAACTGCTTTATTATATATATAAGTTCAAGTATTTTAATTACTTTTGGCATTTTATAGCTTTTTATGTGCAGAAATTTATAATAACTTATGTATGTCATTTTACTATTAGATTTTTTACTAATATTTTACTATTTTACTAATAGATATGGTTTTAGTTCATACATAGGCTATTTCATTTTTCTTCAAACTATGTCACCAGTAAGACAGGAGGAGTCAAATATGAGCTTACTTTACATATCAATCGTCCGCTTATGCAAAGCAGGTTGTATCAGTATTACAGCAAAGTGCTGTAGTAGTTTGTGTTGCTATGCATCCATGGGGCTTTTTACAAATTAATATTATTATATATATATATTATAAGAAATTACTAGAAAATATAAATTACTTTCACCAAAGCTGCTTAAATTAGCTTACAGAATTAAACACTTTACATTTTTATTAGTTTGAAAACAGAAATATTGCAGTCAGCTAGCACCACTTTACATATATTTGTAATATTTAATCTGACATGTTTTTGTTATCAAAAACAAGCTACAAAATGAGTTATGAGCTTTATATGTTGCAGTTACGAAAGCACCTCCTCTAGTGGCACCACCTGGACAGTGGTCACCCCCATCACCTTCACATATACAGTTATTCAGACAAAAAACCTTCTTGACCCCGGCAATGACACTCTGCTTTTGGGCCACATCAGAGACTCTCAGCAGCTTGAGGCCGTACGGTCCAGCACCAAGCCCTTAAAACGCTTCATAGTCATGGATGAGGTAGTGTACAATCTCTATGGTTCTCAGGTCACCGACTACCTCGAGGCAAGACATGTCCTGTACCGGATCCTGCCCCTGCCCACGACGGAGGAGAACAAGTCCATGGAAATGACCCTGAAGATCCTGGAGGAGGTCCATCAATTTGGCATCGACCGGCGTACTGAGCCCATCATCGCCATCGGAGGAGGGGTTTGCCTGGATATCGTGGGTCTCGCAGCATCCCTCTACAGAAGGCGCACTCCGTACATCCGCGTTCCCACCACCCTTTTGTCATACATCGATGCTAGCGTAGGAGCAAAGACGGGCGTAAATTTCGCAAATTGCAAAAATAAGCTAGGCACCTACATCGCACCTGTTGCTGCCTTCCTGGACAGGTCGTTTATACAGACTATTCCTCGCAGACACATATCTAATGGTCTTGCAGAAATGCTGAAGGTACACGATAAGTTTTATTACTACACCATCCTGCATCACATTTCCTGAATTGAAAAATCCAATTTCTCTAGCACATGACACTTTCTTACAAATTAGGATGTGTACAGTAGGCTATAAACAATTTGATAAATGAAAATCATTCTTCAGAACTGTGATAGAAAGATCTGATTGATATTTAATTATATTAGGTAATATTAGGCTTAAAATTTTGCTTAAGGGCTGTTTTTGTGTTGTAATGTTTATTAATATTTAGATTTATATTGTTCTAGATGGCTCTCATGAAGCACAGAGGGCTGTTTGAACTTCTGGAAAAGCAGGGGCAGTTCCTTTTAGACTCCAAGTTCCAGTCTGGGTTGGTTCTAGAAGACGACCGCATTGACCCTGCTGCTGTTTCTACCCGTGTTGCTATAGAAACCATGCTAGAAGAATTGGCCCCAAACCTGTGGGAGGATGATCTTGACAGACTTGTTGACTTCGGTCACCTGATCAGCCCCGAACTAGAGATGGTATCTGCACTACATCAGCTGCATATTTTACTATTTCCAAAGGTTGGGTGGGGTTAAAAAATAAGTCTTTCACTCAGGATTGATGTGTTTTGCCTGAAGGCTTTTAATATTGTGGGTTTTTTTTGTGTGAGATACGTTATTTTAGACTGTCTGAAAACTGCTCTTTATAAATTAAAGTTAAAATACCTGCGACTGCATTTTGGTTTGATGTACAATATGTGCAAAATGCATCAATGTGAGCACATGTGAAATACTTAATTATCTTTTTTTTTTATTCTTAGAAAGTCCTACCAGCTTTACTCCACGGTGAGGCAGTAAATATCGATATGGCCTACATGGTGTATGTGGCGTGTGAAATAGGGTTGCTTACAGAGCAGGAGAAGTTTAGGATTGTCTGTTGCATGCTGGGACTGGAGCTGCCGGTGTGGCATCAAGACTGCACCTTTGCTTTAGTTCAGAAATCTCTGCACGACAGACTACAGCACTCTGGAGGGCTTGTGAGAATGCCTTTACCGACAGGCCTCGGAAGAGCAGGTAATATAATAAAACTAGTTTAGGTAATGTAAAACATCAAATAAAGCACACCTACGATGGCCGAGAGAGCTCAACACGCTGCAAACTTAAGAAAACACATGCAAACAGAAAAAAACACATGCAAACAGCAAATTCTGACAACGCAACCAAATACAGAGGAGCTGCAAACACACAAACGCCCTGCAAACAGCACGGATCAAAAAGTGACAAATCCATCTTGTACCTGATTATTTGTTCCGTGGCTTTTGGTCAGAGCAGAGATGTTGTCGCTGAAATAAAAGGTGAGTTTTATTGTGTCTATTTTAACAACCTGATCATGCGGTCTCTTGGATATTATTAGACTAATCTGACGAATTACACACTTAACTGTGAAACATTGTTTTAATGCTATGTTAGCTAGAGTTACTCTCAGATGGGTTTGTCACTTTTTTTGCTCCCCCTGAAACATTTCCGTTGTGGTCCATGCTATTTGCAGCGCATTTGTGTGTTTTCAGCGCGTTTGTGTGTTTACAGCGCCTGTATTGTCAAACTGATGAAGATTTTTTCTTAATGTGTTGTCATTTTTTTCTGTTTGCATGGGTTTTCTGAAGTTTGCAGCACGTTGAGCTCTCTCGGCCATCGTACACACCATACAATCATTATTGGCTAGGGTGAACTGGCTTATCAACTTTTACAAGAAAGGAAAAGGGATGCATGATATGTTTTTAGTTGCTGACTACAAATAAATCCACCACTATTTAAGCACATGTATGACCCAAACTATTGTAGAGGCTAAAACAAGAGAATAAATGTATATATTTAACATTGCTTTAATGTGTAATTTGCACAAACAAAATAATTATTTTGTAAATTATAGTTGTATATATATATATATATATATATGCACACACACACATTCACAATGTAATGCAATAATTAACAAATCTTGAGGTTATTAAAAGAAAAAAGAAAAATGACTCAAAGGGGATTTTTAAGATATTGTGGAAAGTGTTAGTCACATTTAGAAAAAGTAAATATTTTTTCTCATTCTTCACTTAGAAGTCTTCAACGACACAGCTGAAGGCACTCTGTTCCGGGCGTACGAGAAGTGGTGTGATGAACTCAGCACTGGTTCACTTCGATGAGACCTCAGCCAATGATTACATATAGGGAGGTTTAACAATTTATATGCATGTATTATTCTATGTTAGCTTTTTTCTGTTTATTTTTATACATTTTGGGCATTTAAGTGTTTTACATTTAAAACAATTGCTTCTCGTGACTAATTGCCATTTTTGTAAATGGCCGTGAATAGAAGGAGGCTGGCGTGATATGTGAAGATTTTTCATTGGTTCTGTTTAAGGGTCTCTTTCCCATCATTTAATATTTGACAAAGGGACATTTTTAGGTTAACAATGAATTGATTTATTAAAAAAAAAAAAAAAAAAAAAAAAGAGTCTGTCTGATGTGTTGGATGTAATGCATGCAAGTTTATAATAAACAATTTACTTATAAACAAAGTTTCTATTATGATAAGAAAGAAAAACAATAGCTTCAGTTTTGTGAAAACCATCACAAATAACACAGATATGTGCGGAAAACATAATAGTATTGGTCTGGTATTCAATGAATGTTCTCATTTGTACTCTTCATAAGTCTTAAAAATCAAACAGGCATAATGGAAATTAATACGAGGATACTTCTAGATCTCGATCAGATACTCTGATTATTTCTTCTTCAATGACATGTTGCATAAATAAAACTTTATAATTTTTCAGACCTTTAAAAATTGCAGTAGACATCTGATCACAAGTGTAAAACATACAGTAGAAGAGACAAAGAGACTTAAAAGCGATAACCTTAATAATATATCGCTATAATTATTTTTTTTCATAAATCATAATTTTGACAGGTTTTTTTCTACTTTTTATACTGATAACGTTAGTATTGTGTCTAAACTGTCCACCACTAAGTGACGCTTTGAAAAAGTACATACTGTACTGATAAATAAAGCCAGATTTGTTTAAAAAAGTTGAGGAAAAAAGGAAATTTATCAACACACTTTGCTTAAATATATTCTCTCGTCTTGTCCAGTCATATGTATACACTGCTCAAATAAATAAAGCAAACACTTGGTCATCACCTGCATAACCACTCCTTTATTGAGGGTGTCTTGCTAATTGCCTATAATTTCCACCTGTTCTCTATTCCATTTGCACAACAGCATGTGAAACTGATTGTCAATCAGTATTGCTTCATAAGTGGGCAGTTTGATTTAATTGATTGAATTAAGTGTGATTGACTTGGAGTGACATTGTGTTGTTTAAGTGTTCCCTTTATTTTTTTGAGCACAGTTATATTATCATTACTCCTGTTTATTCACAGATTTATACAAAACAGATCTTTGAAGGGTTGAAAGTGACACAATATAAATCTAAAGGTGATGATACTTTTTTGAGCAGGTTTGCCATGCAATGTTTCTTGGGCACTTTCCCATTGAAAATAAGCAACACATTTCTGTTTGGATACTTCAGATCAGTCAGGGGTGCTTTGTCTCACCTGATTCCCCTTTGACTGCAACATTGCTCAAAAAGTTGTCCCATGTTTCATCACCTTAAGTGTTCAAAATCCAGTCCAGCTTTCTCATGGTGGTATTAGGAACAAACTTCATGTCAGTAAAAATCTTTCAGTGAATTATTTAAAAAAAAAATTGGGCGTCCTAAATTAGATTGCTTCTATAATCTATGAATGTTTCTCCTGTAGATATGTCTGCAGTTGTGATTTTGATGTTGTGCTTGGTGTTAATTAACAGTTGTCCAGTAGAAGTGAACTGAATTGCGCATGCCTAGGCATGTGTTACTGGTTACTCCACCCCTGGAAAAGCTACAGCCCAAGAAGTTAATTTGCCTTTGTGGACAAGAGAGATCACAGTTGGGTTTTATTTTAGCTATTCTTACAGGGAATTCCTTCATTAATCAACAAATTGTTAAAATCAGTCACTCTTAACTAGTAAACTCCAACATGATAAACGTTCACTAAATATTCTAAAATACAATATAAGTACTGTACGTAATTGTGCTCTTCATGTTACACATGATCTGGATTGAAAGGAAACCACCTGAATGTAACACTGGTACTCTCAGGTAACATATCTTTATACAAAAAAAAAATCACCTAATCATCTAACTTTGGTTCATCAAAGTTTGTTCACAATGCTAACAGCCGTTTTCATGTTCATCCATACTGCTGCTGTCGCTGCTGCTGGATGGGATGGGGGAGCCGGAGGACAGCAGGGGGTCACTGCTGCCCACTGGAGACAGGGTGTTGTCCATGAGCATGTCCTCCAGCTTGGTGGAGGCCTTGTTGGGGCTGCCATAGACCCCTGGTTCTCCTTCTTCCGTGGGGCTGTCGTTATAGCTGATGGTGCCGTTGTTGAGGTCCAGAGTGGTGGGGCGGGACAGGTCGGGACTGGGGAGGTGTGGGTACAAATCAGACGTGCAGTCACCCATACCAGGCTCCTGTTTGATGGCTCGAGACACCAGGTCGGTGGAATAAAGGCTAGGAGAGGTGACAACGGTGAGTCCATGAGCACGGGCTTGCATCTCAAGTTCCTGGACAAAACCAGAAACGACAAATCCACACATTTTAGCATGACATGAAGTAGTGTATTACTTAAAAATGTTTGTGCTGCGTGAAAGTTTTGTGTGTAAACAGTAGGGGTATTGTAAACCAAATGCCATACGTGTCAAAATGAGGGAAATTCCCCATAATCCATTACTCGAGTGTAACTTTCAAATTTCATGCAGCTGAAGTGCTGAGCATACTTTTTAAGCTTTCAAAGCAATGTTGCGCTTGGTGTTTCACCATCTAATTAAAAAAGCGTTTTGTCAAAGGGCATGTCGAAACATACTTGTCCACAAAAAACTGATCATGTGACTAGCTGCCAGGAGCTTTTAACCAATCACAGTATGTACCGTGTGCTTTTATTTGTTATATGGTTTACCTGAATACGAAGGAGGAGATGTCTGTTGGCATGTTCTAGTCTCTTTTGTCTGTTTTCCAGCTCTTTTGCTTTTTGCTGCTCTTTCTGCAGTTTCCTAATGTAATCCACTGAAGCTTTCAGGATGGTGCCCTTGTTCCACCTCATGTCTCTGAAAAAAGAGATACAGACAATTATGCCCCATTTTTGTGCTACTACTAAATTTATATATATATATATATATATATATATATATATATATATAAATATATTTATATATATTGGCTGAATGTTTATATTTTTGAGACTTACGGATCACTTGATTTAGGAATTAATGTCCCCAGCTCCTTAATTCTGTCATTTATATTAAAACGCCGCCTTCTTTCAACTGAATGGATGGAAAAGCCAACAAAGATTAGATATTATTATTATTAATATTATATTCTATTATACTTGACATTTAAAAAATATTCAAAAAAAAGTTCATGCAAAAAAATATAATCATCAGACTCACTGAGGTTGTGGTTGTCTTTCTTTTGTCTCTCTTTTGCCAAAGCTCTGACCTCTGCTTCTGAAACACATCATTATATTAACCAAATCAGGTTTCTTCATAATTATACTTAACTTCACAGTTTTAAAATCAAAGCTATAAAACGTTACAAAAATACAGAGTTCACATTTTCATCCCTAGTGTGCCAGTGAATTCTAATATATTACTGTGTATTATAAAATGTTTGATTAAATGTAAAAATATCAGTATTTAAAAACTTAAAAATGAAGCTCAAATGTGCATGTGTGATTATGTGGAGCATGTTTATCAATCAAGTGCCCATACTGTGTGCAGTTACAGTCTTTATCAAAAAACAGGCAATTGTTTCACTGCATTTTGCATCAGAATATTTGTCCTTTACTTCATATGTATGCATGTAAATGTAATTTCAAATGTGAAACTCAACACACAACACACTTTATCAAATAATATGTTATGGAGATAAATGTACAGTCTAACAAATCTTTACTCATATTTAGAGCCTTCAGAGGCTGAGAAAAGGGCAACATACCTACGGGAAAGCCTTCAGGCCTTTGATAAGTGTCAAACTTGCCACATGATCCAGGCTTGTCCATTATGTGCATCATACCAGGTGCTGGGGTAACTATTTAATACAATATATCTTTCATTGATATTGTGCATTAAGAACTGCACACAATATGGATACTTTTACTTTTCCTAAGAATGGCGGGTTTTGGCATGGTAATCAAAAGTTGTCATAAACATTAATTGTGGGTAATTTTACCGGATAATTCCCTTTTGACGGCCGGTAGGTTAGACGGGCAGGAGTTGTTAATGGTAACCCCAGTTGGAGGAAGAGCGTAATTGTTGTACATGTCCAACAGGTTTGCAGAAACTGGAATCTAAAAAAGGATAAACCATGACCACAAAGATTTCAATGCATGTGCTGACTGTTTCGGTGCTTATATGAATCTTGAACATAAACGTGCACGATACACTACAATTCTGGTCAAAATATGAGGCCTTTTACCGTATTAGTCATTTGAAGTCCTGCATCCATAAATCCTAGAATGTCATCGTTGTAGCTTGATTCCAAACTTATAATGTCTTCAATTACATCATCCATCTGTAACAATTCAAATATTACATATAATATATCATGTTTACATGACATTCGTTAGCAATGAAGTCATGCCCTGGCCAAAGAAAAAATAAATAAATAAACCAATAATATGATTGACTATTAAAACAGATGATTGATGATCATTTGCCACATACATGAATAATTTCTATGAACTTCTGTGATTTTTTTTTAACCCCAGCAGGCAATTTTACTTTTACTAAAAACCCTTTAGATCAAAGGCTCTACTACGCATCAATCGCTCACAAAGTCTAGAACTCTCAGAAGAAATAATGAGAAACGTTTTAGTTGTGCAACTTACATAACTTGCTTTTTTCTATCTAACAGGCCTCAGCATGCAGTAACCTAATGCTCATTTTCAGCCTAATTAGATTGATGCACATTTCCATTCAAAAGTTTGGGCAGAGTCATATTTCTAAGAAAATGACAATTGTATTCTTTAAATGACAGTAAGGACATTTATGCTTTGAATGATTTATACTTTTATTCTACTTATAAATTATGTTTTTTTTTTTAAACTTTATTCATTAAAGCATCCTGACAAAAATGTATAACGGTTTCCACAAAAATACTGAGTATGCACAACATTGATAATAATAAGAAATGTTTCTTGAGCACCTAAATTTATTGTTATATTTAAGCATATGAATGAAGATACATTTTATTTATTTATACAATTTATTTATATATTTATTTCTAATAAGGAAAAATATCTGACAGTCTGACTAATGTAACTGGAGATACCAGAATTTGCATCTACCTCTTTCTCACAGTTGAGGGTGAGAAGGGCCATAGGGCTATTAGGAGCGCTGGCTCCTGGTCCAGGGGGCATGCCGTGCTCCGTGGGCTGGCTGGGTCCGGGCCCTGTGCTGGCCTGTGGGCTTAGCTTGGCTCCCAGTGCACTGGACAGGTAATGCTTCACCTGCTGCCTCGGAGTTTGCTGGATGTGGTACTTGGATGGGCTTTCCAGGTGGGTCTGCACCTGGGTCACAAACAGAGAGGTGACACCAATTCAGTCAGACAGACACTCATATTCTTACCAATACTGTAAGCTATCGGTGCATGTGATTCATACATTTTCTGCCTCCTATTTTATTTCTTTACTTATATATTTATTTATTTTTACAGAAAAATAGTTCATTTTTGGACTAAATGCACTGCATACAGTAAATCATTTTATTAAGCTCTTTGTAAAAATATTGCAAGCATGCTAAAAAAAAGGCAAACGCACAAGCTTGACTGTGAGACTGAATAAGACAATTTAAGACACCCACTAGAAAAACAGTCAATAACAAATTCAATCAATACTGCGTTATGTTTAAACATCATATAAACTATATCTGTTCTAGATCAATTAACAAAGTCTCCTCTCACCTGGTAGTGACTGTACTCTAGCATTTCCAACATGTTAAACAAGATTATTTGTTAGTTTAAAAAAAATATTCCCTTTGTCGATTCAGATTATATGACGTGCAAAAACTGACCAGTCATCTCGGTCAGTTGAAGATATCAATGCCAAAGAAAAGACTGAAAATGTATTTAAGAGGGCTGGGAGGGGATTTCTGTTCTCATATTGTTTTTTTACCAAAACGATGAATTTATGCCTTTATAGAGTTCATTTGACGTCACCAGTCCGTTTCCACAAAAGGCCCATTGAAACGATGGGTTACTAGTGTCTAAACTGAAACTGGCTTACGGCTAACTAACGTTTCATCTTTAGTTCCACTCATCCTGTATAAAACATTGTTTGTTCTCAGCATCCGGCATACAATCACTGCCACTGTTAGTCCAAAAACAAGACAGTTTAAGATGGAGTTATCTCTTAAATGTTGAAGGAGGAAAGAAAGGAAAGAGAACTTTGTTGCCTGATGTGCCTTTGATTTTAAAGGTTGAAATATCATGCACATGTATGTAAGTGTGCTCAGACAAACTCACAGGCGTACAACTGATATGCAGTTGAACCACTGGATGACAACCTACATAGGAATTTAGTGTTCTTGTTTTCTGAATATACAGTATGTTATGAAAACAATAATCCTTAAGCAACCACTCATACACCTGCACAAGAACACAAAACATTTTGTTCCAACGATGATGTAATTATCATTCACATAACCATTTTCACAAAGCACATGCATGCATACGGTAGATATGCAAGTGATCCAAACGTAAATGAAAATTGTTTATACATGCCATGACCTGCTCATAATAAGCATGGCATCTGTTTGATCAAAGATTAATATCTATTTCTCGGAAGTGCCTCAGGTACTTTTTATTTCATAATCTGAATCTGCTAAACCACAGAGCTGTTATTTAATCTAATCTTATCTCGCCTCTTGATATATGAAAAAAAACCAAATAGCATTTTTCTAAGCCTTCATTAATTTACATGACATTGTATTCATAAATGTTCTTGTTTCTAAAAAAAATAGAAGAGATACAATGCCAACTCAAATTAAAGATGATTAAACTGGCTTTTAAAAAAAATGTCACTGGAGGACCATTAATATTTGTGCAACTCTATATGGCATGTTAATCAAGTCCACACTAACTTTAAACACTTGGCTGGTGGAGGGCTTTTTACATCAGTATAATAAAGACAAATCATATTCCTCCACCCTTACCTGTCACAAGCCGCGCCTCTGTGGCGCTCTCCGAAGGACTGCAGCGGGAACCTTCGCCAGGGTTTTAGTTCCCACCCGGACCCATTTGAGCCACGTACCTTGGGTACTTCCTCCCGCCGCTCCCGCCATTTCGCCGGGGAAATTAAAGCGGCACTCAGACGCTGTATCGTCGCGAAGTTTTGATTTGCCCCGCAATCATTCCTGAGCGTTTTCTTCCCGGTGTTTTCCTTGTTGTTGAACTTTGGACTGTTTCTCTGGACTCCGACTCTATCTGCCTGCCCCGACCTTCTGCCTGGATTACCTCTGCCTTTGGATTAGCCCTTTTGCTCATTTGTTTGTTTTGGATTGTTCTCTTGTGCTGTTTAAATAAAGCCTGCACATGGATCCAAACTCGTCTGAGAATGTATCACAGAAAACTTCGCCACCTACGGATCCAGCGGCTTTGTATCATATGATGGGAGAAATGGGTCGTCAAGCCTCCGTCCTCTCCACCCATCAAACTCAGCTGGAGAAGCTCACGAGCCTCACCGATGAGCTGGTCCGCTCCCTTCAGGCTTTAACCGACGCCACCGCAGCACTGGCTCAGGCGGCTCCCGCTCCCGCTCCTGCGCCACTTCCGGTCGCTCCCCCAGCTCAGGTCAACCCCTCGGCGACCATCTGCCCAGCGCGCCTCTCTCTTCCGGAGAAATACGATGGAGCTGCAGGCAAGTGTGAAGGCTTCTTGCTACAGTGCAGCATTTATATGAATCAGCAGGCTCAAAGCTATCTCACCGACGAGAGTAAGGTGTCGCTGATCTGCTCACTGCTCACCGGAAGAGCACTCGACTGGGTCACCGCTGTCTGGAAGGGGCATCACGATCGCTTCCCTCCGTACCAGAGCTTCATTCAAGAGTTCCGGGAGGTCTTCGACCACGCCGTCGACGGGCGAGATGCCAGGGATGAGATCATGACTCTCCAGCAAGGAGCGGCCTCCGCAGCCGACTACACCATGACCTTCCGCACCCTGGCGGCCCAGACTGGATGGGACACGGACCCTCTGCTCACCATATACCGTCGCGGACTCCGCGAGGAGCTGCAAACCGAACTAGCTAGCCGGGACCAGGGTAAGACCCTCAATGAATATATGGACTTGGCTATACGTACGGACCAGTTGTTGCGATCCCGTAGACCGCGTCGCACGCCACTGCCCCAGGCTCCCAGCCGACCCATACTACCTCCAGCCGAGCCCATGCAGATCGGGTCGACCCAGCTCACCAGAGAGGAGCGAGAGCGACGTCTTACTAATCATCTCTGCCTCTACTGCGGGCTGGGCGGCCATATCCGCGCCACGTGCCCCACTAGGCCTCCACAGCCTAAGATCTACCGGGTGAGTGCCGTCTCTGTCAATTCTGCTATGAGGTTAGATGTAGAGCTCAGATGCATGGACTTGATTGTTCCGGTCAGGGCCCTGATTGACTCGGGCGCCGCCGGCAATTTCATTGACCAAGTATTCGCCACTAATCACAATCTTCCTCTGCTCCCTTGTGATCCCCCCGTGACGGTGGCAGCCCTCGACCGCCGGCCAATAGGAACCGGACGTATCACCACACAAACTACCACCCTCACCCTGTGCACCAGTGCACTTCATTCAGAAGAGACCTACTTCCACCTTCTCTCATCACCTGACCACCCGTTGATCTTGGGCATGCCATGGCTCGAGAAGCACAACCCCACCATCTGCTGGCAGACACATCAGGTCACGAACTGGTCCCACTACTGCCATCTCCACTGTCTTCACCCGATCACCCGTCAGACATCTCCAGACCCAGAGCCCGAGCCTGAGGAGATGGACCTGTCGATGCTACCACCGGCCTACCACGACCTTCGCATTGCCTTCAGTACCATCAGAGCAACGCGACTGCCACCCCATCGACCCACCGACTGCGCCATTGAGCTCCTTCCTGGCAGCACGCCTCCCCATGGACGAATCTTTCCCCTCGCGGAGGAACTCGCCAAGGGCTTCATCAGACCCTCCACCTCACCGGCTTCAGCCGGTTTCTTCTTCGTTAAAAAGAAGGATGGAGGACTCCGACCCTGCATCGACTACCGGGCTCTGAACGAGGTTACCGTCAAGTACCGCTATCCGCTACCCTTAGTGCCTGCAGCCTTGGAACAGCTTCGGTTGGCCCAGTACTTCACTAAATTCAAATTCAAATCAAATTCAAATTCAAATTCAAATTTTGTTTGTCACATACACAATCATACATAGTACAATATGCAGTGAAATGTTATTGTGCGACCTCAGGGTCGCGACGGCAGCCATTTCTCGGCGCCATCGTAGAAAAGAAGGAATAACATACATTAGGAACAAGGGTAAAAAAATCCCTCCCAGACTGTCCAGTGTACACTGGGCAGTGTGCGATCAGGGGTAAAAAATACCTCAGCAA
>JAUMHI010000041.1:14447788-14467266 GCA_032359435.1 Enteromius unitaeniatus | reverse complement strand
TTTTCCGCTCTCTGGGATGGACAAGGAAGGGCCTTCACCTCCTACCAAAGCCTGCTCCGCCAGTTCCGGGAGGTGTTTGACCACACCGCGGACTGTCGCAACGCCAAGGATGAGTTGTTGTCGCCGCAGCAGGGCTCCATGTCAGCGGCCGATTTCACCATGACCTTCCGCACGCTAGCGGCTCAGACCGGATGGGAGGAGGATCCCCTGATGAACTTGTACCGCCTCGCTCTAAGAGAGGATCTCCAAGCTGAGCTAGCCTGCCGCGGGGAGGATTTAACATTACCCCAATACATGGAGTTGGCGATACGCACCGACCAGCTGATGCGTTCCCGAAGAGGTCGGCGCACGCTTCCCGCTCTTCCTAGCACCGCCTTCTCAGCACCCGCCGAACCCATGCAAATCGGGGCCACCCGGCTCTCCACCGAGGAGTGTGAACGCCGCCTAGAGAGAGGACTGTGTCTCTACTGCGGCAAGCCCGGCCATATGCAAGCCAGCTGTCCTTCCCGGCCTGTACGTCCCAAGAACTACCGGGTGAGTGCTTTAACATTAAGTCATGCCATGACACTGGAGGTGGAGGTATCAGCAGAGGGGAGAACTGTCGTCACGAGGGCTTTTATTGACTCTGGGGCCGTGGGAAATTTCATTGATGAGAGTTTTGTTACTGAACATGGCTTCCCTGTATTTCCATGTACCCCAAACGTGGCCGTGGCAGCCCTCGACGGACGACCAATAGGATCTGGTCGGATCACCACCCAAACCGCACCCCTAACACTCCGCACAAGCACCCTGCACACTGAAGTCCTGCAGATGTACCTCATCCAGTCACCTGAGCACCCCATCATTCTGGGACTCCCTTGGCTGCAGAAACACGACCCAGTCATCTCCTGGAGAGAGCACCAGGTCACCCGATGGTCTTCACATTGTCATGAGCACTGTATAGAGCACCCCCCACACCTCATCCACAGACTGCACGTGTCACCCAAGGAGGAGACGGAAGTCAAGACCCTTCCCACCGAGTACCAGGACCTCCTCGTCGCCTTCAGTAAGGTCAAGGCTACTCGTCTGCCTCCACACCGCCCCACGGATTGCGCCATCAACCTGCTGCCTGGCGCTGAACCACCTCGGGGAAGGATTTTCCCCTTGTCTCAGGCCGAGACGGCAAGCATGAACCAGTACATCCAAGAGGAACTGGCCAAGGGGTTCATCCACCCGTCCACGTCCCCAGCCTCCGCTGGCTTTTTCTTCATAAAAAAAAAGGACGGCGGACTTCGGCCCTGTATCGACTATCGGGCTCTCAATGAACAGACGGTGAAGTACCGATATCCGCTGCCCCTGGTACCATCCGCTCTAGAACAGCTTAAATCGGCTCGGTACTTCACCAAGCTGGATCTCCGGAGCGCTTACAATCTGGTTCGAATAAGAGAGGGGGACGAGTGGAAGACCGTCTTTTCGACCACGACGGGGCACTACGAGTATCTGGTCATGCCGTTTGGATTATCAAACAGTCCCTCAGTGTTTCAGGCCCTAGTAAATGACATTTTCCGGGACATGCTCCATCGGTACGTCATCGTTTACATAGATGACATACTGATATACTCCGAGACTCTCCCATCACACATAAACCATGTACGGGCAGTGCTGCAAAGACTTATTGACCATCAACTGTATGCCAAACTCAGCAAGTGCGAATTTCACCGCACCAAAGTCGCCTTCTTGGGGTACATCATCAGTGCAGAAGGGGTAGCCATGGATGATTCCAAAGTGGAGGCGGTGGTTAACTGGCCAAAACCCCAAAACCTCAAGGAATTACAAAGATTTCTGGGGTTCGCGAACTTCTAATGCCGTTTCATCAGGGGATTCAGTCAAGTCGCCGCACACCTTACCGCAATGACGACGCGATCCACCAGACGTCTTCCCTGGGACTCCAAGAGCGAGGCGGCTTTTGAATGTCTCAAGAAACGCTTCACCACGGCGCCCATCCTGCGCCACCCCGACCCAGCACGACAATTTATAGTAGAGTTGGATGCATCTAACACCGGAGTGGGTGCTGTGCTGTCCGACGCCCCCAGAGTGCCCTCCAGATAAGGTGTACGTACCCTCCACTCTCCGGGACCGGGTGCTGCATGGCTCCAGCCATGCGCCGGCCATCCAGGCATCCTGGCCACCCTGGACTTACTGCGCAACCAGTTCTGGTGGAGCTCGGCTGCACAGGATGTGCGCGCATTCATCAGCCGTTGCGCCGCTTGTCAGATGTCCAAAGTCTCCAGACAACGCCCCGCCGGGCTGTTACAACCTCTGCCCCTTCCCCAGAGACCGTGGTCTCACATCGCGGTCGACTTTGTGACAGACTTGCCTCCGTCCAACCACCATACCGCCATCCTCATGGTTGTCGACCGATTCTCGAAGGCCTGCCGGCTAATCCCCTTGCCGAAAGTACCCTCCGCCTGGGAGACGGCCCAAGCCATCTTCGAACATGTATTTCGCTATTATGGCCTACCGGAGGACATTCTGCAGGCAGCTCAATATTAACGTCAGCCTCACCTCCGGATACCACCCAGAATCCAACGGCCAGGCGGAACGACTTAATCAGGAACTCATTCGCTTCCTGCGCACCTACTGCCATCACAACCAAGAAGATTGGAGTCAGTTCTTGATCTGGTCGGAGTATGCCCAGAATTCCTTGCAGAAACCAGCCACCAAGCTCACGTTTCAGTGCGTGCTGGGATTCCAACCCCCCTTGTTCCCCTGGTCAGGAGAGCCCTCCGACCTTCCTGCGGTAGACAGCTGGCTACGTCGGAGTGAAGAAATCTGGGACGCGGCCCATACACAACTGCAGCAAGCCGTCCGGAGGGTGGCAGGACAAGCCGATCGACGACACAGAACTCACCCCACCTATGAACCCGGGCAATGGGTCTGGCTGTCGGCCCGAGATCTCCGTCTCCGCCTCCCCTGCAGAAAGCTGAGCCCGAGGTACGTGGGTCTTTTTAAAATCATTCGCCAAATTACCCCGGTATCATATCGTCTTGATCTCCCTGACACCTACCGTATCTCACCCACTTTCCATGTGTCTCTGCTCAAGGCCGCTGCTGCTCCTGACGGAGAGGGGGACCAGGACGAGGACGCGCCACCAGAAGCCCCTCCCCTCCTACAGAACGACGAGGACGTCTACCAGGTCCGCAAGATCCTGGACTCACGGCGCCGGGGGCGTCTCCTTCAATACCTAACAGACTGGGAGGGCTTTGGCCCGGAGGAGAGATCATGGGTCAACGCCCAGGACATCCTGGACCCCGCCCTCACGGAAAGGTTCCATCTCGAACACCCCAAGAACAGGCCCCCAGACCTCGGGGGAGGCCCCGGCGCCGGACTTTTTCTCGCTTCAGGAGCCGCTCGCAGGGGGGGGGGTTCTGTCACGAATCGCGCCTCTGTGGCCCTCTCCGGAAGTCAGCAGCGGGAACCATCACCGGAGTTTTAGTTTCCCCCCGGACCTTTTACACCCACGGACCTCTGCGTTTTCGCGCCGTTACGCCCTCTTTCTGCACTATTTAAGGACAGACTTTAGCCCGAGTAAGACGCGAAGTATCGATTTGCCTCCGCTGTCGACTCTGAGCGTTTCCCCTTGTTTTCCGGAAGACTTTACCGTGTTTGATTTCTCGCCTGTTCCTGTGTTTGATTCTCTGCCGCCTGTTCCGACCTATTGCCTGTTCCACGACTCTGCTTTTGCCTGTTCCCTGTATTTTGCTTAAACTGTGTACCGACTATTTGCCTGGCTGACTCTCATTAAACATTTGCACATGGATCCAACTGAGCCCCGCGCCTCATTACACGCTCATTGGAACAGATGGCAGTTGTGTAAAAAAAATTATACATAAAATTACATTATTGCAAACACATCCAAATAAACAAATAGCTGGAATAGTACAGTCTAAAAAAATACCAATTAGGAAATATCAAATAATAGGATAATATCAAATATTTTTGGATTTTGTGTATAGAAAGCATGGTATAATTCATAATATTCTTGAAACAGCATACTATTAGTGGCTTCTTTAAGGCAATTTAAATATGTCCTGTAGAATAGAGGAGGTAGAAGTAAGGTTAGCTTATAAAAATAAAATTGTAAATTCTCTAAAGTTCAGCACGGCACTAAAATGTTATTTCAATATGTCTTGCCATATTAAATCCTCATTTGCACGTTATTTTACAGTATGTGCACGTACTGTATGTACTCAAAATATACTTACCCAAGAAAGTACTCGCAAAATATAAAAAACTTTTTAGGTTTAGGTTTATGGGCAGGTTTAGGGTTATTACCTAGTTATTGCAATTACTAAAATTAATACAAAATATGTACATGCATATCTGTAAAATAAAGTGCTACCAAATCTTCAGTACAAGAAAAGAATAGCAATGGTCTCTTAATGGTGCACATTTCCTCACTAAAAGGGGCAATATTAAAAAAAGAATAGTGGCTTCTTATGTTTTCCATAAGACCACATATGTACATTACAGCCCAAGAAGTCATTAAGCGCTTGTATGTCTTTTTCGGTTAAAACTGCATGTGATATTTACATTTTTTGCATGTTTTTTTAAAGGCTTATATATCATTGAACAGCCCTTTGCATGTGTCAACTGCTTCATCTTGCTTCATTACAAACTCAAAGCCTCTAAATGAACAACTGACACAACGCCACAAACCTGCCAGCAAACCAATACACAGAATTTCTCAGAAACAGACCGGCCTCTTTTTTTTCTCCACAGAACAAAAGCTCTTTTTTTGCTGTCTAGGTTTTGACAGAGTACAGTGCCTCAAGCCTCTTCATCTCCTGAAGCTGGTATACAAAGCCAGAGTTGTGTATGCACACGGACAGAGTCCTGAAGCATCGCAGTCTGAAAGGTCATTCCAACCACCAATGAGCCAAGCACACAACGGCAAGCCATTCGCACGTGGAGATGAAACCTGATAGCATTTAAAGTCATCTGTTTTTGGAAAACATTTGCAGGGAGTATTTACTGTTGCAATAATTACAATGATAGCATGCAACAAGCTTTACTGCGTTTTGCTCGGTTATGTGAAGCTATGAGAACAGAGTGTCACAAAGCAAAATAACCTCTTGCTGAGAAATATTTTTACTTCTCTCTCTTTTGTTAATAAGCCAATGAGGTTATCAATAGAGGCTCGAGTTTCCACAGTAGAGCAAGTCTCTGTAATGTAATTTATTTTTTTAAAAGTTTCAAACTTAGTTGTGAGCTTTTCTTTCCACGTTGCTGATCATGACACTAAACCCCATAGATAGGAACCTGCCCTGTCACTATTTCAAAGAAGTCCGATTTTTTTTTCTTCCTAAATAATTTGAGGAATGAGAACAGCGGCCCTAATTATGAGCATTCTTGCTTGAATTAGCGCTGAGTGTGTGTGTGGCAGAACTGTGTTTGCCTTTGTCTTTGTATCTGAGCTGATTCTTTGCTTATTTCTGGTCAGGTCAGAGGTACTTCAGCTAATTAAGGGTTCACTCAATCTTTGGTCAAACCCATCTGGGCTTAATGATTTCACTTTTCTGCTTCGACAGTCTCTGCCTGGTACCTCACAAAAAAAGTCTGCCTTCTGAAGACATGGATTAATCTATTTATAAGGTTACTGTGTGTGTTCTTAACCTTAACCTAATTTTGGGGACAAATTTGTACCTAGAAATTGCCTAAGCCTGTAGAAATTGTAGGGACATAATTATTTGTAAAAAGAATATGAAAAAGTAATTTTATTTTTACTTTTTAAAATGCTTAAAGTTTATATAAAATAAGTTAATAAGTTTTATAAGTTAAGTTAATACATTTATATTATTCATAATATATGAATATATATATTTATATTGTTTTTTTTAAATAAAAGTAATAATAATAATGATAAATAAATAAATAATATAAAAATAAAATGATTAAAATAAATAAATAATAATTTTCAACCATTAATAATGATAATAAATAGACTCCGAAATGTAATGTAAAAGGATGTCAAAAAATTATTTTTAAAATATTTAATTTATTTTAAAAAGTATATCATTTTAAAATAAATAAATAAATGATTTACATTACTTGAATTCACCATTTTCACAATCATGCATGGCACCTGTTTTACTTTATCGAATTCCTTTGTTAGTGCAAGTTACTTTAATATTACAACAAAATAGTACTGCAAAAATGTGTTATTGACAAAATACTACACAATTACAGAGATAGTAATAAAAATCCTTACCAGATCCTTTCAGCTAGTTCCTTTTTGTCAGAAGAGTTATTTTTGCCACCAATGAAACTGCTTTGTGTGTCTGTGCATGAGATTCGCACTATCCCCTTGTGTAGTCCACTCAGACCAACCAGAAATCAAAGCCATGAAAATACGTCAGTGTAGTGGAGCAAATAGGATTAAACTTTTTGAACGCCAAAAGTCTGGAAACACAGCACAAATTAGGAGAGGAATTCACTGAGTACAGATAATCCCCCATATGGATTTAACACAGTTTAGTCTTTAACACCAGTATTCTTTAGCCTTAGACACAGTACTTGGAATTTTCTCTGGAGGCCGAGATCCTACAGCTGGGATCATCACAGAAAATCCAGTGGAGTACAGCAACCACTGAATCTCAAAGCAACGTTTTGTGAACTTTCATCAAGTCCATGTCCCAATGATCAAAATATTCCTTATCTACAGAAGGTCTCACCTTCTGTGCTTTAATGGTAAGTCAGATGTCCAGGTTTGGGATTTATCTGGTAGAAGGCGCTCTAATTTGAAGTTCCTCAGACCACCTGATGCTCTGGTTCTTGTTTCTTCTCGAGAATTTGTTCCTGGCATCATCTCTAGACATAGAGATATGGTTGGTGACAGCACTGTCGATATACATGCACACATACAGAGACCCAAAGAAAGCCAGCAATTAGATTTACTTTGAAAATCATGCGATCATGATTATATAAATGACAAAAAGAAATATGACAGAAAAAAGTGGTGCAACAGCATCCATAAGGAAGTAGCAAGAGGAAGTAACAGATGGAGACAAGTTACAAAGAGGAAACTCCTAGTGTAGACACTGAGATTTAAAAAAAACTGTGGCATAAAACATACCTGATGCAACATAAACTGCACATAATCCAATGCAAAGCTGTTCATTAACGCATGATGTGCTTGTAACCACAAGTGAAAATGTCAAGCATTACTGTTGTCAATATTAAGTTCATTCAGAGTCCAAAAAAATCGAACATTATACAAATTAACCAAGACAAGGTTTAAAGCCACTGTTAAATTCATTTTACAAGCATGCAACCATCGAAGTTTAACTGAAATGTAAATTGATTAGGCTATTTGGTTAAGGAAGATAAACATACTGTACCATGACACTCATGTCATTGCTGCTTGGTAAAACTAGTGACTAAATTCAAGGCTGGCCTCCTCTTGATGAGTCAACATCCTTTCAAGAAAGCTTCTAACTGTCTTGAACAACTCAGGACAGTATAAAATAAAAATGAAACAATTTAATGTTTTGAAAAGTTGGGGAAATTATTTGACTAAATAGCTAAATTGCCTGAACGCTGAATTAGTTTGTAACATGCACAAACCTTTTTACATGCATAACATTTAACTGATCTCTGTAAAACGAGGACGCGCGCAGCAAAAACATTTGGATGCTTAAGCAAGAAACCAACGGAACCTGTCTAAACAACCTGCCAGAACAAACTATTTTCATCACATCAAGGTGTACTGTACAAAATTCGCCAAAAAAAGTGTCTCAGGAGTGGAAAATTACAACAGTTATTCTGTGCTATCTGTCAGAGCCTATCTCTGTGCTTGTGACGAGTGCGAAACAGGAAGGATGGAGGCATGACTTGTGTATCCAGACATTAAATCAAGCTAAAAATGTGCCCATTTCTTTGACAGGTTGCTGCTTGTTCTTTTGCCTGAATATTACAAAACTAGACATGAGCATGGCACCAGAGAAAGCTGTGTTAGAGAAATGCTGCCGTGTAAAAATTATTTTTACAAAAACTTACATTTTGATGCAGATCCAAGAATTCTGTTTCTTAAATAATGAAAGAAGGCACACAAACAACGATTAAAAAATTTACCTGTATCACTTGATTTATGTAAACATGTTTTTATTATTTATTTATCAGTTGTTTCTATCTGAGAAAACACTTTTGATGCAATTAATAGTTAGTGATGCTACATACTGAAACCAGTTAATTTTATTAAACATCACCTACAATTTTGTCAAATGTTTGTTAAACTAAACTGATTCAATGAGTTGGCTCGCCATTTTTATGAAAAATTATGCTTACAGTAGAAAGTAGTATTTTATTTATTGACTGACTTGTGCCATGAAGGCATCTCTTGGAACATGTCTTATCAGCAACCAACTCTAATGCCGAAATTCATAACACTGTTACAAAACCTTGACTCACCCAGAGAAAAAGAGACACGTGAGTTACTGGGGCTACTGGGTTCAGATATGTTACAAATAGCCTCCAGACAAATACCTCTTAAATGAAACTGTGCCTTTTTGGGCTGAGGAGAGCAGCGCTCCCAAGCTGCAAGCTACTTGTAGTCTAGCTCAAAGACAGATAATGTCAATCAAAATGGTGGACTTACATTGCTTATTATGACATTGCAATAAAATCTCAGCTAGTGTCAGTGTTAGGCTTAAAGCTAGGGTGTTGCTCTAATGCTGCTTAAAACTTTCTATTAAAGGGAAATATACAAATAAATAAATAATAACACATGCACTCACACCAAGTAGGAAAACTATGAACCTAAAATATAGGTACCCTATTTGAGAAGGGTGGATTTAAGGTATAGGGCAAATTTAATAAATGGCAACAATATAATAAAGAATAGGATCAAATAATTTTTCATTTTGCAGTACAGTTTCAATTTACTCCAGCTTTTGGCAGTTCTGGGGTATAACATTTAAAACATTCTACAGCAAATGTAGTATTTTAATATAATTTATGAAGTTTACTTAACAAATTCAAAATATATAAAAAATAAAAATGAGCTTGTTCAGTTCAGTACAGGTTGTGATTAAACAATATTTATAATGGTTACAGGACATGATCATTTATACAAAAATACTTGCACATTATGGCTTTTTTGGGAGATGTTTTGATGAACAACAGAAAAGTTTTAAATTCTGTAATGCAGCTAAATATTAAAAACTAAAATGATAAAAATTATAAGAATATTACCATGACCCAGGCTACGTCCGTGGTGTTCTTCAATTGTAGAAAACATTCATAACCATAGCTAAAACAAATAAAATTTAAAGAAGGAATGCATTTTTTTCAAATCTGTCTTTACAGTCCTTAATTAAATGTTTCTCCAGTAGATGGTGCTAAACATTTCTACCTGACGGTCATATTCGTTTTATCCACTAGATGGCAGTAAACAATGGCTTGTCATGAGGAAATGGGAGCAGAAATCCATTGTCTTTGCACAGGTCTTAAAACAGGGAAATACAACATAATTGATCAGTTTACACATGCACCAAACACAGAGTTTGCTATTTCATCTTTCTTTGTTGTCTTTCCTGTTATTTAACAGAACAATACTGAGAATTCCTGAATATGTCCTACTCAGTAAATTATGTTATGATAGGTATCAAAGGTGCCTAGGTTCTAGGTATCACCTAGGCAGGTATTTTAGGTATGAATCATGCAACCATATTACATTTATATTATAACAGAGGGGTGCTTAATTTTTTGTTTGTATGTAAAATTGATGTGAAATAATACACTGCAAAGTCCATCATATTATAAATTCATTGGCCAAAAGCCACATATCCTTCCTTTTTTCCATCTTCCTGCAATACTAGGCCTATTGTTTCTGTTTCTGAGAGTTTTTCTATTGTTTTGAGTGCTGACACTCCTTTCCTTCCCCGTCGCTCTCCCTCCCACTTTCATACGCTCTCTCTCTCACTCCCTGTGTTTTTCTGTAGCTTTTGCCATTTAAGGTATGAAAAGGCATTTTAAAGTGGAAAGCTTACCTCTATATAAACTGCACCTCATATTTTTGTTGACAAAGAAAATTTAAAGTAGCCTACTATGATGATTAGTAGCATATATGTGATCAACTGCTTGCATGTTGTTGATACAATATGTCATCTGTGTCATCAGTGTCTACACTTATTGAAACCAAGAAAAAAAATATTTTTGGGATTTCATAAGAAAAGCCTACATGCACTTACACTTTTGACTTGAATCAATATAAAGTTCAAGGAGAGATGTCCTTCATCAGGATTGTAATAGGTCTTGACAAATGTGTGTTGTGTCGTTTGCTGTGGTTGCTGAGGTGAGAAGTGGAACTTTTCTCCAACGACAAGTCCAGAGAACTCATTAACCAGTCTCACTGGATAATCAACTCAATCAAAATGAATGTGGGAGAGTGAGCAGGCCTTGCAGTGCCATCTAGCCATGTGTGAAATCACAGAGCTGGACAAGATGAGGTGGCAATCTCTCACACTCCTCCTTTTTTATAGATACAGTAAGGAAAAAAAACGGATAATTTTAAGATTAATCAACTTTATTATGTGTTTTATATCTGATGTGCCACATATTGTCTTAAAGGTATTAAAGCATATAAAGCAATCTATACAGAACCTAACAACACACAGCTGTAAGGTGTGTAGGGCTTTGCATTAAACCTAGCTTTATGATTATCAGTGTAAGTGTAAATGCATTCATGTGGAGGCTTCCTTTAAAACAAAGAATAGTGTACAAATAGAATTGAGATGTGAGAAAAGATGTGTAAGAAAAAGAAAATAAAAACAGCAACAACAACATTACTAGGGTAAATGTCCAAAATCATAGCGCCTTGGATTTTTTTTTTTTTTTAGCAAATGCATAACTAGTTTCTGTACATCATTTGATTATTTGATTTGGTAGATCCCATTGTTCATATAATTGTTTGTTTAATAATGGAAGATGTATATACTTAATTTGTACTGAATTATATTTTTATTTTGGGCAAATGTCTTTTCTAGTTTTCAAAAATAATTTTGGATGTACTGTAAATAATCTGTAATATTGTTAAAATGTAAAATTAGAAGAAGCCTATTCTAGTTTAATGAAGAAATGTAAACTATAAGACCCTATTGTGTAATTGTTTTTTCCCTTTTATTTATTCTCTCTTGTTTTTTTTTGGTCTTTATTCAAGAAATGTATTTGTTATTTTGTTTGTGTATTTTACCTTATTTGTTTTTACCTATTTTACCCTATTGCTGCCCAAACATTTAACACCATTTACTGACACTATGCATTTATTTTATTTTTTTAATGTATCTTCGGAGCAGGCACTGTAGGTTAAGCCTGCACTCGTGTCAATGGGATTCGTATCACCATGGTATTTCCTCTACTTATTACAAGTGGAGTCTTTATGCCCCTCTAATTTAAATAATGTCCCATATCACGAAACTGCTGCAGTAAAATGGTTTCATATGAGGTGTACACATAGTACGGGACGTCCCGTGTAAGAACTGACAGTTAATTTCTTCTACTTTTTAAAAATGTGGTCTTTATACCACTTTAAATTTAATAATGTCCCATATCTTGCTGCGGAAAAATTGTTTAATATGAGTTGTGTAAATATTATGGGACGTCCTGAACCGTTTATTTCTTCTACTTATTAGAAATGGGGTCTTTATGTGTAATTAGGTCCCATATCTCAAAAATAGTTTCATATGAAGTGTGAATTTTATGGGACATCCTGTATAAGAACTGACAGTTCATTTCTTCTACTTTTTAGAAATTGTACCTTTATTGCCCTATAAAGTGTAAGAGATATGTCCCATATCTCAAAAATGCTGCAGTAAAATAGTTTCATATGAGGTGTGTATATAGTACAGGATGTATAGTGTAAGAACTGACCATTAATTTCTTCATAAATTGTGTCTTTATACCCCTCTAAATAGACTGTTGTCCCATACCTTGAAAACAGTGCAGTAAATTGTTTCATATGAGATGTGTAAATAGTACGGGACATCCTGACTCACCATTCATGCCTTCTACTTAGAAGTGAGGTCTTTATAGCCCTCTGTTTTAAATGATGTCCCATATCTTGAAATCACTGCAGTAAAATGGTTTAATGTAAGGTGTACAGGAGGTCCTGTATAAGAACTGACCATTAATTTCTTCTACTTATTAGAAATGGGGTCTTTATACCACTCTAAACTGAATATTGTTCCATATCTTGAAAACATTGCAGTAAAATGGTTTCATATGAGGTTTGTGAATATTATGGGACGCCCTATGTAAGAACTGACCATTCATGTCTTCTGCTTATTAGAAATGGGGTCTTTATAGCCATATAATGCAATATAAAACTGCAGTAAAATTGTTTCATATGAGGTATGTAAATGCTATGGGTCATCCTGTATAAGAACTGACCATACCTTTTTTCTATTTATTAAAAATTGTGTCTTTATAGCTCAATAAAGTGCCATATAAAGTGCCAATAATGACCCATATCTCACAAACGCTGCAGTAAAATGGTTTCATATGAGGTAACATTGTGCATATAATATGGGTCGTCCCGTATAAGAACTGACCATTCATTTCTTCTACTTTTTAGAAATGTGTTTTTAGATTGTTCCTTATAGGAAAATTATGAGGAATATAAAACAGACCATATGGACCACTTATAACATGTTTTTGCAGTTGTTTTTAAAATTCAACCCCTCCTCGTAAGAGATCTGTAATGTTACATATATGTCACACTGGGCGTTATGGTAAATTTTTGATGTTACATTGGGCATTTACTTCTCCATTGAAAAAAATCATTTGATCAGTTTTTTTTGCTTTATAAGAGCTTTTCTTGCTTATCCACAACATGCATCAAAATTATGACTTTACTGGGAAAATAAAGTAAAAAGTTTTTGCATTTTTTTTGCTTTGCCGATTTTTTTTTCAAAACTACATAATTGTGACCATTGCATTTTACTTTTGTAATGTATCAAAATTCTGCCTGTTCATGTATATGATTTAACCACAAATACATTTTTAGATTTGTTTTTCATAACTTGAAAATGTGCTAACTGAATGAAAAGTCTGTATTGTTACATATTTGTCACATTGGGCTTTTATGACAAAATAAATAATGACCTCACACCGGAGGTCAACGTGTTAAATATGCCTATAGATTTGTTAAAATGTTTTGAAATGTGCAGCAGAAATTATACAACACCAAATTAACTGATTCAGCTAAATTAATTGAGCAGTTCATTACAATTTTTCTTAATGTGACAAATACGTCACATCAAAATTAGGCCTAATGTTTTAAGGTTAACAGCCACATGTGACATACATGTCACAACAATATCTTCATAACTTGTTTTATATCAGTTTGTTCAAGAAATGTGTTAAAATCATGGTAAGTGTAATCTAGGATGTGTTATTAAAACATTACAATAGTTGAATGGGTGCAATTGAAAATGAGGGATAATGCTTTAAAAAGACCTTTCCAGATAATCAAAATTGTTTGTGGCACCCGCGTCACAGTGGGTCCTTATGGGATAAGAACTGACCATTCATATTTTTTTTTCTACTTATAATAAACAGGGCCTTAATAGCCCTCTTAAATTGTTTAATGTCGTATATATCGTTTTCTGCAATGATTTGTAAGATCAAAAGCGTTCTGAAAGCGCAGTGTTGTTCCTGGAATTACCTTAGTGATGGTAAAACAGGCGCATCATAATTTCATTGACCGCGTAAAGGAGTAAAACCGACGGTCGGGACTCTACCGACAGAGCCTGTGTCTTCACAAAGCTGACATGAACTGTACCACCGGCTGCTTGTATTCTGCGCATCGGTTTCCCCTTTGTGTTCATGACTTCGGACGCGAAATCACTGAGACCACAGAGTCATTTTAACCTCCGGTGACAAAAAAGACAAAAGATTTGCGCAAACCTGGGGGCTTGAACACAACAATACCGACAATAAAGAGAGGTGAGTTCCGCTTGTTATTGAAACGGCTGCGTGTTCTGCATGTTTTCCTCTTTTTTGTGCTTTAGGGATAAAGGATATACAATATTATAACAACTTGAGGATAAGAACTTGAGTTTCTTTGATATAGAGTATGCTTGATATATGAAGACCGCACGGTGCGTAAAGCTTGACTGATGTCAGAAACTTCACCTCATGTGCCACGGTCACTGCGTGTTGCGAGGGATACAAATAAACAGCTTGCTATTCATTCTCTAGGATCACGCAGACAGACAAATTTGATTTAAACTTTGCGGAAAGCGTGTCTGGTGGTGAAATACAGGGTGTCATTTTGTCCGGAGCACCTGACTACTCTTAAATGAGCCTTTAATGGATGATTGCAATATAAAAACCATGTTTCCTTGATGCTAATGGCTGATTCACACACTTGTAAAGCTTTTTCAAGTCTTTTATTCCTTGTTCAGACCTTGAACAATGACATACAAGGGACTACCTGGTGTGAGAACATGTGTGTGCTTGTTTCCTGTTTACACATGTGAAAGCTGTTGATTAGAAAGCCAGGCTCCTTTTAAGGGACCAAGGAAGACCGAACTCCATCAAAAAGCCCATTTCTCTGCCACTTCTGCAGACACTGATTCTGAACATCCTGCTTCCTGAGAAAGACAAACAATGGGAGACAGGAGCATGTGACATCCTGATAGTCTCTGAGGGTGACGCAGTTCAGTTCAAATTTAAGAAGGATAAGAAATGCTTTCTTTATTTACAAAGGTTGTTTGGGTAGCAGGAGATGTTATTCAGCTAATTTGCAATTCAATTTAGGACATAAACTAGTTGTATAAAGGCAACGTTTTTTTTATTATGTGCATGTGGTTCAAAATTTGATTTGCACCGCAAGTGGTTATATTTTAGCTCTTTTTCTAATTAAAGCACACCTTTAAACAGATGCATTCTAAAACGTAGGTAGGCATTGTGTTAAGACTTTGTATCTGGCAGTAGATTTGCGTAGATGCATTAAATGAGGTCAGTTTTCCCAACAAGCTACTAACTAATATAGAGAATTCCATATTTGGTAGTCAATCATGTGCTTGTCAGGGTGCATTCATGATTTTGCCTATAGAAACTAGGCTTTTAACCCCTTTTCTAGCTACTGATTTTAAAGCAAGTTTTTTTTCTCTCTTTCTCTCTATCTCTCTAGAGGTTTTTAGGGTATAGTGCTTAATTGAAGCACGTTTTAAACACTCACCATCCCCCTTCTCACGATTCCATCTCTATGTCTCTATGTGTTGTTTAGGGCCATTTTGTCTTTCTGCCCATGTCAAATTTCAGTTGCTTTCCTTTTAACACTACATGATGCTGTTATATGATATAGTTGTAAATCCAGTAAGTTCACCGTGTGTAACCTGACAACCAGCTCACCTTCCTGTTGCACAACAAAGGAAGACTGACCACAAAAGATAATATTCCATGCTTACGTATACGTTGAGGACTGACGCTTCCAGCAGTGTAGCTCAAGAATGGATTTTAGGGAATTAAGTGAGTTTTGTCTCTTTTAGAAAAGTTCTTTTTTTGTTTCTACGTCATTCCAGCTGAATCTAAGCTTGGTTTAAAATTTAGGGAGCTGATTGTCAATTTCTCTCTATGGGTCGGCAGTAATCTTTAAGCTTGGAAGTACAAATCAATTCAAAGCCTCTGCATTTAGTGGTGCTGGCAGTGCCTTAGAGGGGTGTGTGGATGGAGTTCAATTCAATTAAACCAACTCGGTTACAGAGCAAGTGTGACCCAGTGTCGTATAATTGATCCCTTATTGCATTAAGGACACTGGTGTCAGTCCAATTTGACTGTCCTTAGAAAGGCATGCTGGCAAAAAACAACATCAGATGTTTAATACGTTGAAATGTGCAACGTACATAGATCTCTAGGCTATATGTAGACCGAGTGGGTGAAAAAAAGTGTGGTTTTGGGTTGTATTTGCTAGAACCAAATGAAATCAGATAATGTTTGCAGATGCTTCTTTCAAATCTGGAGGCAGCTCTTATAAAACAAAGAATCCAAACTAGGTTTGGGAGTCTATAAACCTGCCATCAGGACGATTCTTTTGTGTCAATCTGTAAACTATAGATTCCATAAAATAATGCTTTTGTTCATTTATCCATAATTTTATAAATCTTTATATAATTATCTCAAGTTAAAAGCTCATAGTCGAGCTAAAAAGCTTAATATTTTTATTATATGTTCCAATAATTGAACTTTAGCTTCCATGATGCTCTGTTACTGTTCTCCAGGGAAAAGTGAGAATGATCCCCATAGTTATAGCTCATTTTCTCTTTGCCACTGGCAGGCATATGTTCAATTACATTCCATCAATGCCCGAATGAGAGCGACTATTAATATCAGTCCACCTAGACACAGAAAGGAAGCGCTCATGATAATGGGCCATCCGCTGCTGTCTCGCCTACCACTGCTGGTGTGTGTGTGTGTGTGTGTTTTCTCTCTCAAGAGAGGCCTTGGTATGGAAACATCCTCATTGAAAAATAGACATGGCCTACAGTCGGGATACAGTGGAAATCAATAGAGCTGTATGGTGCTGCTCCACATATGAGGTAGCGCTGGAGGGGTCATGGCTGATTCTTCAATATTTCAGTTTTATCTCCATGCCTCCTTTTCAGAGAGATGGATGGAGTGAATACAGTGTCTTGTAATATGGTAAACATTATCAGAAAGATGTGTTTCATAAATAGTGGGTTAGGTTAGTAGCACACATACAGCCCTAAGGCCACAGTGACAATGAACTCAAGGCAGGAAATGGACACAGGTCAGGAGCCCTTTTCATCTAGCAGATGGTTAAGGAATTGCTTTTCATATGACAATGAGTGACAATCAAATCCAGCACATGCCCTTTGCTTTTTAATGATTATTCAGCCTTAAAGAAACATCATTTTTCAGTAACAGATGCTGCATTATTAGTGGTACTTAAAACAAACTCCTAAGCCTAAGTGGACTTTAGTTGTCATTTCCCCCCGAAATTGTTTATTCTTCAAACTGTGCGGTGTTGTTAGGGAGAGGAAGTTATCTGACATGATTTTCCATAAGTATTGGAAACTGTTTTACTATGTTTTACTCTGCAGCCATATTTGCAACACCTCAGCTCAAGACCACGAACTATGAACTAATGGTTCCCATGAACTAATTAAATGAAATGTATCAAAGTGTACATTTGTAATTGCATTCATGCCAGCTCTGTAAACAGTCTTGATGAAGACTATGCCACGTATGCAGTGTAAATCTTCTACTATTCAGTAAACGCTCTAGTTTCACATAGCTGACTTTCCCAGCACTCACAATTTCTTCTCAAAATGTAAAAAAGTATTTTCTTTCCAAAACTGTCCTTTGAACACTCTTCAGCTTCTTTGATACTTAAGATGACCTCTGCATAGTTAGTAACCTGATATTTAGTCAGTTTCCCTGCTTTGGCCTTTAAACTCTGAAATATGGATGACTTCAGAGAAAGCTTGTCACTGTAAGCTTACCGTCAGGTATGACTAGCCTTGCCCTGAGGCACAGGCCTTCATAAAGTCTTGTCAAAGGGCAATGACCTTCTCATGCCATAAATGACCAGCAAGAGGTGATTGAATTGTTGCCCAAAGCAGTTAGTAAAACTTTCCAGGATTTTGTGACCAAGGCTAAATTCATACATCATCAGCAGTTCACAGTGAAGTCCTTATCTTTTCATCGTGAGAATGGTGGCGCTCTTGCTGAATTTTGTTTTTGTTTTAATCAAAGAAAGACATCTTGTATGACACGGTCATTAGGATTAGGTTTAGAGAAAAGAGTGCAGGTGGCATGTTGTGATCCATCTTGTCATGTCTGCGAATGATTTGCATTGGCTTTCCCTGATGTGCCCTGTCTATGCTGATACATGGCATGTGTCTGTGTCTGTGGGCCATTTACCAGCATGAAAGAGGATGAAGATCTCAGTTAAAGTCATTTAATTGTTCTGTCCTTCTGTTTCCTGTTCATGGACTCAGTAGAATTAAGGCAACGTTTAAAAAGTGTCTTATATATATTACATGAATAGTACAATAAATATATTATATATATTGTACATACCGTATGCAAGTTTACATATAATGTTGCTGGATGTGAAATGTTTTATATAGTAACACCTATAATTTTTGTATACTTCCCGTTTTGAGTAGCTTAAATGAGCACAAATGTTCTCATCCTTCACATGTTCAAGGACTGTGAATTGTTACAGGATAATTTTGCACGTGTTTGGTCAATTCCAATGCCAAACAGAGATATAAACAGTTTTAACAAGAGGTTGAGTTTGTGTCTTTTATTAAAAAAAAAACAAAAAAACCCTAACACACGGTCTTTTAGAGCAGTAACCTTAGCTTGAACCTGATGTGTTGCAATATAAAAACTATACATAACATTAATCTTATTAAAACACAGATTCTTGCATCTCCATGTATTTTTACACATTTTTAGGCTAGAAAAGAAGAAAAAAGTCCTTTTAGCATGGCTGAAATTAAGGTGATATGTCACACTGATTTTGAATGATGTGCCAATAGACAAGGACATAAGGTTCAGTACAAATGTTTGAAATGTTAACACAGTGGTAGTTTGCATAATGTATAGTCGAAGATGTGTTGTGGACCGGGAGGGAACATTAAATATTAATAAGGACAAGAGCCAGGAGAGATGGGATGAGCTAAACGCTTCTTATGCTTCAGTAGCACTACGATTACAAATTCACAAAAATGCGCATATTTAAACATATCAGGGTGAGGATACAGTTATGGACTTCAGAATGTTTTATGTATGCAGTGTACACATCATTTTCTAAGAATCATGTGACACAGATATAGCAAGTGCTTCTTAACTGGTGGGTCATGACCCAGATAAGTTACAGGCAGTGCTAAATATAAAAATAAAAAAATGTGAACAACCATAATCAAATAAAAAATTGCATTATATGTTTTCAGGTTTGTAAATTTGCTAAAAAATAGGTATAAATATGAGAGTTTTACACTAGCTACGATGTAGTGACAAAAACAAAATCATAGCCTCAGAAACAGAAAAATGAAGACTGGATTGATTATAAGAATTATTTGAATGCATTACAGATACATTTTAATCAAAGCTTTCTAAAAAATGTCTAGTGCTAAAATGTTTTAAAAAGAAGCTGAAAATCATTTAAGTTGATATTGTAGTCAGTACACTTAATTCAAAATATACAGTATTTTGGTGCAAATTCAGCTGTCATTTGGAAGCAGCCAAAACCATATGTTAGAAGGTAGATGGCTGCATTAAAAAGTTACTTGTCATGGTTTTAAATGAGAGCATGAACAAAAACTATGCAAAAAAAAAAGATTTAAGTTTAGAATCCAAAATAGTCCATTTTTTTTTAATAGTCCAACTTTTATTTTCAGCATATGTTATTAATCATTTTGCAAATTGTTGGGCTTATGTAGTTAATTTTATATTTCATTCAG
>JAUMHI010000041.1:14435253-14447688 GCA_032359435.1 Enteromius unitaeniatus | reverse complement strand
ACTTTTATTTTCAGCATATGTTATTAATCATTTTGCAAATTGTTGGGCTTATGTAGTTAATTTTATATTTCATTCAGTGCTTGACCAAAATATTCACTATTTGACTGATTAAAGTCACAAATTAGTTGCGTATTACTATGATAGCTAGCTTCAAAAAATGGTTTATTCAGTCTTTGTCTTTATCTCCCCCCAGCTCTTTCTCGCCCTCTCACTCTTTTCTTTGCCATTGTCTGCCCCCTCCTACAGTGAAACTAGGAGAATCCATTCATGGTTTTCATCTCTCGCAAATGATATTTAAAGCCAGTGGCCCCACGTTCTCAATCTACCGTTCTGCAAAGTCCCTGCACCCACAATCCCGTGGGGACCTTATTAGAGGGGGCAGACAGACAGTGCGCGCAGAGTGCTGGGCAGAAGCAGCAGTGACCACCTCCCCCGTCTGCTCCGTGGCATCTGTGTTATGCGCACACACACACACACCCATCCTTTTTGTCATGGTTCAGAGGTTCCAACATAACCCAGCTCTGTGTGCTATGGCCTACATCAGCCCAAAATCCCAGTCAAACAGACACTTCAATGGGCTCACTGTGACAGCCCAGATACTAAAACCCCACCAGGACACATCAAGCAAAGACTTACTGTAATCTAAACGCCTAAGCTTTAATATTCATGAAGTCGTAAAAGCTTATATTTCTTAATCTTCATAAAGATGTCAATTTTTTGGATTTCTGAATGGATTTGAATGTGTTGCTATAGGGTGTTGTGGTGGTGGCTATAGTTGCTCACAAGCTCAAGTCAGTATTATTAGTTAATATCCATTAGATACACTAACATGGTAACAACAGTAGTATTCTGAAATTATTAATTTAAAAATAACTGTTTTATTTTTATTTGAATGTATTCTAAAAAATAAAGAAGCCATTTTTGGAACAAATCTTTTGTAACATTAGAAATGTCTATACTGTGATTATGTTTGTGACCCTTCGCTTTTGAGCAGTAAAACAAAGCAAAAAATTACAAACATAACTGTACAAACTTCAATACTAAAGCTTATGGTTTATATAAACCAAAGATGCTTTTTCCTCCAAAGGCTTTTTAAATTAGAATGTAACCGAGCTGAATTTATTACGTCTCATCTGATTTTGATCTCACTCGGTTATGAAAAAGCATTATTATTTTTACAGATTGCGAAACGGCAGTTTTCATTCGCTTCATAATATTATTGATTTTCCTTCCAGCAATCCGCCTGTCAAACCATCTGTAACCCAACAGAGACTTCAGTCAGTCAGGAGGCTGGTCAAACAGCCGCGCGGTGTTGGCTCTGTACAGTAGCTGAATGGTTTGGAAGGCATCCCAGTAATGAAAGGGTAATGCAGACACTGCACTTCTCAGAGCAAAGTGATGCACACTTTTGGGGCCATCAGCTGTTGATATGCACGCGTGTACTTTGAACCAGCTGCATACCCATCATGTCTAAGTGTGTATGCCCTCTGGATGCATGAAATGCCTTCCCCTTTCAGCCAATTAAATTTGCTCATATTGCATTTGGTAATTGATGTCACATTATTGCTATGCTGGGGGACCGCACAGGATGATGAGCGTTCTCAGTGGAAATTAGCTCATTAATACAAATCAGTGTATGAATGGAACCATGGGAGTTTCTCTTGGCGAGAGAAAGATAAAGATTGAAACAAAGAGAAGATGACAGATACTATTTTAGCCAATAAAATGTCTTTAAAATGACTCTCCCTTGGGCCTTCCAAGATGTAGAGGAGTTTCGAAAGATTTAGCATCGCATCACTTTCTCGCAAACGGATCCTCTGTAGTGAATGGGTGCCGTCAGAATGTCAGTTTCAACAGCTGATAAAAAAATGACAGTAATTCACATGACTCCAGTTCATCAGTTAACATCTGGTAAAGTGAAAAGCTTCATGTTTGTTAGAAACAAGTGATCCATAATTAATGAACTATTACGGTCTATAATTCAGTGAAAAAGTCCATCCCCTGTTGTCCTCTCACATCAAAACCCAATGACATACTGTAGTTATTTAGAACTGTTTTGGCTTGTAAACAGTGCTTGATCCGTGTATATTTTTCTCCTGATTCAAAGGAGATGGCTGGAAAAAGGAATATTATGAATAGGGGATGTGTTTTTTAGCTGGAAGCATCTGTTTGAAGTTAAAAATGTCTTAATGAATCTTGACAGAGGCTGTTTATTTGCACATGATTTGGACACGAGATTAAAAACGTTTGATCATGTCATCAATGAGACAATAATATATTATTATTCATTAAGATTTAGTTGGTCCAACTTGGCCCAGTCTATGTAAATTTGCTGATGTCGCATAACACAACATGCGTTTGTCTTGTTAGTGTTGGAAATACAATAGCCATTTAATTACCAGCAGGGTGCCATCAAGCGTCAATGACATTAAAATGAATAGGATCCCATGTCACTGAGAGCTTGACACCGAACAAGTGCCTATGTGTGAGGTCATCATTCAATGTCGGCCAAAGCTGTAATTGTATCTGCGCAGTTTCTGTGGCAATAACGTTTAATGTTTGTGGTAGCGCATAACACACAAACCAAAGCGCAACCCACCGCTAGCTTCTGGGCATACTTCTCCCAGATGTTTTTGCCTTTTTGAACACAACATGTGGAAATTAAATTTGCTATTTGATGTTTTTCCCACACATTGATGTGAAAGTCTTTGTTTTACTTAACAATATGCTTTCTTTTTAGTTTCGGCCTAAAATATGGCTTCAAACGCTACAGCTGTGTTTACTTTTAAAGGTGCAGGCATTATGTGGACCTTGGTTTGTGAATACAGGCAGTTATTTTCTTTTCATTGAGAAGCTCTTGAGTGTGAACCCGTGTGAACCTTGTATGTATGTACTTGCATTCCATATTTACAGCTTGTATTTTGAACATGCATGTGCATTTGATGTTTGGTTTGGATTTGAGCTCTCTCTCACTCACTCACTCACTCACTCACTCACATACACACACTCTCTCTCTCTCTCTCACACACACACACACCTGAGAGGCTTAACCAGATACTTTTTGTCAGATGTCCCCAGCGAATTACCTAAGACCTTCCACTGAGAATGACTTGCAACTTCATATTCCTCAGTGCATTCTGAGCTAAATTTATAATCTGCAAGTATTCTTCACTCAACAAATTATGCAGCTGCAAATAAAATATCTTGATGTTTTTCACTGTAAATACATAAGATCTAGGCCTATTAGATAATTGATTTTGAATATCAATACTTCATCATAAATTGAATTTTTAAGTCTGAAAAATAAAGTTAAATAAAAAACAGCAACATATTTAAGGATAAGTCAGCTAGTCATTATAGAATAAAACTTAAAGGGTGATCAGTACTGAACTGCAAAAAATTACTTATGAATATTTTTTAATATTTATTTATTTAATTTTACTTTGAAAGTGTAATGTGTAAAGTGGCAATGTAGTCACATGAGATCAACAAGAAATCGGTTTACTTTGTACGGCTTAGTGTTCATTATACAAAAAATTATTTCAATTTACAATGCCTCATTCAGAAACCTTTGTGAGAAAATGAAATGTTTCCTTTTTATGGTTGAATTTGAATTGTTATCGGTTTATAGTTTTACACTACGGTTGAGGAGTAAGGCTCTTACTGATCGATGCTAGACCGTAGTTTGCCCTGTTTTCAGCCCCTGTGTTTACTCTTACCAATGCCACAGGCTCTTTGAATTCCCAGAATGCACTTAAACCCTTGACTCTTTGCCTCCTAGCATCCAATCAGTGCTTAACATCAATGGCTGCTCCGTGAGGGAACTGTTGAACACAGATCACTTTGTCAGTCATGGTTGGAGGCTTTTTAAACTAATTCTTATTTGATGCAACAGCTTGTTTTTTTTCACCTTTTTGCCCATATAAATATTTATGCCTGGAACTGAGGGAAGGCAAGAGGATTGTATTTGCGTTTGCTAGCTTTCATAGTATGTATAACACTGTATATTCCACAAGCTACAAAGTGTGTGGTAAAAGGACAAATTAAATTAATCAAAGTTGACAGTAAAGACATTTATAAGACTTCTCTTTCAAATTTATGCTATTATTTTAAGCTTTCTATTAATCAAAGAAAATAAAAAAGTGAAGGTTGCACAAATGTAGCACAGCTGTTTTCATCACTGATAAGTAATGTTACTTTAGCACAAAATCAGCATATTTGAATGGCCTCTGAAGGATCATGTGACACTGAAGACTGGAGTAATCGCTGCTTTGCCATTACAGGAATAAATTAAAGAATTAAAGTATATTTTAAAATGTTTGGAAATAGAAAACATTTTTAATATTTTACAATGTTAGCATTAGATAATTATTTATAATTATTTATAGTTTCTCTATTACCTGTTACACTAAAGTTGTGTGTATTGTCTTGATTAAATATACTCTATGCACATATGTCTAGTGTGCATAACTACTGTCATTTATCACATCACTTATTGTTTTGTCACAAAAGTCTTCCTAGTCTTCCTTTTTTACAGTAGCATAAAGCCTGTATTGATTGGCCCATTTTTCTTAGTGTTTAACTATGGAGCTACCACTTAACTGACTTGTTTACTTCTTGTGTTTCTCCATTGGCTCTATGGACTTTGTTTGCATCATTTTGAGAATCTGTTTACCTCCTGGAATTAGCCATTTCAGCAAGTTAAACCCTTTTTAAAGTGTTTGATTCATTTCTAGCTATTTTTCTTTTAGTACTAACAGTCTGTTTGCATCACATCCTTTTATTTCTAGTGCATTCTTTATGTGTTACAAGATTTAAATCTTACAAACATACAGAGACATATAAACCTCTGCAGAAACGTCTGCCAAATATGACAGCTGCGTGTGCATGTTCCACTTCGATTTGTACAATTCCCTCTCAGATTGAACTTTAGGTCTGAACTTTACCCCAAGATGTGTAATGCAAGACCTCAAACTCATACATAGACAGCAGGAAGAGAAAGAAAAACATCCTTCTGGAACCTGAACATCTGACAAATTGAACGTAATCTAAACGAATTTGCAACAGGAAATGATGCTGTGGAAACCTAAAGGACAAATGGGTGATAGATTTAGTTGAAGGGTTCACTGAGAGGATGGAAAATTGTCTATTTTATTCCATTCTGTCCAATGAAGACCCTTAAATTTCCTGTATAATTTACTCTGGAGTTTGAGCGTTAGTCATAACACATCAGCCTTCTATATTGCCTATGGCTCAAATAAAAGTAGGTATTTTTATACATTTTTCCTTCATGGAATAAGCTGGGTGGTGAACTAGTGTGGCATCGTGTGGAAACAATTTCATACAGAAGCAGTTAGTAACCCTTACCTTCTCAATAAGAGACAAAAAAAGATAATTGCGTGTCTTTATTTTAATCGCCATGACCAACAAAACATTCTCATTTGATTGGTCTTATATAAGTGTCTGTAAAACGTTGGTCACACAAGACATACGCTTGTGAAAAGCTCAGAGAAACCACGACTTTTGTTTATGAGAAGGGACTGGCACGACTGGGACGGTCATTGTGTACAATTTGCATAAATATGTGTGTGTATGTGAGTTTGCACTGCTCACATTCTTTTGTATATGAGTGTGTGCATCACTGAGTATGTCTATGGAGCTTCGGTATAGGCTTGTCTCTGAGTGTGGATTGTTTGTGGCCTGCCCTCTCTCTGTGCGCTTTTCCAAGGGGGAAAGTCTTGGACGGATGCCTACATACAGAGCCTCAAACCCAGCCAGTGGCATTCAGACCCTGGCTCTTCCAGGCTCCAGTTAGGTTACATCAGCCTCAGAGGGAGCACACAGCTTCTGTGTGCCAGACAAACAGGGATGGCGCTGGGCTTATTTTGTGGTGTAGAGGATCTGCTGGCCTCTGGAAGTCAGTTAGTGTGGACTGTGGCTGAGCAGGTGCTGAGGAGATGCTACAGTGATGGGCTTGTGCCATGTAGGAGGTTCTTGCAGACATGGTGTCATCTGGGAGATGTCTACCAGGTATGAGATGTCTACATGTCATGCACACTACTATTCAAAGATTTGGGGTTATAGAGAGTAAAGGTAATTGACAGCAAAGGTAATTTATGATGTTGAATATGATTATATTTAAAAAAAAAAAAAAAAAAAAAAACTTTGCCTAAGAATCCTGAAAAAAATCCTTTTGTGGTCGTTTTCCACAAAAATACCGTTTTTAACAATGATAACATTAATAATCAGCATATTAGGAGGATTTCTGAAGAAAAACATGACACTGAAGACTGGAGTAATGGCTCTTTTTGTAATTGTACTAATATTACTGTATTTTTGACTAAATAAATGCAGCCTTGACCCCATACTGTAAATCAGCAATAATGTAAATCAGTAAATTAAAAAGTGTGTTAGCCAAGAGTAAAAATAAGTCTGATGTTGGTCCAAACCTGTATGACTTTCTTTTATCTGTGGAATATAAAAGGATAAATTCAGTGAAATATACTAGTAGCTGCTTTATATAATGAAAGTGGGATTTTAGCTACAATGAGAAAAAAAAGGTATCATAAAAGTAGCCTATATGAAGTATTATCTATTTCTCTATTTTGGTAATTTTATTTAAAACATTTTTAAGTGTTGCCTTTCTTGGCCAGGGACCATTTGAAAAAGAGACTATAGTCTCAATATGATTCCCCTGGTTAAATAAAGGAATAATAAATAAAAATAATAATAATTATGAAGCCTGCGATCGCTTATGTGAGGAACAAACCTAATTGGATTTATTATTCAGTTAAACTTTTACTTGACAGCTGCTGTCAGTCACCATTCACTTTCAATATATGCAAAACTTCTTTTTGCGTCATGGAAGATTGAAAGGCATATGGGTTAAGGGGGTGTGTAAATGATGACAGAACTACTCCAGTTGTATTGAGAGCAGTCAAAATATGAATGTAAATAGTTCTTTTGGATGTTGTCATAGCAATATCTGGTCAATTAATTTACTTTTCATGAGCGTAAGCGTCACTATTTCTCCTCTTATTGTTGTGCTGTGGTCTGTCTGATGTCATTGTTTCTAAAGAATGCTGGTCTAATAACCTTAGGCTGGATTCATCCATTCATGGCATCTAATATATAATACACTGGTGTAGCTTGTTCAACAGATGCTTGTTATCCTCACAGAAATCTGAATTGGTAAACCATCATGAGCTTTTCTATATTTTAAAGTTGTTTGTGAGTGGTGCGTACAGCATTTGTGGAACTCTGTGGAGACAGATGTTTAGTGACCATGTGTTAAAAATGTGTTAGCTTAACTTTTCGTGAATCGGGAGTAAATACGGATATTTGTTTTTCTTTGTCAACAAATGATCAGTAGTAGGAGGTCCTTCATCAAAAAATGCTGTAGTCATTCTCAGCAGTTCTATATTAAAATAAATTAAGGCTGCCCAGTTATAGCAAGAACTAACTGTTCATTGATACATTAAAATACTAGTTTTGTGGGGGAAACGGCATGCCATAGACTAAATATGGAAAGCAAGCTGATTAGTATTTCAGTGGTCCCTTAAAATAGCATTTTAATAAGAGCAAACTGACTGTAAAGTGTGTAGACTGTACAGTAGGTCACTGAGAACACTAATAGAAGTAAAACAAATTGAGCAAAGTCTCATTTGTTAGGACTGGTTTCTATTTACTGTTTGGCTTGTTATCACTTCAGGTGACTGACTTGTCCATGGTTGCATTATAGGTTTGTTTAATGCAGATTTTTTCTTCTCTTAAACAAAAAACATTTGTCTACAGGATGCTGACACCACTCTTTTCCATATGGTGAAAGTGAACGGATACCATTCTGTGTGCTGGGAAGCTGTCCCAGAATGCACAATAAAACCGTAAAAGAGGTCGATACTATTCTAAGTTTGTTAATGATCATGGTCTGAGCCAATATGATGTGTGAGAAACTGATCAAAATTGAACTAGGAATTTGAATTGCCAGTTTTATTTGTGTTTCTTCAGTCAACTTTATTGAGAGTCACACCACAGCTGAATGATATTTATACATCCAGACAGATCTTCTCTCCAGATGTTTTGATCTTTTAAGTTTTTGACGTGGTTTTAGGACCGGTAGGTCTGAGTCATTTCATCCTTTTTTTTTTTTTTTTTGTGACTCACCCTGAGACAGCATTGTTTGTGTAAGCTTGGACTTGAAAATGACACTCGGCCATAGCAGAGGTTAAGGGTCTTCAGGTCACAGATGATGCATGTAACTAAGTATGTTTGTAACTAGTGGTTCTACAAAAGTACTATTTTTAATAAAAGGTAGTGGTAACTGTGTCCACAAGCTTGTGTATGTTTTTGGAGAATGAGTATGGGGCTTTGTTTGAACTCGGGGTGAATGACCTATATGTCCAAGAGCATTACACGTCACATGACCCTCTGGTTTTGCACGGTCACTCATTCCCTTCCCCCACTGACACATATGTAGGCTTAATTCACACAAATCCATTATGCTTTTATTGTTATCAGATATTACGGTTATAAGTTAAAATATTCGTTACTGATCCCAAACTCTACACTAACTTCTTTGTCTATCTTGATCTGAGTTAGCAGACTAATATTACAGCCACTCAGCGATGAGCTCACTGTCTGACAGCACACAAAACAAGTGAGATCTCTGCATGAGTAAATCTATACCGGCAGGCAGAAAATACATAAGTGGGTGTTTTTTAAGGGATAAGTGGAGGGCTTTTTTGTGGGGGGCAAGAAAGTCTTAGGGGGCAGGGAAGCGATGCTGCATTAAGCTTAAATAATGCTGAGTCTAGTGTAGAGCACTTTCAAGAGCGTTGTTTTTGGCAAGATAAAGTTCAACTCAAAGCCATTGAGGCTTGCTGCATTGCTGGTGGAGCAGATTTTTTCTAATGTAGGGTAATCGTTATTGACTGCTTTGGTATCGATCTAATCAAAATGTAAATATTAAATTCCACATTAAGGTAAGAAAACACTGCCTAAGAATTTCAATGATTTCAAGCAATGTTCTTCATTTAAAAATGACTTTGAACAAGTTTTATTAAAGCATGGTTTTAAACGTCCATCGTGCTGGGGTATAGCCCTGCATAGAGTTTCTATAGTGACTAATCCAAGCTTAGACAATGGAGCCTGTGTAATTAACAACACCAATAATTCTCTCCATGAAGACGGCTTAAATGCAGGTCCTTGTTTTTATAGTGACTGGCGCTCAGATTTTACTCTCTTATTTAGTAGCTACTTATTATAGCTCTTGTTTGATCACAATTTCATTTAAGAAATATATAAGTGTTAATAAAATCTAAAATAATTATACTATATTATAAAAACACAAAAAATATGAGTCTCAAGAAAGTTGGTTGATAATAGAGTGGCTAATTTTGGTTAATTAATCAACTGTTATCTGTACATGTACACTGGTGGATCTGGTGAAGAGAGATAGTTTGGTTCTCATTAATTAAGTAGAATCCAGACATGCTCCATGTTGAATCCTCAAGCTTATCACCATTTTAATGCGTGAAGGAGTAAAGTTAATTACTGTATGTGTGTTGATAATTTTGCAATTGATTTAATGCAGTATTAAAAATAAGATGAGGGTGGATTGATTATAAATAATTATGGTTATATTATCGTGATGAAGCGTTTTTGAACAGTAAAAAGATTTGTAGTTTGGAATTTCACATGACTATGATTCACTCAGATTATATTGAATTCTATTAAGGCTCAGTCTTGTGCATAAAGGGCTCTCAGCTATGCAGCTGCACAGCCATTGTGTAAGAAAACATGATGTAAACCGCGAAAAATAAATATCAGCGTTGTACTAGACATGGTGAAGAGAACAATGTGTCCTTACAAGTTCAGGTTTACATCAGTTCACATGTTTTTTTTTTTTTTTTAGTCTCTCTCTCTCTACCTCTTTTACTCTCCCTCTCCCATTCTAAATCAAATGCTTTACCCAAAACAATAATAAGTAGTACTTTAATTAATATGTGCTGGTTATGTAAAAAACAATAAAATAAGAATTATGTTCATAATTTAGTTTTTCATCTTGACTTTGCTGAATGCTCCTAAAGTCACCCGGCTAAGAGGCTGCCAAGATCACATCTAAATCTAGCTGACTCTACACAGAGATCAATCTTCCCAATGGGAAAAACAATCCAATTTATTAACCCAGTATCAGAGGACACACTCTTCACATCATTAGATTAGTGTTTATAAGTATAGCAGTAGGTTATGATGATGTTTAAATCTGTCCTAGAGCTCATAGAGGAGTGTGTTCAAAATATTACACACACATATCAATAAACAATGTCAATAAAAATGTTAAATACGCTACTATTTAAAGGATTGGGGTTCATGTAATTTTTTTGTTTTAAAAATTATACTGTATGTAAAATAAATATATTTTATAAAATAAAAAAATGTAATTTAAAATATCTATATTTTTTAATATAAAATGTGATGTATATATTTTGTTTATTCTAGTCATATGATTTTTTTTTAAATCATTCTAATATTCTGATCATATTCTGATGGTCGTGCTTTGAAAATCCCAAACTTTCTGATGGTCGTGCTTTGAAAATCCCAAACTTTGAATCAATATGGTTGTTCATTACCACATTTTTATAAATTAGTTAAATACAAATATTGAATATTTTAAGACTAACTGGATGTGTGTTTGTCTTTGACAGATGACGGAGGGCCGGCTGTGTCAGGTGCTTCTGCTAGATGACAGGCAGCTGGAACTGCTGGTCCAGGTAAAGCTAACTCACCACACTACCTCATAGTCAGACAGATAATGTAGGGTATAAAAATAACACCTGTTTTCTCTATTACAGCCAAAACTGTTGTCTCGGGATCTCCTCGATCTGGTTTCCTCGCATTTTAACCTAAAAGAGAAAGAATACTTTGGAATCTCCTTCACTGATGAAAAGTAAGTTGGTGAAGTGATTTATTGTTATTGCATACAAAGATGTAAGTAATATGATTTTTTTCTTGCTTCACTACTGTGTAGATCTTGGATTAATTTATCAATTTATAATATGCATGCTAATTTGAATAAAAGGCTTGGCAGGTTTTGAAAGATCATTTTCAAATACTTACCTGCTTACTTTGGATTCTTCCAGTGCTAAGATTTTTGATCATTCATTCAGACAAAGCACATATATCTTACACATGTGAGGTTAAATTATACAAATCTTTAAAAGTCATCATTATAGCAGATGCATGTTTTATTCCATTAAACTTATTGCTGCTCATCAGGGGTCAGAAGAACTGGCTTCAACTGGATCGCAGGGTGCTGGACCATAACTTTTCCAAAAAGATTGAACCTCTTGAGCTCAAATTCCAAGTCAGGTTAGTTCAGATTTACTCATTTGCATGTTCAATGGCCTATCCAATAGGGGGCGCCAACTGCACAGACATGCTGATGCAACTTCAACATGCAAATACAAGATATGACAGACAGACAAGAGAAGATTTGGCATTGGGATTGACATTAGTATCTACTCATTCATATCTCTTTTGTCTTCATATGTAATGTTTGTTAGTTTCAGTTAATTATAGGAGTCAATTTATGTTCTGGACTGATTCTTGCTGGGTTTTTTTTGTAGGTTTTACATTGAGAGTGTTGCATGTCTAAAAGATGCTACCACCGTTGAACTGTTTTTCCGGAATGCTAAGATATCTGTATACAATGTAAGTGAACCATGCATTCAAATCTTGTCGCATATCAAAACACAACTGATAATGTATAACAACGTACTGCAGTGTTTTCTATAGCAATTATCAACTGTACAGGTTTTTGAGGCTTTAAAAGAGCTTGGCAGGTGGCTTCCATTAAGTTCTTTTTGATTACGGGCATTTACAGATGACAGCCCTGACACAGCAGGATGCTGCTGGGTTGGCTGGCTCCTATCCAGCCTCTTCCAGCTATAAAGGATATTACCGAACCACCAAATCTAATTCAGCCTAACATATTTAATAAAGAAAGAAAAGTATGAATTGAACTCACTCTGGAAGATTTTCTTATTTTGTGTGTCTAAATACACGCTATTGTAAATCACAATTTCTAAATAATCATACAGTATCTTGTAGCCACTTTTTTGATGCTTTCCACTGTAACAAAAAGAGGGAATTACTAATAATTTGTTACCGAGCTGTTTTAAAGTTTTGTATGTACTTTTATTTACTTATTTAGCATTTTCCATTTGAATATAAAGTTTAATGCTTAAATATTTAAAGAATTTCAGTATAGATATATGTTAAAAAATACAGTAAGGCCCTTGACCCAGTTGAGTAACGCTGAATTATATAAAAATACAATATACACTACAAACAGTTTACTTTCTATTTAAAGCTAATTATATTTAGATATCATTTTGTTGTTGAAGTAATATAATAATTAGCTTTAAATGTAAG
>JAUMHI010000041.1:14407166-14435153 GCA_032359435.1 Enteromius unitaeniatus | reverse complement strand
TAAATGTAAGCATGATTGCTTTAGTAATCATCCACTTGTCGTCTTTGTAGGGGTATTATGTCGCAGCATTAGGGTGTGATCTGCATATGGCGTGATTGAGTGCTTGAGGGATTTTACTCGTTGCTGTACAGCGACCCCATGTTGACTGATTAAATATCTACTTTTCTAACCGTCGTACCACAGCCACAAACTTCTGTTGTTATTTATTTGAAACTACCGCGGCGCAACCGTGTGGTAAAAACAGTTTATGAAAAGCGATATAGTTTGTTTTCACCATTATTTGCTTTTGTGAGCCACTAGAGTAACGTTCTTTTGATGCAAGTTGAAACACGAGCGCTGAACCTGCTCCCAGACCGCACCATGTTATCACGGGGTGGTCCAAGTTATTTCTTGCGGCCATTACGCATATATTTTGTTGTTTAAAGTGCTAGATTCTTGTGTTGTTGTAATAATGTATGAGTCGTGAAATGATCATTTCCGTGTGACGTAGATAAAGTGATTATTTTTTGTAAAGAAACCCTGTGTGTTTATAAAGATGGTGTCGTCCACAGTGGAACCTGCGCTGTGTGGAAACGGTTGGTGGGATAAATAGTTAGATTCGGTGTCTCTACCGAAAGAGGTGTTTTAACTGCTTCCTTTATTAAACCTACAGGAAAACATTGAAGTGGAGAGTGAGATCGTTTTTAAGTTAGCCGCTTACACTGTTCAGGTGAGTGAGAATAATACTCTGGATTAGTTTTGACAGACTTGCTGCAAGTTATTTTCATACGCAACTGTTTTTAATCTGCTTTACAACTTAACCGGTTACAACTACACGCGTGCAACTTCTGTTTTTACGCGTCAATTTGCATTTGTTTTTCGCTGTAGTACTGTAGTATCGTCTCTTGTTTGCATGTTTGTTTGTTTTTTTGCATTGCACGTTATGCTCCGGATACTAAATACTTAACTTTAATGATCAACTTTTCATTAACTGGCAAATGTGTAATGTAAAGTTTAGAGACGTGTGGTCTGTAGTAAACCCACTCCGGAGATAAGCTTCTTACCGCATTGACTCAAGACTCAAGCATGTATAAAGGTTCAGTCTGAGTGATTCATGAACATTTTGTCTTTTTTCTTTAGGAGGCATGCGGAGACTACACAAGGTAAGAGAAATCTTAACACTTGGTATGAAGATACCATGTGTGCATCATTAGATTGAGGCAATCTATATCCTCTGAAATATAGATTGTTATAAATGCATATTTAGTCAGTTTGTTTGGCTCTGAATGATAAATAGCATAGGTTTTGTTCAGAATTAGTCTTACCCTAGTAAAAAAAAAAGGTTGTCAAGTGCAATGTAACACACACCTGCCAAGACACTTAAGTTACCTTGGAAGAACTTATTGTAATGATCACTGTATGCATTTTTCTTCATTTTGTAATGAAACATGCTCTAAGATGATGTGAACTGTGGATCATGTCTTTGACAGGACAAAAAAAAACCCAAATCTGTGCATTCAGGTTTGCCACTGATGTGTAATGGATGAAAAATAGTTTCAGAATGCTTAGTTAAATGTCATGTACTGTGTTTTTATTTTTATTTTTATTGCTAAAATTAGTGTCCACACAGCTTGGTGGTGGAATTTTGTGTTTGTAAGTTAGAGCCATCTAGAAGCAAGCATATCAAGTTAATGTTTAGGCTGTGTGCCTCGGTGATTTGTTGTGAATCCAGCCCTAGTTGATCATTTCCGAAGGAAACATTTAATAAGTGTGTAGAACTGGCAGTAGATATATCTGATGTATATGTCCTTGGTTTGGATGTTTCTGGACTTAAAGCTTAAAAAGGTCTCTTGGCATGTAAGGCAGATTATAATTCAGTTTAGAGATTTTCATTGTTTATAAATGTTGCCCACTTTCTAAGCACATCGCAGTTATCTTACCGGTAGGTATATTACCTAGTTATCCATTCATAAATAAATTTTCTGGAGGTATACTCCCAATGATTAGTTATTGTAAGTAATGGGATTCTTTGCCTTCTCTGTTAACATGGACTGATCTTGAGGCAGTGAATGGGGCGCATAGGAATAACACATCTGTTAACACAAAAAATATGTAAGGGAGAATAGCTTAGAAAGGTTCGGCCTGTGTTAGTTACTCTTGCCTTGCAGTTTATTATCAGGAAACAAAGCTTGTTCACTATTGGGAACAGAGGTGTGTGTAAACAGTCCCTTTTACTGTGAAAATGTTTACCTTGCAACAATGACTGCTCTTGTTTAGCAGTGGGGAACTTGAAAAAGAGCTTGTAAAATGCTTTGTCTTCTTTCTGTGTTGATATGTTTTTGTCAAAAAAGGGACTTATTGAAAGGTTTTGCTTAAGAATGGGAGGTTAGAGTGCACAGGTGGCATAATGGAGCTACTTATCTGCTGGATGTCGGTTACTTCTACAAAAGGAAGTGTCACATTGGCGCTGCTCTTCTTTTCCGTGGAATCGTGTTGATCTCACGTGATATGCATGGTTGAATTTTATGACAATGAGTTACTACATTTCATTGTGTGTTTGGTTTAAATAAATTATATTTCAATAACAATATAATGAATGCGTATAAAGAAAGAGGATGTACGAAATATTGTACAGCGCTGTTCCACTGTTTGAGTCTAGTATATAAATCAGACTATTTTACTGTTCCAAAAGATTTATATTTTAAATTTAATGCTGCTCTTTTGAACTTCCTGTTCATTAAAGCACCCTGGGAAAATATTGTGATGTTCTGCATTTTTGATTACATCCAGGTTAGATTTTTCTAAAGTTTCACGTGACATTGAAGAGCGGCGTAATGGCTGATAAAAATTCAGCTTTGCCATCACGGTGATAAATTACATTTTTTAAACTGCAGTGAATGCCCAGTTTTTGGTAAAAGATAGGTAGTTCATGCAAGTACATTTTTTCACTGATGTTACTTTTTGCTGACAAATATTTTAGGCAGTGTGTTCGAGCAATTCTGGTAGCAGTGTATCATTACTTATAGCATCCTAAGTGGGCTTAGGATACAGCAAGCCTTCAGACCTTCTCTTCCTCTGGTTTCTGTTATTTCCATGTGGATGAAGGCTCCCAGATCTCATAAAGCCTGAGCGGTTGCATTTGGAGGCCCAGGACTTTAAAGTTTATGTGGGAAGTTAGAAGACCCCCACCTCTCTCCATATAAACCTCTCCTTCTCTCCACTGTAAAGACTGCATAGATGTTAGAGGAGAGGGAGTGGAGACATCTCCCGTTGGCAGGCGATAGGGCGTCATGCAGGATGCTGATGTCATCTGTCTGCAGTTTATGTCAGGAGAAACCAAGCAGGGTTTCTCTTAGAAGATCACCCTCCATACGTCGTAGTTTTATAGAGAGAATAAAGAAAGCTTAGGATGCCACTTTAAAATAAACTTTATTAAATACTACTTGATTTTGAGGAACCTGAATTCTAAGCAAAAGTTGCCTTTGGTTCAAGGACGTTGACTTCAAATGACCCATTTCCCACTGATTTCCTTGCAATGAGGGTAGGTGTATTCTTGAAAAAGCTGACACATGGTTTTAACTCCTCCATGCATCGCTTGTGCTGGGTTAAGCATTTGCCCGCCCTTCCTTGCCAACAGTTTGATAGTACAGACAGCATAATGAATTCCAGATTGCTGACAAGGCATTGCGGTCTCAGGGCACCAGCTTACTGTATTTTACCACATCATCAACCCAGCCTGCTAGATTTATACCTTCAAACTTATTATAAATTGCTGAACTCCAGAACCAACTGGCTTGGAAAGGGAAGTGCGCAGGGAATATATTGGTACTTTGTCAAGCAAGGTATTAATGGGCTGATAAGCAGGGTTAGAAAGGTTTTACATGTTATCAATTCTGTAACCCGTTTCCTTTTCAATTAATTTTCTAAGTATTCTGAATCCAATGTTATGGCTTTAAATTGTTCTGCACACTTGGAAAAGTTCTTGCATTGTTTTCTGAGTAATTGCTTCCTGTAAAAGCAATATTGCATACTGCAGCCTCAAGACGTCTTTGGAAAAGATCGGATTAAAGCTTGCTGGAGCAGATCTGATGTCTGAAAGCCCATGACATGAGGGTTTTCAATAACACTGCTGCTGTCCTGTTTTATGAATTCAGGTGTTGTTCTTTGTTCCATCATGATGGTGCCAGTTTTATTTTGTGTAGATTTGTTGTAGTTAGCCTAGTTGTGTGGCATCCTCTTGAAGGGATAGTTGATGCAAAAAAAAAAAAAATTTCATTGTTTACTCACCCTCATGCCATTTCAAACCTGTATGTCTTCGTTTTTTCCATGTAACACCTAAGAATAAAAGGATGCACTAGATGGAGTTTGTCCATGCATTACTTTAATTCCACAGAAGATAGAAATCATACAGCTTTGATAATTAAAAATATTAAGAACTTTTACTTTTAACATGTTTTTAAATTGAACAGCATTTTGCTTTACCTGTGAACTCAGGTCACAGACTTTGACATTAAAGTATCGTAATCTCTCCACTGAGATAAGATGCCATTAGCTCAAGCACTACATCATCACTAACTTCAGCTTGAATTTGTAACCTTGCTTGGGAAAATTCTGTTTTACATTTATGTCTAATCTTAATGTAAAGGCTCTGATTGACTATAAAGAGACGAGCCAAGATTTTTATAGCTGTAAAATAAAAAAACTGCACATCTGGTAATGAAATGTAATTTAAACACTGATTGGTTTGAAGGGTGAGAGTTGTGAGGTGGGAGCCCGTTTATCTAAAAAGGAATTCCAACAGGAGGATAAAAGATAAAACTAGTGTGCTCTTCAAACATCAAGAAGCTCTTAGAAGAAAATATTCAAACGTTGGTTATCAGTGAGATCACTTGTCACCTGAGAATTTTATTTCAAAAGAATGATATCTGCTCTCCCCAAACATAGCTATCTCTTAAATCACATCTTATTGTTTTGCCCAAACAAAAATGGCTTCTACAGAATGAAATCATTGTGATTTTTCAGGTTTGCCACATCATTTATAAAACATATCAGTATATCAATATTTCAGTGAGATACATAATACATAGATACATGACTGTTAATCTTTTTTTTATATGGAAATTGATTTGTTTATAATGTTATTGACACTTTCAGACTGTTTGTCAGAAAACACATCAGCCCCCACTTTCAGTGCCTAAAAGGAGATTGTTTCAAGATTTTGAAGTCAAGAAGCATGAGATGTTTAAAAAGACTTTTATGAAAATCACCTACATATTAATGCTATAGCCTGGCTGCCCCCTAATATATACTGTAGTTTATTAGTTGCTTACTTGCATCAAAGACATGAAAAATACATGATGAGGAGACAATGTTGCCCACTTTAATCGAAAACAAAGAAAGCACTAGTTTATCAAAAAATGATTAATATTAATGCAGCCTCCTTACTGTTTTATCCCTAAAACATTCATAATTGTCTGCCAGTGTTCTGTGTGCAGACTTTTTGCATGCTTGAATGATTATTGGGCTTATATTTTTGGTTTATTGATAAACATGTGATTAGTCGCCTAATGCTTCAAATGAACGACTGCTAGTCGGCCAGAAAAATCTTTGCTTTTGTGTTTTAGTTCTAGGCACCCTAGTATTTATTTCCTAAATGTTTCAATCTAACATCCTGTCATTGTTTTCATTTTCAGTGATGAAAACACAAGATCAGACTTAAAAAAGCTTCCAGCTTTCCCCACTGCGGTATTGAAGGAGCACCCATCATTAGCATTCTGGTAAGACTGCATTTTTGTTTCTGTGGTAAATAAAGGAAGCAACATTTTTGTGTCAAACACAGTATTCATTAGGACGTAATGTAGGAAGAAACTTGATTGCATCCATCAGGTTTGGATTAATCGTAAGACCAATAAAATATTATTTCCATCAGCATGAGATTATGTGCATTTATTTAGGAAGTAAACTGTGCTTTTTCATTTCTCTACAAACATTGTTCAGTGTCTAAAACTCCGTCATTTTGAATATGTGTGTATTCGGACTCTTAAAAAGCTGCATGTTTTGGTTTAGCCAGGTGTAATGTGCAAGCTGCAGCCTGTTTATTTCAAACAAACCTTGTTAATTAACTTGCTTGTTAATGATGCCTGCCCTCTGGCTTCTGTAACGCTAGACGTCTAGATGTTGAAGTCTACCACCTTAAAGGATTGATGTGGCAGCTTTAATCAATGCCTATTGACTGTGGGGAGCAAAGACAGTAAACCAGTTAACAGACAGCAATTACTGAAGTGTGTGAGTGGGAATGAGTATGTGAGGAAACAGCTGTGTGTTAGTGCAAGTGTTTAACAGACAGCTGTGCAAGTGCATGCAAAAGCAGCTGTGAGTTTATATACATTAAAATTGCCTATATGGTCTAAGTTTATTGGTGTGCAAGTTTCCTGTAATGCTCATCTGCCATATTAATTTCCTTTTTGTTGTTTCCCAGTAATAAAGTAATACTTGGTTACAATGTGTCTCTGTGTTTGAGGAACCGGTTTTTAGAATAATTGCCTCAAATAGTGTGTGTGTGTGTGTGTGATTCACAGGACAGCCAGACAGATGGCATTTCACACATGGGTGCACCTGGTGTAATATCTGACTAGTTAATAGTCTGACTAGCCACGTCATTTAAATGGCACATTCACATGTTGGTCTTATGCTCAATTGCTGCACTTGTGCAGATGGTAACGCTTCTCTTTCTTGCCCTCTAGTGAAGATAAAGTAATCGAGCATTACAAGAAGCTGAAAGGCCTCAGTCGTGGACAGGCTATCATACGGTAAGCACACTGATCAGTTATATGTCTTGACATAGACAGCCTCAAGGAACGTAGGTACAGGGACTACAAGTTAGAGCCTGTTGAACCTCTGATAATTGCTCCAAGGTTGTTTGTGGAAAGGCGAAACGGAGTAATTAATTAGACCACATCACTGATAGTTACTGCTTTCAACTGATCTAGCCACACTGTGTCGCTTTATTTTTAGCTCATTGGGAAGAGACAAGGTCATTTCTGTCAACTTGATTTGTGCTGCTGCTTTGATATATTGACAATGTCTCTCACTGTGAAAGCACTGAGCGCAATCAATTGTAGGACTGCTGTCAGTGACACATTATAGATGATTTACTAGGGTTAAATGTTGGCTTTTGTCTGAAACTCTCTTTTTAACTTTCTGTGCTTTACTGTTGCTCAACAGATATCTGACTTTAGTTGAATCCTTGCCTGCATATGGAGTTCATTACTACAAAGTGAAGGTGTGTGATTTTGATTTATTATGTGATATTTTAGGAAATACAGAACTAGACATAAACACTGGAGCTGCCATAATGAATATGCCCTTTGATTTATGGTTTGTTAAATAATTAACCTGTGGTAAAAATGTGTGTGGTCTAATTATAATTGTGCTGAGATCATTAGAAATGTCTTTCAGAGATCAGACAGTGCTGTTAAAATAGCTGCTACTGAATCTGAATGGCTATTTATGTTGGACCCATTTGATCTTTTGATTTCACTACCATTGACAGACAAAGCAGTGATTACCTTTTCATTTTCCAAAAAAAAAAATCTCATCCCTTTCACAGGACAAACAGGGCATACCGTGGTGGCTGGGGATTAGCTACAAAGGCATTGGCCAGTACGACCTGCAAGACAAGCTCAAGCCACGAAAGGTTTGCCTTTTTTTTTTTTCGTTTTCTTTAGCAAGTCACAGTGGTGATACAAACTTGTACAGTTCTTTTTAGGTTCTCAGTCATAATTTATGGGTGGGTTCATCTGAAATTCTCAATATCACTATTTTAGACCATCATGGAAAAAAATCTTTTTAAATAAGTGCATAGCAACGTGACTGGCTGAACAGAAACTGCTGAATGAATTTGCAGAAATGTGTGAAGGCTTTGTGATCAGTGTTTGTCACACAAGTGTACAGTACAGATTATTGCACAGGGAAAACAAATTGAAACGTAATCCTTAATGAAATGTGCTGGTTTCCACAATAATAAGCAGCACAACTGTTTGCAACATTGATAATAGCAAGAATTTTTCTTGAGCACCACAGCAGCATATTATGTGGTAATGATTTCTGAAGAATCATGTGTGACTGGGTAAAAAATGCTGCTTAATTCAGATTTGCCAAAAGACAAAAAAATAAAAGATTATATTTTAAAAATATATTAAATTAGACTGTTCTCACACTAGAAGATTTTAAGGCTGATTTTAAGCCGGTTTACTTGTTTCAAATGATTTTTTTTTTTGTCCAATTATTTATCTGCTCTAGATTGAGACAGAGCATCCCATAACTAAAATTGTAAACATCCTACATGTTTCATATTTAAAACTCTTGTTCAGGCTGCCTCTGATGTGATGCCTGTGATAGCGATAGCCAATGAGATCGAGCAAGCATCACCTACCAGATGTTGTGTGCTTCTATAGCTGAAACTTGGCAGCCACAGAAATGCCATGAGAGCAGAACACCTTTTTTTTTATACTTCGTTTTTCTCTGTAAAATAAAATGCATGCTGGAAGAGCCAGCTAACATTGATTATTCTTCATTTGTATTTCTTCTCTAGTCGCATTTGATCTTGCAGGTCTCAGTGAGATCTTGTCACTGCGAAATTTGTCCTGAAATCATCAAGTGTGAGGTCTCGCTGTCCGTTTGAATTGTCTAGTGTGCATGTTTAGAGGATTATAAAGCTAGAAATCTGCTGCTGTTTTCATGATGTCTCCCATTGTTGTAAAATGGCTTAAGATTTGAAAATCATCCAAAGTGTGGTCAGCCTTTGAAGGTTTTTCAGTTGTTACACTATACATTGCTTTTACTGTTTATTTGATCAAATAAATGCAGCCTTGGATGGAAAAAAATACTTTTTTAAAAGAACATTTAAACAGTAGTTTACAGTTCTTCTTGTGGATATATATGCTTCCAAGTGCCTAAAAATCTTTTGAATATCTTTCACATTTGATGACTATAAGCTGGAAAATCCTGTTCTTAGTTCTTAGAAACAGACATTGCGTTAACCCGGTACTATATGAGCACAACAGTATTGGTGTGCCTCTTCTGTAGATATTTCCTATCTATCATTTTCTGTTCATTGACATTTTTAATGAACACGCTCATTCATCATTTTTTTTATCACATGTCTGTCTATGTAAGATTAGTAACCATTGCTCCTTTTTTATGAGGAGAGCTTCTATATTTCACCCCAGCCTCACTCATTAAAGTGTCTGTTAATTGGCATCCATTACACCAGTGCTTTGTAGGATGCAGCTGGGTGTGTATGTATATTCAGCCTTGTTCCAGAGTGTTAATGGGCATGTCCCATGTCTTGAAACCCTGCTGCATGGGCAGCAATGAACACCAGCCCCTCCCTTTGGAGGGTGTAATTAGAGCTTCACTGGGAGCAGTGTTGGGCGGCAGGGGCAGAAACTGGAGTGATGCCTGTAGTATGATGTCTGAATGGGGATTTTCTCTGTTAATGGAGCCCCAATAAGCTCTTCTCCTGGTAAAGGCATCTAAAGGGTGTTTACGGGAGTAAATATATTCCTTTCTATGGCTCCTTTTGTCTTAACAAATATTTAATGCAGTGGCACCATAGTACAGTGTTGCTGTCACATATTATCATGTATTTTGAGACAAATGGACTACAAATTCTTTCAAGGTACCTTGTCCAAAAAAGGTAATACATTTGGATATCTTCTCTCTTATTCCCTCTCTCTCCTTTTTGTGTCTTTTTCCACTTTTTTTGAAAGTACACTAGGACCTGTCAAAGTGCAACCCATCATCTGGCCAGTATTGATTGTGCTTCCTGCCAAGGAGGGCACTCTTTGTATCCACCCGCCCCCCAATCTTCTTCCTGAACGCCAAGCTCATTATGCAAATCTGACCGTCATTGTGCATTTCACTCAGCCCAGACAATTGATCAAGCAATAAAACACAATTAGCTCAGCAGGGGGCCATAGAGGAGAGCGAGGGGTCTCGCGGCTATAACTCCTCCACATGTGAGAGCTGTTGGGGGTCTGCGGTATTAAAAGCTCTGAAACTTTTTGTCTAAACTTTCCCGGGCTCTGAACTGATGCCCTATGAAAGAAGTAAATGAAGTGTATTTTGTATTGTTCTTGATAAACATGAATTGGAAAACACCTATCATTAGTCTGTCCCATATTTCATTTGGTATATTATTGTTTGAACGATCAGTTACTTTATATAGGGAAGTTGCTTGATCGGACATAGTAAAAAAAAAATTTTTTAAGCTCTTGTGTGTTAGTTTCTATCATTTGGTTATCCTGTAAAGCAGGGTTTATTGATGTTAAGGAAATATGATATCTGTGCAAGGGACCACCTTGCCAAAAAATAAAAATGGCAATATAGTTAAATATCACAACCCATTTAGATTATGTGGGAAATAATGTGTGATATTAGAACAATAACCTGTTGTTTGCTAACTTATTAGGTAGGCAAAGTAAACATTTAAAATGGTGTTCTAAAGCCAAAGCAGATTAATAAAGTATTGTATGGAAAATACTGACTTTATATAATATTGACATTGTATGAAAAACCATTCTTTAGATCCGAGCAAGTGTATAGCAACACCCCAGCAAGATAGTGAGATTTGCACATGCAAACACATTTCTTTCTAAACTGTTTTTCCTTTTATTTGTGGTTACCTCCAGAGGGGTTATGTCTGTATGGGTGTCTTATGTCTGAGAGAGGGTGATGCAGAATATGTTGAGTCATCATTCTGAGCTGACAATTGTGTCTGGATTGCTCATATTTGATCACGTGTATTGGTGGTGTCTGGTGCGGCTTCTGCTATATTTAAAATACTTCTGAATGCCTTACCTTCTGAAGAATTATTCTTGTTCACATTTTGTTTTGTGGCAAAGTTCACACAGTCAGTGTGACAGTTCAGCTCATACAAGTTGCGGTTCCATTTAAAAAGAATGTGTTGACAAATCTGTTGTTTTTAGTCCTGATAGTTTTGGTCAAGTTTTAGTTATAGAATGCAGTTATCACTCTCATTATATATCTGTGTTAATATAACTATCAACCGCTCCAAAAAAGGAATGACAACTACTACCGCTACTGTGTGAACACAGCAGGTCTTTAAGATGCAGTGACACATCTTGAGGGTGTGTTCATATTCATAACATATTTCTACACTGCATCATCATCAGCCCAGTAACATGAAAGAGTTTTAAGGTGTGTACGATTATAAAATACTACTTTCACACATCCAGATTAAGCATGAGCTGGTTTTTAGATTAGTGTAAATTGAATCCACTGGTATCGATACTACTAAACATATTCGTATCACATGATACAATTACAGGATATAAAAAAAAAAAAACTTTTTTATTAATTAATATTTAAACTTATTTTTGTTTAGCGTAATTATCTATTTTAATTTTTTTTATTTAATTACATTTTCGTTTTAGTTCCTAACATCTGCAGACTTCCTAGATTTGCCTGCCTGTCTTGCTTTATCAGTCTGAGGTGTTGAAGATTGTTCCCATTGTATTTCCATTTGCATGCTCCCTCAATTAAACCCAGACTTATCTTGTTATCAGTCATTTAATTGTCTAAAAGAATTATGCTTGAAAGCTTGTCTTGCTCAGCTTTTTAAACTGCTGCCGTTAGTAGATTGTTAAGAATGCCTTTATCGTTCCTAGTCATGGCTTTAAATGAGCTGATTTTGCACATTTCAGAGTCATAAGAAATACATTATAATGTTTAATTTCTTGTTCTGGTAATAATATAATGGCTTGACAAAAAAGTAATGCTTTGGGGTCAGTTGTATGTTTAGACTGCTAATTTCGAGTAATCAGTGCCGCCTCTGGACTTCAACATATGAAGTACTATATATTTTTTCTTGTTTTTATTAAATGTCACAGAAAGGTCAGTGAACTTTCCCATCGCCAGATAGTGAGACATTCCCTGTTGTCGTCGCATCAGCTATTTAGTCACTATGAGAGAGGCATGCTGTTTTCACCAGGAGGTGAAAAGTGCCATGGCCAGCCATTAATGATTACAAGGAAGTAGTAGATTCCTGGCATATTTGCCTTGGGAACCGTAAGGGAACGAGCATCCAAACCAACGGGTGAAGGATTACGATTCAGACTGTAAAAATGAGACGCGACAGGAGAAGGAACATGGATTAATGAATAGCTATAGGAGGGTGTTCATTATGATCAATGTTCCAAATCCCCTCCCAAAATGAAACGAGAGGAATAACATTCTATGTGTGTGTATTTCAGAGAGCGTAACCTGTTTGTCTGGTTGGACAAGGACAGGAATCAGGTATCAGAGGGAGGTGACCGTAGAGAAAGAATGAAGTTGTGAAGGTTTAATTACATGTGAGCTAGAGAGTTTCACAAAGGCGATTGCATAGTCGGCAGACGGAAACGGAGAGAGACATTAGTACTTAAATAGTATTCTAGCTCAAGGTGGGTAAAGGAAAAAAAGAGGTGCTTGTGATGTCACAGGAAGGGGGAGGGAAGGGGCGGGGCTCAATCGCTTGAAACTCTTGCAACACCTTTGGGTCTCTTCGAAAGCAGACAAGAGAGTATTGTTTGAGGAAGCCACAACCCTGTGGGAAACTTTAGATCAGGACTGTACTGAACCTGTCGAGCTATCCAGGGACTTAAAAGGCTTACTAACTGAACTGGTAAGGTCCATTTTTTTTAATATCTCTGAAATTAGAATAAGTTGACGTTAGTTGTTTTGTTGTTATTAAACATAACTGTCAGAAATATGTGAAGGTTTTTATATGCTCTTAGCAGCCAAATCTTTTGTGCGATCCACGCTCGGATCATATTGTTCCTGTGTGTATTACTCAGAGCTGCATTCAAGCAGTACCTGGTGGGAAGCGTTTATTAACATTCCTGGCAAATCCTCACCCTCACACACTGATAGTAGTTGGATATTGTACTTTCCCTCCTTTTCCTGTTTCCAGGAGGGAATTAAAATCTAGATTTTTTTGGTTTCACAGAAAATTAAATGCTAAAATACAGGGATGTAAATAGGTGAATCTAACAAAGAAATAAATAGGTTATAGAAATAAGTGCAAATCCAATTTGTAGGGATTATTTTTGTCATTGAGATATTTTCATGACTTTACACCTAATATAGTTCCTGTCTAACTCATTCCCTTTTTCTCTGTAGCTCTTTCTGTGGAAACAGCTTGAAAACCTGTATTTCCGAGAGAAGAAGTTTGCTGTAGAGGTCAACGACCCACAGAGGTGAGAGAGCAAAATAAACTAGTCACACTTTATTTTAAGGTCCAATTCTCACTATTAACAACCCATTAACTATGACTTTTGCAACTATAAACTCATAATTTGCTGCTTATTAATCGTTGTAGGATCGGGCATGTAGAATTTGGTCATGCAGAATGTGCTTTATATGTACTAACAAAACACCAATATGTTAATAATAGGCATGCTAATAAGCAACTAGTTAATAGTGAGAATTGGTCCATATACTAAAGAGTGTGTTACTGATAAATCTTTTCCATTTTATAAACCTGAATGAAGCACTCAATGAGCATGGTTTGTGATTTGCTATGCATTATTTCTTTACCTACTTACTGTAGAATATGGCCTTTGAATAGAAAGTAAATATTAGCAATGCAAAGCCTTTTGACGTAGCTAATGTGTTTCCAACACTGAATTGCAGCAGTGAAGCAATCGGTCACTTCACGTTGTAGTAGTAATACAGGTTGGGGTTGCTGTGTAAATAAAGATGATATCACACAGGACATTGCAACAGTGTCACTAACCACCTTTATAATCGGTCGGTATTATGTATCAGGTGACTGCTTCATATGGTGACATCACACTGAATTTATATAATTAAAAAGCTATTTGGTTTGAATCAACCAGACTAATTTTTATTGTCATTTTTAAATGTAGTGTCACAATGTTTTTACTGTTCTATCTTAACATTTAAATGATTACTGTTACAGTAACCAGTTTTTGATTTGTATTGATACAACATAGGATCAAATGCATTGTTTGGCTTCATTGTGCATGTGTTTTAATCTACAGAAGAACAGCTTCTAGACGCACATTTGGTCAATCTGCTCAGGTCATCTACTCCTGGTATGCCAGCCATTCTCTGATCAAAACTATCTGGGTGATGGCCATCAGCCAACACCAGTTCTACCTGGACCGCAAGCAGAGTAAAGTGAGTATATATTTGTGCATCTTTAATTCATTTTACTTCTCATTTCAGAATTGCGCAAATCATTGCTTTATTTCTAGACTGAGAGAACGCAAAAGTAATCGAGTTACTGGAGTAACCTCTTTTGTTTTACATACCTAAAGGCTAAAATAACTACAGCAAGAAGTTTGGGTGATATTGCCATGGATCTCACAGAGACTCACGCTCCAAGGAACAGTAAGCTGGTCAGCATGGAGAGTAAAGACAAGCTCATCATGGCCAGCAATGGAAGTTTGGTCTCTTCCAGTAAGACAGGCTTTTTCTCCCGTTCCAAGAACAGCTTAGTGGACTCTGTCATTTGTACTGATGTCATGATTGAGTTTGCTTTTTTTTTCATTCAGATTCTGGAGACAATGAAGTGAATGAGGAACAGAAGAAAGAGAAGATTGCAGAACTTAAGAACAAAATGGAGAGCATGAAAGAATTTCTGGCACTCAAGGAAGAAGAGCTAAAGAAAATTTGCCTCCGGGAAGCTGTTAGTAGCTTGTCATATTTCCATATGCTCTTTCAACTGTGTCTGTTTAAACAGTCATATCTTAAGATTTTCTTTGCCTTCTCTTTTTATTTGATCAGGAGTTGACCGGTGTGTTACCTAAGGAGTATCCTTTGGCACCAGGAGAGAAGCCCCCTACTGTTCGAAGGCGTGTGGGAACTGCTTTCAAATTGGATGACCTTTTCCCTTATGATGCGGTAGGCTGCCTCAATTGCTTTTCTCAAAAATAATCCAAGAGCTGCTGACATTTTGTGTACTACTTTACTAATTCATCTTTTTTTCCTTGCAGGATCCTCATTTAAGAAACATGGAGAGCTGCTTTGCACTCCAGAAGAAGATTGTAGAGGCAGCGAAAAAACTTGCCTATGAAAATGAACTCTGTAAAACTGTGAAGAAGAAACGCAGGAGAAACCTTTTGGACGCTACCAAAAAACTCCAGGACATCGAAAATCAGATTAATGATTACAGAGTGAAGATTGGCAAGGAGCCCACACAAAGAGCTTCCGTCATCATTGCTGGTGCATATCTGGTTTAATTATTAGTTGTTATATATAAATACACGTGTTGGCCAAAATGTGTGTGAAGCCTGAAAAACGTGCATGGTTTGGTGCTAGCAAACTTGCACTGTGTTGACAGTCAAGGTTTGGTGCTTCACTTGTTGTAATGGATTGTGGCATCAAGGAAATAATACATGGAGATCTATAATCTCTTTTGTTGTTGCAGATGATGTGAACCTTGACAGCCTTTCTGACTGCTTGAATTTGGAAGATGGTGAGTATTGTTAGATATAATGGACTCTAACATTGTAGAATTTTTATGCTGTCACTTTTGGTCAGTTTAATGCATCCTTGTAATATAAGATCTGAAAAGTATTCATCAAACAGTAGTGTATAAACTCCTCTGCTACTTATCTCTGCAGGCTAGACTAGGTGGCTACCCTCTTAATCTTGTTAACTTGTTTTGTCTTAGACGAGCCATCCCAGAGACAACGTTCACGTTCGGTGCAGTATTCTCCGCGTCCTAACTCGTCAAACTCCTTTGCTACATCATACCAATCAGATCCCACAGATCACGCCAATGACGACTACCAGGACTGTGGCAGGTGAGAGTTCTGCCAGCCACAGCATTTTGGGATTAAGCTTGAACACTGCTTACCTTTCCTTGCCTGTGGTTGCTGTTTGCTCGTGTGCTTTGGAGCTAGTAGAGACCTGCGGACAAGGAATCAGCCTTGCATTCCAGCCTTCCCTTGCCCCGACTTCTTTCTTCACAATCTTCTCTTATCTGCCCAAACACTCACAGTGTTAAAAATAGTGCCCCAGGAATAAGCACGTCACGGCTTGACTGCAAAAACTCCAGCAATAATCACAAAGTGGGGGCGGAAGGGGCATAAGCAGGAAAGCTGCTCTGGAAAATCTCACAGGAACAACGGGCATTAATAGAATGTGCTAGTTAGGTGGAAGTTCATTGGGGGCAGACAACTGAAATCGGTCTGTAAAATGATATGGGATTCAGTCGCTTGCTATTTAAGCATTTGTTCCTCAAAAATCATTGAGCTTTTGCATTAGACTAAACTAGGTACATGGGCGGCATGGCGTGGAAAGTTTTTGTGTACTTGCTTTGAGGTTTTGTGTGCAGTAAGAACTCCACCCATAAAGGAAGTTTGGTTTGATAAAGCATTGTTCTTATCTGTGTTCTAGATTAAATTATGGTGAAGTCCAAGAGCCTGTGGCCTATATACACGAAGACACCTTATCAACACACAGCAGCCCCTACCGTCAACCCTCACGCCAACCCTCTGACTCACGAAGCATGCCCCCCACCCCTCAACTTCCCCGCAACGCCTACAGCAGCATCCAGCTCAGGTACAGAGCACAAACAAGCCCTCTTCATCACCCACCCATGAATGACTTTTAGGAAGGAATAATATCGGTGTTCCCACCATCTTGGAAAACATGTAAATGACAGGGATTTCCAGGCTTGAAAAGTCAAAAAGAAAAACCAATTTAAATTTAGTAGTTTTGCTCTGTTCAAAAATATGTATTTGCTTAGATATGGCTTTTTGTAAGTGTTTGTGCGAAGTAAATTGCCTACAAACCAATGTGAAACAATTATTGGGGTTTCAGTAATTTTAATAAAAATTTTTACTTTCTATCCATTATTTAAGTTGCTGTATTTTTTTCCAATATGCAGCACTCATTTTCGGCAACGCAGTGGCAGTCTGGAGTCTCAGTCACAGTTCCTTACGGAAAGTGAACCATCCGAGCCCGTCTTCACCATATCTTCTCCTCGTCGTAGCAATAGTACTGAGATACTTGACGATGGTTCCTCTTACACCAGCCAATCCAGTGTGGAGTACTCTGTACCCGGCTGCCATTCCCGTGCTAAGAACCGCCATCGGCGGAGGCAGGGCAACATATATGCCAACACGGGAAGTATGCCTAACTTGGCGCAAAACGAGACACGTGGTTATGCACCCCAACCTCGGCAACAACAAACCTCCACAGCCTATTACGTTACCGGATATCCACGGTACACCGAACCTGAGGTGTACCCAAATGGACCGTACATGTACGAGACTGAGATGGAAGGACACTACAATGTTAACCCATCCTACAGACATGACCCTCATGGAAACTATGGCCAGGACGAGATAGATGGTTTGGCTCATAACCTTTATGCCACATTAAGGCCGTCAAGGAACCGTCCTCCATCCAGGAATGAGAATATTGTCAAAAATATGCAAAGGGCTGAAGTGGTGGAACACTTGCGTGGTTGGTACCAGCGACAGCACAGACAAGGGTATGATACCTATAGGGGAATGCAGCAGAGCCTGGGCTACCGGACCATGTCATCGAGTTACGTACGCAGTGACAGTACAACTTCCTACTCGACAGGTGAGAACTGTTATGTAAAAATATTACCTTATGTTTCCCTACGTTAGAAATCTAAATCTCAGGTTGAATCTCACAATTATATTTTTACATTTTAAATGTTATCAAGAAAGTATATCACTAATATAATGTAGAATAAAATAAATCACATTAGTTTCGTTTAGACCTTTTTTTTTTTCTTTTCTCTTTTCCTTTTTTTGCATTCACTACTGTTATTTATCCCTAGGGAAATTTTTAGGGACATAAAGGCACATTTTTAGGGACATACAAGTATACTATGTATTCTTGTATGTGGCAGTCTACAGGAAATGTAGCCTTCATTATGTTTCAGACAGATCAGAGCTGACAGGAAGTGAAGTGGGAGAGAGAGGGGTGGGATCAGGAAAGGTACTCAAGTCATGATTCGAACTTGGGATACCCATATCACAATAAGACTATGTTGGTGTGCTGCCCACAAGGCTATCGGTGCTAACAGTATTTTTTAAAATAATATAATATTAAAAAAAATTATAAATATATATATATATATTTAGTTTTACATCAGAAATTTTCTTTACAATTTTGACATGCCATTTATATAATGTTCAATTTGAAAATTACATTTAAAAATGTACATAAAAAAACATTTGTTAATCCACCATAAGTCAAATATCGCCAATTTAATTACCCTGGCCAGTCTAAAGCCTTGAGTGTTTTTGATGCTGTCTTGAGTAATTTTTCTTCTCTTGAACAGTAATATTATCTGCATGAGGTTCTACTTCATTAATTTCCTTTTATCTTAATTTCATCGCAGTGGGCTCGGGAAACTGGCACGGTCGACCAGTCATGGCAATGTCAGAGTATGATATGCCTCCCGCACACCATCAGTCCTATGGCTACAACACTGTCCATTACAGCCAACCGTTACACAGCAGGTACGACTCTTCTGTGCTCCATTGTCCTTTACTGATTACCTCATTAGCCTTTATCTGAACCATCTTAACCAAAGTTAAGCACTACCATCACAATGCCATGCCAAGAAGCTCATTACTGCTTTGGGTCTATAGTGTCTCACTATTAAAAAGGTGAAAAATCTCATAGACCTACATTGAATGATGGTCCCAAACAATATAATAGAAGCTTGGGTGGGCTTTTTGACTCGATCCACCAAGAACACCCTGTTAAACACCCTTTATTTTTAATTTAGTTTGGATAATGTATAATTTTCTTTTATGATGTTTTCCAAAGTGTACAAGATCTCTCACTGGGGCGGTACCCTTTCAAAAGGTATTAATATGTACCATTTTGGTAATAATTTGTACACTTTACTTGAGGAACTAATACATAACTGCAAGGTCCTAACCTGCACCTGTTAGAAGTAAATTAGGTACAAAGGTGTGCCCTTTGAAAGAGTACCATCCCAGTTATAGCTTTTGTACCTTTTTCTGAGTGTGTCTAGCTGATATGCTACAGTTGTTTATGGGCATGTTCTAGCTAACAGCTTGCCTGACACCATGCATCTGGTTAATTCTGCAGGAGCGCTGGTGCAGTACCTGCTCTCACGCTTTGTTTTCCCTATGACCGTTCTTTCCCTCACAGAGGCTCCAGCTCGCACTCTAAACGTGCTTGGCACTACCCCGCCAGCCCTCAGTACTATCCTCCTCATTTCTCCCAAGCTTGCTCTTCCTCCCTCCCCCCTCCTCCTCCCCCTCTTCCTCCTTCCTCCTCTTGCTATCAGATGAAGCAGATGGGTTTGTCCCTGCCTCAAACTGGTGGCGCAAGACATGCAAGAGTTAATAAAGCTTCATTTGCTAAGTGTAGCCCTTGATAGTAAGTAAAGCAGCAGCCGAGTGGGGTTACTCTGTCTGTGCTCAGCGTGATTTGTTGTTTAGTCAGCGTCTCAGGATGTCTGGCTTGTTGTGTGTTGTAAAAGTACAACTGCATGGCTTCCTTTTTAAATGTGCTTGTGTTTCGTCAAGCAACCTTTTAAAGGAGTAGTTCACACTTGTGTACTCACCCTTATATTATTACAAACGTATGTTTATTCTTCTTTTAAAAAGCTGATCTATATGTATCCATACTTTTCTTCTTGACTTTTGAAGCCATTGTATTCCTCACAAACATTTTTAGTGATTTTTAAGAGTCATTTATTCGATTTTTCCACTTAGTTTTTTCAGTCAGCTTTATTTTTTAAGAACGTTTTTCAGCAAGGATGCTTTACATTGAACCAAAGTGAAAATAAATATACTAAAGATGGTTGCTAAATATTACATTAAAAGGGACATTAAAATGAAACGAAGAATAAATAATAATGTTCCACATTGTTACATTTTTTACTGTATGTTTGATCAAATAAATGCAGCCTTTTTATATGTATTGATTTATGTATTATACATGATCAATAATAATATATCAAATGCTTTTTATATAGAAATGGAAAATAGCTGATGTAATAATTCCAAAGGAAATTATACAGCACAGTTTTGCTGAGAAATGAGCCAAAAAATGATCTAGTTTCAAAATATTTCACATATTCAATCTTTGTAAAGCAAATAAATACAAATGGCAGAAAAAAAAAATATATATGCAACAACATAAAGGGTGAGTAAATGGTCTTTTTTAAAATTTTTGGGTGAACTATCCTTTAAGCATCAGCATACATCCAGTGGTCTGTCTCTGTTTGGCTGTGTGTAGTGAGCACACATGAACACTTATCTGACTGCTGCTTACCCTTCCTCCCAAACCAGCCCTGACCCCCATCTGGTGGCTCCGCCTCCTGACCCTGTTATGGACAGGTACCCACCCGAGTACGGGTGGATGACTCCAGGCAGGAGAAGCCTGTTGCCAGCGCCTTTAGAGGTGCCTGGTGCTGTTGCCAGTGGTTATGACCCGGAATACTTTTACACTCATTTCTAGCGACACAGACAACACATAAAACATTGGTGAGATATAAAGGACTCGAACTGCCTCTCTAACTATAACGGCGAATCACTCAGGGGTTAACAAAACCAAAGTCTTTTCCACAGCACTTTCTACCGCTTACTCACTGGTGGTGGGATGATTGTGTGTTTGCTTCCAAAAAGGGTGAGGTCTCGTTTTGAGGGGAAGCATGTGACCCTGCACTGTTTTCGATTGCTGTGTGCAAGTTATGACTAGCATACGTGTGTGTTTTTGTATGGTCTGCTTCAAGTGTGTGAATGTTTAACACTGTTCAGTGATGTTGTGTCTCACTCAACCTACTTCAAATCTGTGATAAACGTGTTTAAACGTATTAATCAAAAAGCAAACATCAATATGGAAACAAGGCTTGTTTCTTGACCAGATATACTGAATTCCTTAGTGTACAATGCTGCAAAACCAGCTGCACAAGGAGCCATTTTTGTAACGTTGTGTTACTTTGCAAAACTATTGACCGTGACTCTGGTTTTTAGTATATCTGGTATGTTATGTGCTACTGGGATTTAAAATGTAAAAAAAACAAATCAGCGTACTTGTCCATATTTCTTTTTTTAGTATTAAAACATTTTACTCTTTTCTATTGTAGATCCTATATAGACGTGAACCACCACGATTCACACACGAGCAGCCCAATGGACAGCAGTTTCGACTCTGAAGACCAGCAGACGCTCTATTGGCATGAGAACTCTAAACCTGGAACGATAGTGTAGGGAATAAGAGAAACTGTTCACTTTCATGTGCCTTGTTCTCATCCCATGCGCTTTAAGTTCCAAAGGTAGGAATGTTACCGGACGAGAGCCTTAAAACATGCGTGTGAAGTAGATCCTGCTAAGCGACTCGAGAATGGACAATGCATTCTCTTTGTGAACTAACCTATGGGATAGCACTTCGTCTTCGAGACACAGCTGCTGTGGAAACTTTGGGTGAAGCTTGTGACGCTGTGGGCAAAATGAACTGGATGCATCGCCCCAATACACACTGTGAGATCGAAGGATATTGCCCGATTAATATTTCATCAGGCACAAGCAAACAATGAAATGAAGGAAAAAAAAGCTCACCAAAATATTCCACAATTCTGTTTTACACTTGGATTATTAGTCGTGCTGATTTCGACAAACTTTTTAACAGTGTTTTTGTGTGTTTGTAAAGCGAGTACTTGGATTGTGATGGTGCAACAACAGCCTTTTCATTCAGTATTTTCTCCATTTTAATGCATTCACAATAACATGTAAACATCCTTTCTGGCTTTGTACTGGGACCGTTTTCATTTGGTTCACAACCAGCAGTGCTGTTTTTATCAGTGCACAACATTTGTACCAGTCACAAGCAGTGTTTCTGTACTAGTAAATCATGTTTAACATGTTACTTTGCATCAGCCAGTGCCAAGTATCCATTTTCTTCTAATACAACTACTCTAATTATTGAAACATGACTGTATGGGAGTTTAATTGTTTTTATACTGTCACTAACAATTATCCAGGTACAATAATTATGGCCATTTACTGCACTTTTTATACTCTAATGGACTTTGCTCACTCTGAAAGATTGGAAACCATGACTGAGCGCACAGCATCTCTTTACTTTCTCTTTAGAAGGGAACTGTATATGTTTGTAAATACTGTAAAAACATTTGATACATTTTTCATCTTTTAGAGAGATTTGTTTTTATCATTTGGAAAGATTTGTTTTTAAAGCATATAATATATAGTTTGGATTTCTCAAGCTGGTTCTTAGTAATTTGTCAAAAAAAATCCATTGGAATTAAAAGAGAAAAACAACATGTTTTGTCTTTGTATTTTGTCAGAATTGAGCATGAATGGTTTCGGTTTTATAATCATAAATATAACCTTCTTATGGCTTCATAAGGAAACATCACCTGCATGATAGTAAACCACAATTAGGACGGTAAAGATGACTTTTGTATAATTTTTTTGCAATAGTGGTTAGAATTATACTTCAAACAGACACAAGAATAAGCAACCTGCAGGTAGCAATACAAGTAATGGTATACTTGTCAATTAGTAGCTGAAATATTGAATTCTCATACAAAAACATAACCCTATACACACATGCATTGTTAAAGCTGTACACTTATAGTTTTTTCTGTGACTTCAGATTCTGAATTCTCATGAGAACAAGCAGCCCGTCATTATGTGTGGAGTACAGTATAAAACCAGAAAAACGAGTTTTGAGACTCCAGCTAAGAGCACATGAGCCACTCCTCTAAAGATAAGCAATCAGTCATCTGTGTACAGAATGAGCTCACAACACATCATGTGGCTGGCTGCCTTGCTTTTCATGCTACACCTTTGATAAACATCCATAATTCGTGTATTTTTGTTCGCGCTTGAACTGATTAATAGAAAGTAACTTTTAAAATACATTGAAAAAGTTTAAATATATTTTGATTTGGTGCTGTGACCTCTGACCTAAGAACTGTAAGCCAGTGTCATTTTCATATATATATATTTTTTTTTTTTCTGAAATAAGTAAAACAAAATAAATATACTATAAGACTATATTTCAAGCCAAAATATACTGGGGGGAAAATAATTCTTTTTTTATTTTTTGCATAATTGTTAGATTTTTTTTTTGGACATCACTGAAACAATCGTTAATCAACTGTGCACACTGTATATTAATTATATATCCTGCCAAATAGAGAGCAAGTTTTAATAAGGAGCAAAACATTTAAATGTTTTTTTTTTCAGGGGGTTATTCACCCTACAGCTCTTCCCTCACATTGCCCTCTGCTCTTGGCTCTGAGAATGAGAGATATACAGAGGCTTTGTTCCCGGGGCCGTCTGCCCTACACTGCTTCTGAGGTATGCTGAGATGTTTGTGCTGCAGCTGTGCCCTTCTGTCTAACCTCCCCTTGCTCTTGTAGCCACCAGCTGTACAAAGACATCAGCCAGGTCATTCGCAGCTGACTCCAAACTTATTCAAACAATGGCCATCTATTAGTCCTTCATGAACACACACATACACACACACGCCTTCTTTCCAGTTGTCAAGTGGGCTTGTGGTTATATACCCTACTTAAGTTTTACAATATATAGACATAATATTATTGTAATTTAATCATCTGTAACTATGTGGTGATTGATTTATCTAATATTCCAAATGTAGGCATATAAATGGGCCTATACAATCCCACAATTCAACTGCTCATTTTGTACTTCACAACCTTTTACTATACAGAGTTACACTCTCACTGCAGACTCACTGCATCTTCTGGGTTGTCAAAAAACACTTCATTATTCCAGCACTTGAGTGACAAGTAAGTTCATGGCAGTCTAAAAGTATGCAACAATGGTCACCTTATGCACCTGAAGGTCATTAAACATGAGGTCATGCTTAACCTTTAGAGATGGAGAGGGTAGTTTCTGAGCTCCATCATAAATTCACTTTAGGTGTACATGTAATTGCCTGTTGAAAAAATAGTGTGCGCGGAACAATTGATTGTTATTTACTTACATTTCTAATATTTCTTATTAGCTATATTTGGTAGCACTGTAGAATTCAAATAACTTTGATGTGCATCTGTTTTTAAGTCTAAACACATGAAAGTGAAGTTGCTGAATCAGCAGGTTTCGATCTGGAGGTACGAAGTGTGATTTACTGCAGGTAAATTTGCACAGATGTTGTGAGCTGCTCTGAAACACCCTGTAATCTACTGCATAGAATAAGAGAGAATGACAGAGTGTAGATCAGATTTGGAAATAAACTACCTTTAAAATCATATACTTCCTCAATCCTTATACATTTTAAAGACTTGTTTTCGGAGTTCAGTGAGTTTGTAATGAGAGTCATCTGTTGGAAACAATTGCTCAGTCACACGTGTTGCTTGGTCCACTCAGTTCATTGTTCTCTATGGTTTTACTCAAAGAAGTGAATACTTCTGGAAAACAAGTCATATCAGCAGCCTATGATTGAATTATTTTCCATGAATCAGATTGGGCCAACATGCTGAGATTAATTGACTGACTACTAGTTGCTTTATCTCTGTAAACCTTTGATTGTGGAATAAAGTAATCATGTTTCATTGCGACTATAACATTTTAAAGAAGACCTCTGTGCGATGACGCTGCAAAGCAACCTAGCACAACAAGAAACAATTACTGAGTGATATTTGATTTTTAAATCAAAATTTGATTAAAATCAAAGCATGACGGTGCCAAAGTGCAACTTTATTAAGATATTTTGCATAGATTTAAGGTCACACGCTTTTTTTTTTAAAAGAGTAATAGCAGGTGCTTCCATTTAGAAGTGAATGTATGAAGGTTCATACAAGTCCAGTTATTTTCATCATAATACTTCATCATAATCATGAATAGACTGGTTTGTAACACAAAAAACACAATCAAAAAATAAAACATGCTTCCATAATGAAAAATAAGGTTAACAGCAGGAAATTCATCTGTGATATTTTACCTAATTGGTGATTAAACCACAAAAGTCTGTGCATTTAAGTAATTAACCAAAGGTAAGGGATGATCTTAGACATAGTACAAAAAAAACACTAACACTGATTATCTAAAACCCTTTTTGCTATGGTAGAATTACAGGGCTCCAACACTCTATTACAGGGAATTACAATATGCAGGGCTCAAATTCCTTATTGCTTTTACCAAACGGCAGCATCAGCAATGTGATAAAAGACATCAATGAACAATTCAAGAAGTAAACAATCTTCTGCAAAGTTATACATTTCATTATCAGTACCGTAGAAGTTTTCAGTTGCCATGGAATTCAAGTTATCTGCATCACACTGCAGAACATTTGAAGATCTCCAAGCATGTTATATTATGAACTGTCTTAATATATATATATATATATCAATACAGTTATTTTCAGAGAGAAAAACACTGACTTTAAATATGCACGTATGACACGTTTCCCTAAAGGTCCGAGAAATCTTTGGAAGCCGTTTTCATCCTTCATTTGACCTGAGATATAAACAAACATTATAAAACACTCCTGTTTTCAATACAATTATTTCATTCCATGATGATAGAAAAACCACAGTAGGAAAAAATAGTTTTTGCTTTGCCAATTAAAGATGTTGGAATAAATGGAGTGTTTTTTGAAACCCTCGCTGTGTCAGATTGGGTGGGTTGGGTGAGAAGCTCAGTAAAGGGTCACTCCTTGAGTTTGCTCTCCAGAAAGTCTTGAATTTTATTGAGGTTGTCTTCTTGTTGACCCAGTGCTTCAAGTATGATTCCCATGGGTGATTTCTTGAGTCCGGCACTCTCCATCTTATTCTCCAGTTTGTTTTTCATGTTCCGTAGGCGAAGCGATGCATGTGCAAAGATCACTGAAATGCAAAACGAACAAAGCACTTTAACCAGATGCTTCACGTTGCCTGTTAAATGACATAATGTCTGGTTTTAATAAACTACTGCTTTGCATTTGTTTTCCTGCAAGCCACAAAGAATCGTACTGTATTCAATCTAAAAGATTTCTATCTCATGAAAACAGGCTGTTTTTTTCCTCTTTACATTTTTAGGTTTATGCTGATGAAACTTTTCATAAGAAACTTACAGAGAAGAGGCAGCTTGATTCCTAGCAAGAGCACCATCACTCCCCCGAAGAGCGACATGAGGAAGTAGCTCACAACCATCACCAGAAACACAAAGAGAGTAGGGTTCTCCTTCTTGAATTGTTTGATAATTGCTTTATTCTCCCCAGCCCAAACAGAGCCAATGAAGACAGAAGCGACCACTACTGCCCCTGTGAACATACTCACAGGATTCAAGAACCTGCCGACAACAGAATTAGATGGTGATAGGATGTCAGTGAAGACAAAATCATAGTGATTATACTTCATTTGTACCTGAAACATCTTTTCAACTCATACTTAAAAAATATGCAGTGTAGTCTTAAGCTCACTCGAATGTGTTTTAGATCACAGCCTTCTAAGCTAATGAGAATACAAGCATTTGTCAATAGTGACACCTAATGGTCATAAAGTGCAAACGCAGAAATATTGTTGACAAAAGGAGGCATTTTTCATGTTGGTTATCAAAACAATGAATACACTTCATAATCTTGACGTGAAAATAGACATGCGGATTGTGACTGTGATTAAATGATTAAATGCAGCCAATTTAATTTAATCCAATTTTTCTTTCCACGTTAAATCATGACACGGTAACACATTGTGTGTTTGAAAAAAGGATGTAATAATCCTTTTACTGCATTTTACCCCAGACAGCCAAGTGGGCGCACGAACGAAAATTCACTAGACTAGAGCAACAAGATTTGAAGCTCATGGCAGACGCCCAAGAGATTCGTGCTGTGATTGGCTAAACGTTCGTTCACTCAAATCCAATGAACAAATCAGAGAATACAGGCGGAAATATTGGCGCAAGGTCAAAAAAAAGTGCTGGGACAGAATCACCTGTTTCTAAAAGTGAAGGGGGCGTGTCCCCTCGGGTTGCCACGCCCCTGCAGCTCTAGTGCTCTTTGCTCCTGCTCATGTGATTACACCCTTAAATATTGTTAACGCTTAGCAACTGGTTATAATATTAGAGCCCAAATATAATCTCCCAGACATTAGACTGGCCTTAGATTTACAAACACAGCTGTCCACATATCAACACAACTATGCGTGCTAACTATCCCCTAACTATATTTAACTAAGAATTACCTCATGTTCTAAATTGCACAGCACAAAAACCTCGTATAAGAACAGCTTATTTTCTTCAGCGCAACATGGCATTCTCTTACAAAAAAGTGCTGTGCAGTTACAATGATAATATAAGGTAACGTTACTGAAATTTGCTAGTACATACCCCCAAAAAATACCGTGCTCAAAAACATTCACGTGAATCAGAACTTCATTTAAAGCTGACATTACGCTGAGTCTCGCGATACTTTCTGTAATACGCTGTTGTGCCCACAAAACATTAGGAATACTAACTGAATGTTCGGTTAATATTGTGCATGCATGCTCACCAGAAGACAGAGACCACTATTCTTACCCAACTATCAGGAATACAATGATTGCCAACACCAGATAGTTTGTTTGATAGTACAGCAGGTTGCTGACAACTCTGTTGTTCCATTTCGCCAGATCTCGCGGGTCGGGTTTGGCGAAGCGATCTGTGCCTGGGTAGAAATCATCCCAGCTCCTCAAAGGGGCGATCTCCACTTTAGCCATTAACTCAAACTAACCGGATCCCAGCAGCCGCTCACTGCACGAGCTACAGCAGCGCTTCCTCACTCTCGCGATGCGCTTTGGCTTTAATGGGCGGTAACTTTAAACGTAGACAAAACATTATGTGTGAATATTTAACAATTGATGCAATCAACGGTAATCGCTTTTTATTATCACGCCGTATGTGTGATTCATACTAACTTGCTCACACGTTCCTTCACGGTTAGTTAACGACTTGATTAAATTACGTTAACCGGTAACTTACAATTCATGAACGACTC
>JAUMHI010000041.1:14346808-14407066 GCA_032359435.1 Enteromius unitaeniatus | reverse complement strand
ACTCCAAAGTGATTGAACCAATAACCTACTGGCTTAGGATTTGATTGATGAGGACAAAAGCAAATTACTTTACACAATATATCACAGTTTTATCAGCACGAATACGAAACAAATAACGTTACAGTTTTAATGAACGGCATTGGCCCAATTGGGAGCCTGAAAAGGCAAATAAACAATTGTCATTGGTTGTTAAAGTCATTACGTAGCTATCCCGGAAACGCTGACCACGCCCCTTCTGTGTAACTCTGTCATGGCTCCGCGCAGCGTGAGTGATGTGCTCATATAGCGTCTATTTTTGAATACATTTAATATTTGTATAACGTATCACATTTGTTGTTCGTTTTAGGAGCTCCAATTATAACCTCACAACGTTTTCTTTGGTAATATCACGTTTTATGTGATGGGAACTAGCCTCGGTTCACCTCAAGTCATAAGCTGTTCACTAACGTAACGCTTGTACATATATATTTATATATTTAGGGGTTCGGCATTATTTACGCGACATAATTGCACAGACACTGACTTTATTGTCTTTTAGTTCACCGATGTGGGCTAAATTATTTCTGCGCCCTTTGTTTATCAACGGACTTCATCGTCTCACGTGGAGTCACAGATCATTAGTCACAATGCAACTGAAAACTAAAGAGTTTAAGTCCTTATTTACCGACGGACTGGTTGGGCTGGCTGGTAAGATCTGTTTATCCAAATACTGTGGCGGTACCATGATAGAGTGATAGTATCACCACAATACCACTTTAGTACCATTGAGAAGTTTGGACACACTTGCTCTTTCTTTTTTTTTTAACAGCAAAAAGTCACCAGAAACTATAATATAATATAAATGGAAATAAAACAATTTAGTATTTGATTATATACATTAAGTTAGGTATGTCCAAGCTTTTGAATGATTACCATTTTAGTTGACCATGCTGTTTGCTTTGTCCTACCAAGATACATGTCCAAAAATGTGATTTTTTTTAGATTTTAATTTTATTATTTTTATGACGAATAGAAATGTTTGTAAAGAACCAGTTTGAGCTGAGGATTGCAGGAGGGGCAGTGCGTGACCTTCTTTCAGGAAAACAACCTGAAGATGTGGATTTTGCCACCACAGCCACTCCAGAGGAGATGAAGAACATGTTCCAGGCAGCAGGAGTCAGGATGATCAACAACAAAGGAGAGAAACATGGGACCATTACTGCCAGGGTAAGGTGAAGCGTACCCTTTTTTTAAAAACTGATCATCTTGAAAATTGTACTCCAAACCTTTAACCCATATTTTTAAACTCCTGCTATTGGGTTTAGGTGATCTGTTTTGATTTGTGACAGTTTTCTGCATAATGTCAGCATTATCAAGGCTAACAGAAACATGTGGGTATATGCATTATATAGCTTCATGATGAGAACTTTGAAGTGACCACTTTGCGAGTGGATGTACAGACCGACGGGCGGCACGCAGTGGTGGAGTTTACCACCGACTGGCAGAGGGATGCAGAGCGCAGAGATCTCACCATCAACTCCATGTTTCTTGGTAAACTATTTCACCTGTATTAGCTTTGCATATCTCACTGCTTTGTTGTTGACTTGGTTTTTGAATCATTAACATTTTTGTATATTTGATTTGTTGTTGTTTTTTCCACAGGGCTAGATGGAACTCTCTATGATTATTTCCAAGGATATGAGGACCTCAAGAACAGAAAAGTAAGGTTTGTTGGCAGTGCCTCGCTACGGATCCAAGAGGACTACCTTCGAATTCTGAGATATTTCAGGTAATTATACACTACTACCGAGTATATGCCTTTGAAATTATATAAGGGTGAATAACTTATCCTTTAAATTTTACAATATTATTTTTTTTAAATAACGCTTTTTTTAATGGATATTGAGTTCACTGTAATTGTTTATCTTAATTTTTTCCTGATTGCTCTGTAGATTTTATGGGCGGGTGGCAGCTGAGCCTGGTCAACATGAACCTGAGACTCTGGAGGCGATAAGAGAGAATGCCAGAGGTTTAGCTGAAATCTCAGGTGAGAGGATCTGGATGGAGTTGAGGAAGATGCTTGTTGGACACCACACTGATCACCTGCTGGAGCTCGTCTATGAGTTGGGCCTTGCCCAGTACACTGGTGAGAAACAAAATATAGTGACACAATTATTTGGAAGGTACTGTGACCTGTCACTGTTTTTTTTCCATCAACAATTATTATTCAGGAAGGACAGTTTTTAAAAAGGAAAAAAATGGTGGTGGAACCTTTTCACAGTATTTCTCACAATACTTTTTTTATGCAACATTTATATGTAAGAATATATTTTATATTAGAAATGTGTTTTCCCCTAGGTCTTCCAGCAGATGGCAATGTTGAGGAGATGAAGCAGATCTGGCAGAAGGCTCATGACAGATCTCCTAAACCCATGACTATCCTGGCAGCTCTGTTCCGAAGCCAGGATGATGTGGAGAAACTGGACCTACGGTTGAAACTATCCAGAGAGGAGAAAAACCTGGGCCTCTTCCTGGTAAAACACAGACGAGATCTCGTTAAGGGAAAGGATGAACATGACGGCATGAAACCATACACAGATTTCATCATTGATGTATGTGCATTTAATTCTGCTTTAATATAGTTTAAAAATGTAATTACATCAGTTGTATTTAAAATTAAATCAATGTACAACATGTTAATTTAAATTGATTGAAATTTATATAAAACATTTTGACATACAAAAAAATGCACTTATCAAGCAAATATGACTTTATCCCCATGATCGTTAAATACTTTCAATTAGCTTTTATTTTTTATTCTCATTTTCTTTTTATTTTTATTTAAATGATTTATTGATAAATATTAAATTATAATTTTAATTGCTTTTATAATTTCATTTTTAAAATAAATATTTTGATTTAGCTTAAACTTATTTGAATTAAATTACATAAAAATAAAATTTTTGAACTTCTGAACTTTATTTTAGTTGGCTGCAAATGCAACATTTCTATTCTTTCAATTCATATTTCTATATATTTAATACTATGCTTCCCATATATTGTCCTCAACATTTCAAATTGTTTTTTATACAAATACTTTTTTTTTTTCCCCCTTGCAGTCTAGAGAGCCAGATTCCCAGAGTAAAGTACTGGAGCTGCTGAAGTATCAGGGAGAAAAGAAACTCTTAGATGAACTGAGCAGGTGGTCCATCCCACGCTTCCCAGTGAGTGGGCATGACCTACGCAAACTGGGTTTTACCTCTGGTAAAGAAATTGGCACCATCCTTCAGGAGCTAAAGGACACGTGGAAGAAGAGCCACTATCAGATGTGCAAAGATGAACTCCTGCATACTCTCAGCTCAACATCCTGATGCCAGATAAGGAAACACACGAACATCAAAAACGCATGAGTATGTGTGCAGAAGCGGCACCTCCAGCTCTGGTGTCAGTTGGTAGTGTGAGGAACCACCAGGGCAGTCGTATAAATCATTTTGTCCTATGTCTTTGCAGATACAATGCAATCTTGGGATTTTGCATTGTGGCTTATGGCTTATTTGTATGGATTTCAGGCTGCAGCATCAAAATGCACATTTTCAGATTTACAATGCTTAACATATTGAGTATGTACCCCGTTGTTAAACCATAAGCATCATAAACACCCGCTAAAGTGTTTTCTTTTATTCGTTATTGAAGTTCCCTCTTTTTTTATATAAATTGGGATTTAGTTTGGCATAACATCATATAATATATATATATATATATATATATATAATATATAATGAATATAATTGGTTTGCATTTGGAATGCATCTAATTACAATCTAACGATGCAGTGATGCAAAGTTCATTTTGTTTTTTGTTTTTTTTGATGTGGGATTTTGCCCTTTCAGAAGAGTGGTGTAATTATAGTGAAGGGGGTAATTTAGCTCTCTTGCAGACAAGACATCTCGTATGAAGCTGTAGCCATGGTTTCATTATGAGGAAAATGATGTTGCTTTTGTCAACAGGGCAGAGTTATTAGAAGGTTATGCAACCAGGTGTTAACTTTGAAATAAAGTAACCCACAACACTTTGTACATTGTACTGCTGTCTTGCTTTAAAGTTCTTGGATATTCAGAGATGACGACTTACTGATATTTTTAATATGTTTGTTAATTACCTAAAGGGTTAGTTCCCCCTAAAATGGAAATTCTGTCATTCTTTACTCACCCTTGTGTCGTTCACACTCATAAGACCTTCATTCATCTTTTGAACACAAAAGATATTTTAGATTTTTGAAGTCTTAGAGCTCTCAGACCCTGCATAGACAGCAACACAACTGCAGCATTCCCAGTCCCAAAAAACATAGCAAGGACATCAGAAAAACAGTCAGGAACTTTAGCTAAACCGGTACATAATTCCATCATCATTTACTTACCCGTGTTACCTATTTCTTCTGTAAAAACAAAAAAAGTTACTTTTTTCTGTCCGTAGAATTAAAGTTGGGTCCAATGTTGTTTAATTCAATTGATTTTTATATATGCAACTTTTGGTTGAACGATCCAAATAATAATTAAATCTCAGATGGCCTGAAGATCAGTAAATTATGGACAAAGTTTAATTTGTGGGTAAACCATTCCTTTAATATGACCCCTAAATGATCATTGGTGCACTTGATTGGCTTTAGCCACACAATTAATTAACATTATAAACACATTTCTATCTGTAATGTCCAGACAGTAAATATGCATGAAGTAGAATCTCTAAAGCTTGTGGATTTCTGAATACCATGTTGTGTGCATGAGTTTTTCTGAATGAAATACCCCCCCCCCCCCCCTCCACCAGAGCAGTATATAAAGCCTGTAGTCTCCTCGCACTCTCACACGCTAAGGATGCGCAGATGCTTGAATGCTCACAGTGTTGTTGTAAGTTAAACTACATATACTAAACCTAAACTAATTTAAAACTCTCGAGACATTAAGAAAATGTCTGTCCTCACATTTAACTTCAGCAATGTAACTTCGGAGAGGGAAGCCACCGGAGATGATCCCCGGAACGAGCGTTTAGCTCAAATCGAGATCGCCCTGCTGAGCGTCATCTTTCTTTGCGCATCGACTCTGAACTTCGGTCTGCTTCTGGTTTTGTGGAAGAAGAGACAGCAGATGTCCAGGATGCGTGTGTTTGTGACCCATCTCTGTTTGGCGGACCTGGTGGTCGCCTTTTTCCAGGTATGTCCACAGCTGATGTGGGACATAACTGACCGCTTCATCGGTCCCGACCTCGTATGTCGTCTGGTGAAGTATCTGCAGATCGTCGGCATGTTCGCCTCCACTTACATGATAGTTGTGATGACTGTGGACCGTTATCAGGCGATCTGCAACCCCATGGTGACTTTCCAGAGGCGACGCGCGCGCTGGAACCTGCCGGTCTGCGTCGCGTGGCTCGCATCGTTCGTCTTCAGCGTCCCGCAGCTGTTTATTTTCTCCAGGGTTCAGATCGCCCCGGGCGTCTACGACTGCTGGGCACAGTTCATTCAGCCCTGGGGACCTAAAGCTTACGTCACGTGGACGACGCTGGTGATATTTTTGGTGCCCATCGTAACCGTGACGGTGTGCCAGGTGCGCATCTGCCACGCGCTCCAGATGAACTTGTACCTGAAGACCCAGCAGCAGCAGCAGCAGCAGCAGCAGCAGGGGGGTAATGAAGGACATCCGCACCCTCTTTCCTCCAGAACCAGCAACGTGGCGTCGGTGTCTAAGTCTCGGGTTAAGACCGTGAAGATGACTGTGGTGATCGTGCTCGCCTACACCGTCTGCTGGGCTCCGTTCTTCACCGTCCAGCTGTGGTCTGTGTGGGACACCGACGCTCCCACCGAGAGTAAGAGAAAGCTTTAAACTGACACTTTTGTATCTTTAATTGTTAATGCATTGCATTGTTGAGAGAGATATTAGGGCTGAGACAAGGGGACACAAAACAACAACAAAAAACGAATATTTCTGCTTAATAACCAGCCGATGTATGTCCAATGTTGAAGTATGGTTAAAATAATGATTCTTGTGTCAACGTTGAAACAACATTGATTTTTATCTTCTACAACGACAAACATAACGAAATATAAAATAGTGATTAAAAAGAGGATACGCTTGAAAATGATGTAGTCAGATATTGTTTTATTAACATTATTAGGCTTTTATTATTAATATATATATATATTTGGATTTGATAGTAATGTCACCCTTACTAATTTCTGATTGGCTAAGCTAATGCAAGATATTCAGAATTATGTCTTCTCTGTGTTACACAGAGTTATGCTCATTCAATATGAAATGTTTGGGATATTTTTATAATGTACATATTTTTATATTTCAGCTGCAACCTTCACCGTCCTCATGTTGCTGGCGAGCCTGAACAGTGTAGCCAATCCATGTATCTACCTGCTTTTCACTGTGAAGTTTCCTAAACTGTTGGGAACTCTCCTGTGCATGAAACACACACACATGAAGGAGTCTCTGCCTGAGGAGGCTACGATGGTCAGCTCTCTGTATCTGAGCTTCAAAAGCCACTCTGACATACGGTGAAGATGAAACAATACGAACAAACATCCAAATGCCAAGAACATGTACCATGTTAGTATTCTTTGAAGTACAGAGGAGTACAATGTAAATGGTGCATGCATATGGTTCAGTACTATTAAAGTGTTATGATATTGCCCTCTGATACATCACAGTACCGTGGTGCTATCACAGTACTTCTATGTAAAGAGAAAAGGTGGAGTGATTGTGGATTTGTCTCCATATACTGAAGCATATCATACAGATTTGAAGGTTCATGATTTATTTTTGTACTGAATTAGTGTTAAACTATAAGATTTTTTTTCATGTAATGGCTACAGTCACTTCATTATTCTATTATTTAACTGTACATAGCAAGCAGGAAAATAAATTGCTCACAGTGTGTGCTTTCCTAATCACAATCACAATGGTGTAGAAAATACAGTGTCTTTAAATATTGAGAGAAAGTCTGATTACAAGTGTGGTGGATATTGTTAAAAAATGCCTGTACATGTTCACTGTTCTGTGTGTCAATAAAGTGCTGTAACGTTTGCCATTCGAATCAGTTGTAACATGTTTCGAAGATATGTTAATTTAATTTGAGGCTTTGAAACTTGCGAGCTTCAGGTGAAGGATAAGACTAACAACAAAAGCCATGTGTAGAAACAAAGGCAGCTAACAGAATAAAAGAGCCTTATTTAATTAAAGCTTTAACAAACCTTCAGGGGATGACAAATTAAAGAAAAAAAGTGGAGATGTGTCAAAAAGAGTACATACAGTTCTGAGTCTCACATTACAGAGGGAATTGGGTAGCAACCACCAATATATGCCAAGCAAAAAGGTCAGACAGTTGGGAATCGATCAGAAAGATTTTTTTTAAAGGTTATTTTTAGTCTAACCATTTGTTTGATTAGAAAAACAGTTTTATAATTGAAAATATTTTTTTCTCTCAGAACAGTTTAACGTATTTTTTGTGGTGCAAAATTGAATTTTCAGTATATTATTATTCTTATTTATTCAGTGTCACACGATCATTCAAAAACCATTCTAATATGCTGATTTGCATCTCACGAAACATTTACTATCGATGATAAAACCAGTGAAAACAGCTGCTGCCTATTTCCCGCCAGATTTGTTTCATGAATAGCGTAAAAGAAAATAATTTATTGGAAGTAGATTGTTTTGTAACAATATAAAATATTTTGGAGATATCGACAAGCAGAAGCTCACATCTCCATGCAATTCAGCTGTGTCCATCCAAATCTGACTTGATTCCCAGAAGCTGGATCTTGGACGGTCATCTGTCATGCCAGTCTGTTGAAATCTTCTCTGCAGTCTTGACACAGTTGAGCGGCTTAGAGCACAATGTGGTGACATGCCTGTCTGCATGCTAATTTCTCTCTTCCTTGCACAGCCACTTTCATTTTGACTTACTTTAGAACTTAATATTGGACTGATACCGTAGAGCTCTGAGAGTGAACATATTGAGTGGTTGAATGTCAGCAGCACATGACAAAGCAATGCATGCATTACTCAGTGAAAGTGGTTGATCCATTGAAGTGGTGCACTGGTAAGAAGCATGTTATTTTTCTGGCATGGGGCATTTCAGTTCTTTGCATTTGTGCATGTAAACCAGGAAACACTTCACAATAACAACTGATTTGTTGCCTCTGTAATGCTACATTTGTAGTCATATCTACATCAAATGAGCCAAGCATAAAAAGCATTCTAGTATAGGCAGCCTAATGAGAGATATGCTCCTGACCTACATATCAGTGTAACAAAGTATGCTTTTAACGCAGCTTGTCACTAGGTCAAATGATTAGGAGATTAGAAATGAAACATGTTTGTACGGGGACTTGAAAAGTAGAGGTATACATCAGTTGGATTGTAATCATTCCTGCCAACTCTTTGATGGCTGAGATGGAAACCTTAATAGATATGGTAGCACACAGTGTTTGTTCTTTTTATTCACAATATGAATACATACAGCTTTGCCTTTCTCCTCAGCAGCTGTTATTATATACAGGAAGTCATAGTTTAACGAATGTTCAGTTGTTTTCACCTGACAAGATCCCTGGAAACATTTTTGTTATATATTTTGAATAAATCATTTTAAAGAAAGTCAAGACACCCCAGATGAATAAGGTGAACTAATGGATGTAACTAATAGATAACACCATTTGTGCATTTGACTGCTTTAAAGGAATATATAACACGTTTGCTCAAAATATTCTCACCCTCAAGATGTAGATTAGATTGTTTCTTTTTGGAGAAAATTACAATACTTTACTTGCTCACCAATGGTTCCTCTGCAGTGAATGGGCACCGCCAGATGAGAATCAAAACAGCTGATTAAAATAATCACAGTTATTCATAAGTGCATTAATTAATGTCTTATGAAACTAAACACTGTGGCTTTCTAAGAAAGTGATTTTCAATTACCACAGTATTTCAACAAATAAATGTTATTTCAGTTCCACTGAGATGCTGTTAGCTATGTTTTTTTATTAATATCTCATCAATTTTTATTTTTAGATTATTTAAAGTATATATACTTTTTGTTGTTGTTATATGTCTATAGATCATTTCTAGTTATTTTAGTAAAGTTAAACTTAATGAAAATGAAAAATATTACCATATAGAATATCTGAAACAAAATAAGTTCTTGACATTTTTTAATGGTTTTATTTTAGATAATATAATAACCCTGATTTCTATACAGTAGTGCAGAGTTCGGGTACAGTAGTACATATGTTCATTATTTGTCTATACTGTTGGTTAAATGACATTATTTTGTTTTGTCTTCACAAGTATGATTTTTCATGCATTTATGACATTTATATTTGGTGGTTGACCTTTAGACAACAGCTCTCACTCCAAACATTCCCAAGAGACAGGCTCTTACAAGCTACAAAATAGGGAATCGATTTATTATTTGTGTGAAAACTGCATGGCTGGATGTGTTTGTTACACAACTGCTTCCATAGTTTTATATCTCTGTGACTTATGGATCATGTCTGCTGGGCTTTAACACATGCTGTATACCATGAAAACATGTGGCTGTGTTTCCAGTGGCTTGTTCAATAAACCTCTTGATGGTTTTCTAAATATTTCCTCCCATACTGATGATTGCTAGTGGTCAATTTCTGTGTGTTATGTTTGTAGCAAGATCATAAGTTACAAATAAATATATGTAAATTAAAAATACTTTACTAAATTATTATTATAAGTATTATATTTGTGTCAAATTATCTTACACAATTATTCTTCATATTGTTTTGTCTTGTCTTTTTATTTTCCTGGAAAACAAAACAAAATAGCAATTAAGACTGATTAAGTGTGGAAGGCTTCATAAAGATGATCAATATAAACACAGAGAGACTTTCAAATCTTCAACATAAGACTACATTAAATTTAAATTTGAGCACTTCTTTTAGTCTTCTTTTTTTCATCAAAGAAGAGCATTAAGCTTTAATATTAAACTTGAATAGTGGAGTTACTGTTACTGGCTGTGTTTTTGCAGTCCATTCAGCAATAACATTTAGGAATGTGTTTAAAATGTATACTGTCCAACAAAGATCCTTTGAGTTGCACTGAAATGCTGTTGCAGTTTTTTTTAGTCAGAATGCAACTGTTGATGCTTTTAAAATAATTGCATTATTGAAGCTGTCTCCTCTGATAATACTGTATAAATACTTTATCATGTTACATACAGTATATGCATATTGTTTAGGCAAGCATTTCCAAATTGTATTCCCTTGTGGTTTTTAGAAAAATTAAGTGCCTGGCATATATGGGAGTTACAAAAAAACAAACTCAATGTCACTTCAATCAATTACTCTTAGATTCTCTTAGTTTACTCTTAATTCTAAGAGTAAACTAATCATATGCTGATACAAATCATATAACAGTAATATTGTAAAAAGTGAGAACATGCAATTGTCACATGCAAAGGTTTAGAAATTTAACTAATGTGGTCAGCTTAATTAGACTGTAAACCGGAAATGTTTTTATTTTAAAACCAAAAATAAAAACAAACAAAGAACTGAATATTGAATTAATTTATATCCATACACCATATTTTTTCCAGATGCCTGATGTATTTAAAAAGATCACCAAAAAATGGTAACTGATAAAATTGTTTATTTTATTTAAATTAGTGCTGTCAAATGATTAATAAATTTTTTTATACATGATATATGTGTTTTTACTTTATATATAAAAAGGACCTCAAAATGCCTTTTGTTCAGGAGAAAATGATAACAATCACTCTCTCTTTTGACAGACAGTAGGAGCAGAATCTGGCTTTCTCTGTAATGTGTCTTTCCTGAACACTCAAACACTGCAACTGCAATTCAAACTGCGCTCAAGAGCCTCTGTGTACACGTGTGACATTATTTGTGAAAAGATTTGGTACACGTGTTGTCATGATTCTGTGTCTTCTTTTTTCCCTTTTACCTGTGTGCTGTTACTGTCAGGTGCACGTGGGTTTTGTTTTCATCCTGTCGGTTTTCACCCTCACAGGGTGGAGCAATCAGTGCTACTCGTGGCACTTCACATTCAATCAACCCACACCTGGTAATCATTCATTGTGTCTGCTATCAGTGTGGGTATGTCTTTTCATAGATATCTATACTGACTAGATGTGCCCTCTGATGCTGCTGTCCATAGGAACGATGCGTCAACGCGGCCACCATCTTGTGTCGTGGGAGACAAGAAAAAAACCCTCTCTCCTGAGTGCTATTGCCCATGACTGACACCTCTGTTTATCACTTGGGAAACTACAAACAAAACAAATCCAAAAGTCCATAGCATTTTTGTAGTGTACTTCAAGGGACTAATCATAGCAATAAAAGCATCCACACTGACCTTTGACAAGCAAAGTGTCACGGTCTGTGTGAATACTCAGGCGAAGACAGGATCGTTGCAAGTAAAACTGATTTAATTTCAAATGGGTAGAACAAAGAAAACACATACACAGCCAAGTAACCTTGATAATCGGACAAAGGACAAGACAAACTGAACGGGCTTTTAAACATGACCACATCAGGGAGGAATCAGGACAGGTGAGGAACACAGGTGGAACGGGTAACTAATTAACTAAACAAGAACAGGAACAAACATGACCAAATTAGGAAAAACAGGAAGAGGGAAAACGAAACCAAAACTCAAAACAAGAGACATGAAGTGTTAAACAAAGTCTCTCCAAATGGTAAATAATGTATGGCTAAAATGTGATGGGTTCTGATTGACTATTAGCTTCAAGCTTTTCATCGTTCTCAAATCGCTCTGAAAGTGACCCCAAACGGTATCATTCTTCATATGGTTATAGTTTATGTGGTCATTCACATAAACGAATACCTTTACAAACTAACACCGACAAAAACTTTAGGCAGCCCTTTACCATCTTGCAATTATATTATAGTCATCGTTGGTTTTCTTCAACTTACATTAACATAATATCTAGGTTATGTACGTAACCAACATTCCCTGAAGGAGGGAACAGAAATGTTACATATGGGAACTCGCCAGAGAGGCCAGATTGCCTTTAAGCTTTAAACAAAAGGCCAATGAATATTGGCGTGCATTTGATTGCGCTCAGGTGTACCTCATCACTGTGTGAGTATAAGAGGGCATGAGCGGAATGCACATGCAGGTTTTCGCTGAAGAGCCAAGCCAGCGTTGGCGCAACCTCAGAGTCGTGCAGGGTGAAAGTGTAACGTCTCTGTTCCCTCCTTCAGGGAACGTGGGTTTTGTATGTAACCTAGACGTTACACTTTCAGTCAAATCACTTCAACGTTACATATGGGAACACCCATGGAACAGGCCATGACTCTAAGGCAGCGTTACGTGGAGACCCCCAATCCCCCCCCCGCCGACAGGTGAGATCTCCTTTTCAAGTTCATTAGAGGATCTGCGCTTAACCTTCCCAACCCTCTGCGGCCCAAGAAGGGGGCGACAGAGTTGCTTTCAGCGCTGCTGATACAGGTGGTTGAGGGCGGAGCACAGGAAATGGCACAAGTTTTTACATTTGGAAAAAACAAATACAATATATCGATAGAATTTTGGATATAATTTGGAGGGAAACACAGCCTTCTGGTTGACTGTGGAAATTTTTTGCCACACCTCTGGCGAAGGGGACCAGAGGAAGCACAGCCGAAACTACTCCACTATAGTCCGACTGCTGGGCACATTTAAGGGAACACTGAGATATTTAAGCACGGGTCCCGTGGGAGCGGTGCAGCAAGCCGGCACCAGCTGCTCCTCTCGCTCTCCTGCTGTCCTCGGTGAGGACATGAGAAGACACGGCCTCTACGAGGAGGTCGTAAAACCTGGCGAAGGTGTAGGGTGTCGCCCAGCCCGCAGCTTTACAAATATCTGCTAGAGAGGCGCCATGAGCCAACGCATAGGATGAGGCAACACTTCTTGTTGAGTGAGCTCTCAAAACTAAGGGGCAAGGCTCTCCCTGGTATAAATAAGCCAGGGAGATGGTTTCTACCACCCAGTGAGCCAACCTCTGTTAGGTGACAGCATTCCCTTTCTGCTGTCCACCGAAGCAAACAAAGAGCTGCTGAGAGCGTCTGAAGCTCTGAGTGCAGTCAATGTAGAGGCGCAGCTGCGATCGTGCATCTCTGAGGGTCCTTTCCACGAGAGGAACACCAGTCAACGAAAAAACTCCATCTCTGAACGTAAGCCTGCCTCATAGAGGGAGCTCGCGCTTGAGAGATGGTGTCTACGACAGCGCTGGAGAAGTCTGTTGCGTCCCGTCCAGGAGCCAGACGTGGAGGTTCCATAGATCGGGATGCGGGTGCCAAATGGTGCCCAACCCCTGAGAAAGAAGGTTCTTCCTCCAGGGGATTTTCCAGGGAGGGGCTGTCACGAGGAACGAGAGGTCTGCAAACCAAGTCCAGGAGGGCCAATAAGGCGCTACCAGCAGCTGCCATATGTCCCAGGAGCCTCTGAAAAGTTTTGAGAGGAACCGGTGTTTTGTGCCTGAATGTATCTAAGTAGTTCAGCATGGCCTGCACGCGCTCGCTGGTGAGGCGGGCAGTCATTTCGATCGAGTCCAGCTCCATAATGAGATAAGAGATCCTCTGCACTGGGGAGAGTTTGTTCTTCTCTCGGTTGACCTGAAGAGGTGCCGAAGCACTATGTCCCTGTGCATACACAACAAATCCTTTGAGTGAGCTATTATCAGCCAGTCATCGAGATCATCGTTGAGGATGTGGATGCCCATGTGGATGCCCATCTGCGACCTTCGTGAAGATGTGGGGATAGAGGGAAAGGCGTACCATCCGTATCAACCACTGCGAGGGGCTAGGGAGCACTATCCAAGCTCCGAGCCACGTCGCTAAGGGTATCAATGGAATGTTGACCACCATGCCAGCAGTGGGGCAGCCCATAGCGGGACAGGGACAGGGTCTGTTCGTCTGGCTGCTTTGAGCAGCACCTACCTGTCTCACTGGATCTTGCGCTGGCGACACAGTGTCCCGGGTCAGCATCTGAGGAGACAAAAAAGTTTGTGTTAGATGGGGACCTACAGGCACTGGGCCTGGAGGTGATGATATTTTTTATTAAGACTGGCTCTCTCTGTGTATACAGAAGCTCCTGGCCCTCCTCCAGGAGTGGAGACGGAGATGTCATCGACATCACCCGAAGAGCAGTCCTCATCACCTCCGGGCTGCCTGTGTCAGGAACGCTTCCTGCCCCTCCGGGTGTAAAAGGCCGGTCCCTGAGCAGCAGTCGGCGCCCCTCGCCCACAGCCAGCTCGAAGACGGGCCGTTGGTTGGGCATTGGCGGGGTCGGAGCAGGACTCCTGGGTGCCTCGGGGGGACGCCCTTGGCGACAAGCAGACAGAGGTTGTGCACTCGGGGACGGGCTGGCCGGCCGAGGCAGGACGTGAGACTTCGCCTCGGTCTGCTGCTGAACTGTGGACAACTCCTGGGCTAAGTCCTCGACAGTGTCACTGAATAGGCCGGCCTGGAAGATGGGGGCGTCAAGAAAGAGTACTCTCTCGGCGACCGGCACCTGCGTCAGGCTCAGCCATTGAAGTCGCTCCTGGACCACTGTGGTGGACATCACCTGGCCAAGGGCACGCACAACGACCTTCATCGTTCTAAGAGAGATGTCAGTTGCAGCGCGGAGTTCCTGCATTGCCCCCTGGTCTGGCCCACTCTCGTGCAGGAGCTGCAACACTTTAGTCTGGTAGACCTGGAGTGTTGCGAGCACGTGCACGGTGGTGGCAGCCTGCCTGGCTCGACCCAGACATGCGAGACGTAATTTAAACCGTATTCACTTATTTGCAGTGAAAATCCGTGAATGAATGTTCCGAAGTGAATTAAACTTTAACGGACACTGTGTAGGGACCATGTCAATTGGAATACAATTCATGGTGCTCTCGTCTAATCAGCTTATTATCAGAATCAGGTGCGTTGACAAAGAGAGACATGCAAAATATGCAGAGCGGTGGGGCGCAAGGACCAGGATTGAGAACCACTGATCTAACACGTGTCCTCTGAGTATCTGAATGAAATATATGTTCTACTGCATCCAAAGCTGTTTATATTAAGTATAATTATTGTGATTTTTTAGAAAAACCCAATGACAGCAGTGAACCACACGTGTGTAAAAGCACCACTTTGTATCCAATCAATCAAGATGTCGAAGGTCAAACACTTGATGTTTTTACTAACATTTTCAGCACTCAAACATAAGAGACTATTTGTCCCTCCGATACAGAATATTCTCTTTAGTATGCTTCTATATTTGGTAATAAAATGACAGCTTCAAATAATAATTATATGCACAAAGCTGAGGGAGACAGGAAAAATGAAACTCACTGAACATTTTCAATGATTAGCACAAATGATCAAATGAAACTACATTTATACCTAATTATTGTTTTCAAAGTGCATGTCCATTTCCAGCACATGTATGAGAAGTTGCATAACACATAATCAGAACAAATCTCAGAAGCTGAGCAGAACCATGGTAATCAGCTCTAACAATGCAGCTTTTCTTTTCTTTTCTTTTCAAAGCAACATGATGCAGGTTTCTGACATCTTCCTATTTTTACCAATACCTCAAAAAAGAATTTTTGCAACATACAAAAATGCTGAGAAAAGTAAGCAACATCGTTTGTCAAAACTACACCATTTTGGATAAAATTTGTGGAATAATATGCATGTAGATTCCAAATAACTGTCATTTACCACATAACATAGCACAGGTACATTGTATGGGTTAAAATAGATTTTTCTTTTATGCCAGAAATAATTAGTATATTAAGTAAAAATCATGTTCAACTAAGATAATTTGTAAATTTCCTACACTAAATATGTCAAAGCCTACTTTTTTTATCTTAATTTGGACAACTTTAAAGGGTCACAAAACCCTAAAACACTTTTTTTGAGTGGTTTACAGATATATACATGTTGTACATTGCTTAAAAAAGTAATATGTGTCACTAAAAATGTTACAAAGTGGAAAAGTGTAATTTTTGCGCTAATGTTTACATTGTCGGTGTGCAAATTAGCTAGATTAATTCACTTATTGTCACTCCCCCTTTAATGCAGTCTCCGCCTTGTCTCCACACTCTACCCCCACCCCTTACCCCCAGTGAACAACGTCCCTTTTCAGAAAGTTTTTCAAACCAGAGGTGTGAAAAAGCACTTTTGAAACAGGGGGGTGTTGTGACCCTTTAAAGGTGTTTTTCTCAAACTTCAAGAGTTTTTTTCTCAGATTCAAATGATTTAAATAGTTGTATCTCAGCCAAATATTGTCCTATCCTATACATTAATTTAAAAAATAAAAAATCTGTTTTTGGTTCAGGGTCACATATTGATGTCAAAACAAGACCAGATACAGAATGAGCCAAATTTTACTGAGGCACGGTGGAATTAAAAAATAATATGAACGTGAAAGTTAGAGAGGAAGAGATCTGGAAGTGAGTTTTGGGGATAAAAAGATCTGATCTGTTCATAATAAGACTTTGATGCCTGCTGATGCCATTAGCTAGCATATCAGAGGCTTTCAAATGAAAGAATTGGATCAATGAACGTGTCTTAATAAGGGCTTTAAAATTTCCATACAAGCTTTGAATGTTGGACAGACAGGACGCATGAGTTGACTGAAAATACATATGCAGGTGGACAACTAATATGTCAATAGACCTCTGCAATTTATTTATTATGACTTATTTTATGCTATAACGTTATAAACAATAAGTCTAACAATTGCTTGAAGCTGCTATTGAAAGCAGTGAGAAAATTACACAAACTACAGCTAAACCTTTGCAATATATTTTTTCATCCACATAGCATGTCATGACAGACAATACTTGCTTATCTATATTATTTATATATACTGCAAATATATATCTATATATATATATACTAATTTTAAAAAAATCTGAATGGTAATGAAGTTAACAATTTGGTGGATTTCTATTTTATCTGCCATGTTTTTATATATATATAAACATGGCAGATAAATTATTAACTTCATTACAATTCAGATTTGTTTTTAATTGAACTTAGTTGCAACAAAAGCAAGAAGCTGTCTGTGTTCATTGCTAAATCATACAGTCCAACACTTAAAAATAAAGGTGCTGCCATTGCCTTTTTTGTCTAAATGGTTCTATAAAGAACCTTCTTTTTTCTAAGAGTGTACTCCACCCCTATATTGTGTATGTATTGTACGTGAGAAGAAGCTGATTGAAGCATTTTGATCTTAATTCCCGACACTCTCGAGAGACAATGAGCTCATCATCTGTCCCCTATTGAACACGTGAGTAGAGATGGAGCGCTCAACATAGATGCTGATTGCTCCACTCCATATTCCCCACTCAACCCATTGGACATAAAACAAATGTAACCAGAATAACCTTTACTGTTTAAAGCCACACTGTGCACTGCTTGTGCGTCTGGTTGAAAGTGGGACACAAAAGCACCTCTTGGAACACAGTGGGGACGAAGAACAGTGTGATGTAAATTTGTAAGCATGTTGTGTTCCATCCTTCCACCTGATCATAGATAAATTAAAATCCAAATCACCAAAGAATGGTGGTCGAGCATGTCTTCCACAGGACTAAATAAACAACTGAATGCACTGACCATGCATTCACGTGCACGTTGCTCATGCTAGCTGTGTTTCTCCCATTAGACATAACCTCTGAAAGGATTGACTCATCTCACACTTTGTGGGTGCCCAGTATCATCTTTCCACGTGAGCCTGTTTTTTTTTTTATAACCATACAGTATGTTTCTTGTCAGATCTGGGAGCTAAACACAAAGTAAGGGTTCGTTTTTTTCATTTTCCTTTTTGTGACAGTGTTTTAAGATCTGATAGATGAAAGGAGTGATGGCTCATATAAACAACTCAAGGAAAAGGTCAAGAGCAGTCAACATTTTCACACATTCTTAATGGGTTTCTCCAGTGAAAACCTGAACAACATGGGATGCCATGTTTTTACTTCATTAGCCGCAATGGTGGTCCAGGGCAACACTTCCTGAACCTTTTGTATCTGCACTTTTTTGTTGTACGGATGTTTTATTACTGCCCAGATCACAGTCATGAATAACTCTACCAGACAAGGTGTCTGAGATTCAGCAGGTGAGTAATAGTCTTCTGCAAGCAGAGTATAAAATTGCAGCATCTGACTTGGTTGAAGATTCTCTTGTGATGGCAGTGGTAATTGCACAGAGATCAGGGACAAGTGTCTTGCCATTTTCCAAACTAACCTCTCAGCATTTCCAGTTTGTCTGTCAATGTGTCAAAACACTTTTACTTTACTTTACTAAATCACCATTTTTATTTGTATTGCTTTCTTGTTGTCAGATTGGTCTAGTATAGTTTAGAATCTCTTCACCTGTGCAGAATCCGGCTCAAATAGACTTTTCAGCCACTTTGCTGACTTAATTTACTAATAAAGTTCATGATGTATTTTCAGTTAAGTATAATTTTTATGAAGTTTTTGTACACTAAATTGGAACAGGACAGAACTTCAGACCACCAAACATCAAAACCAAACATCTTGGTGTGTATATGTCACAATGAGAGAATGGAAAATTTTGGTACTGTTGGCAGCATGCTTTGCAGCTGGAATAAAATCAGAGTGAATTTGCGTAACAATTTAGTGAAACAGCTTTAGGAGGGTGTATATAGTTGATTATAATTGCGGATTTCTGTTGCATGACGTGATTTAGTCCAAAATTTGCAAAGTATCATTTGTTGCATAATTTTTCATTAATTTCAAGTAATTAGTGAATTGGTAGTGTCACGAGGCGGAGAGACGTCGAAGCGTGTGAATTCAAATGCAGTGTTTATTGACAACTGGGCAAACAAAGACAGACTGGGTCATCACCGACAATCAACAATGGTAGAGGCAAAGAGAGAGAGTAGTCAGAGTCCAGGCGTGGGTCGAAACGAAGTCCAAAGGGAGAGGCAAAAGGAATAATCCAAATGAGAGCAGGGGTCAGTAACAATAAATCCAGACAGGGAAACCAGGACACGAAAGAACATGAATGAAAATACAAGACAGGTTGACAGTGCAATGAAACGTGGAGACAGACAGACACTTCAGGGTTTTATACACATGTAACTAGGTCAAGGGGTGGAGCAAACAATCAAACACCATGATATCTGACAAGCAGGGCGGAGACATGGAAACACAAAACACACATAGTCTGCTGGGTGCTGGAGTGCCATCCAGTAGCCTGAGCTGGCACCTCCAGCCCGTGACAGGTAGACTGTAAGTAAATGCACTATTTCTTAGAGACATTAGTGGGAAAAATCCACATATTTCCTTGAGAAGACTTGACGTTCAAGTAACACTTTGGATGTTGTCTGCATCAACATTTTTATTAACTTGAAAGCAAATGATATGTGAACAGGAATTAAACATGCCACCGACCAAGACCTGGACAGGAATGACTTACAATTTTGTCTGTAGTTTCCATAACAACAAGAAAAAAGGCACCAAAAACAGTTCTCATGGGAAGGTTTTTCTAGAAGGTATTATAAGAAGCTCTTTCCATTTAGCATGATGATGGATCATACTAACTAAAGTCTGATTTTGTGGTGGCTCTGCTTCAAATAAATTATCATCTTAATTTAAGTGAAGATCTGTCTATCATATGTCTATCATGTTTAGCCTCTCATTCATAATTGTAACCTAAAAAGTTGTATATCATACAAGCAGTACTTTGTTTTTGTTTGTTTTCTTTTTGTGGCATGTGTGAGGATTTTGTGGTCAGTTATATGAGTGTTTTGGAGTTTCACATTTGATTGCTTTTAAATTGTCACTGGTTGGCAACTTAGAAGTAAAGGAGGAGAACAAAGCTGATATCAAGGAAAGAAAAGAAAACCAATCAATCACCCATCCATGGGATACTGATTGCATTCATGCAGGGGAATACACATAGACACCTGATGGCAACTGGCAACTGTGGACATGAGAATATTACATAAGACTGCTAAACAACAAAAGCATATCAAATTGTTTTTGGGTATGACTTTAGTAAGATTTCTAAGAATATATTTAAAGTGCCCCTATTATGCCATTTTAAAGGTTGCCAGTATTGCTTTATGAGTTTCTCAAAACAGGTTTACATGTATGCAAGATCAAAAAACACTTTACAAGTGTTGTCAAGTTTACAGGTTTTCTCCAAAAAGATATTTAATTTTACCCCATTTCTAAATGATTGGTAAACGACTCATGTGAAGCAGTTCGAAGAATCAGTCTGTCTAAACCCCTCCTTTCCGTGAGCCCTCACTGCTGTGATTGGTCAGATGGCACAGTCCTTTATGATAGATCTACCTCTCAGCGTGTGTCGGAAAACAAAACGGCATTGCCATAACTGTGTGACAGGGCAGGATACAGCGTCTTCTTGACATGATGTAATCCACGTGAAAATTGTACTGTTTGTGGGCAGGTGTGATGATGTTGTAATTATATATAGTTTGTGTTGTGCTTTGTTGGATTTATATGAGTTAATACGACTGTTTGCGTTCCATTGTTAAAATCTAACTTGAGGTTCATTTTTCCTGTCTGAGGTGCACATTAGATTAAGAAAAAGGGACACCAATAGATTTATTTGTATTTTCTTTTATTTATTCAAAATTTCAATTTTTCCTTTCTTACCTTTCCTCTGGGCTCATGACTGCAGCATGGTTCCGGGATTGGATCTAAGAGGAAGTGCGGCTAGACGTCTAAGTGTCTACTGGCTAGACTGAATATTTGAAAGTATGTATATTTGTATTATATTGTTAAGTGCCCCTAAACCTCTGCAAAAGTTTTACTCCCTGCCTCCATGTAGGCTTCCCCTCCCCCATCCCCTTACCTCCGCTGAGGGCTTTTCTTCTCTATCCTACCTCCACTGAGGTTCCCAATACCTCCGCGAAGGTTTCACTCCTAGCCTCCGAGTAGGCTTCCTATTTGCAAATGCAAATTTGCAAATTTATGTTCACATACATGTACATGACACGCTGCATGAAAGATCATATTTGAAAAGGCATAGTAGGGGAACTTTAAAAAAACATTTATTGCACCATGCTGACGGATGCAATTGCATATGTGAGGAGAATGTTATGGTTAATGAGTGCATATTGTAGTATTGTAGCTATTCAATGTTTAAGCCTATGTATAAATCTGAATATGCACCACTAAACTGCCTCAAATATCTGCAAAATTGCATGCAATAGGCTAATTGTTGGCTATACTATTATTATAACCAATATTTAAACCAATAAAATCCTAGAGTTTTTAGAGATCCTTATAGCCTATAGGCTACTGTTGTTAATTTGATAAAGACACAGTGAGACTAAATAGGCCTTTCAAAATTCTAATTATTTATTTTTCTAATTATTAAATAGGTTAGATATTATTCAAAACAGTCTAACTACGGTGGATAGCATATTAATGAATATCCAGATTAGTCATTTGAGTTTCTTGAAAAAAAAGTTTGACAAATTTTGACAAAGTTTGATGATTTGTAACATAATGTACACATTATTTTGTGAAAAACGTTACTAATGACGACCAAACTGTTACACATGTGAGCCAGATAACAAGAGTTAGTGTGACATCTTGTGGTCATATTCCTGTGTGTGTGTCTACCTGTTTTTCTATTCTGGGGGGACACCTGAATACACAGACACAGACTTCAGTCAAGTTTGAGTGAAGTTTTTTGAAAATCTAAAAATGCAGAAAGTTTCCTGTAAGGAGTAGGGTTTGGTGTAGGGCAATAGAATATATACGGTCTGTACAGTATAAAAACCATTACGCCTATAGAGAGTTGAATTTGTGTGTTTTTATGTGTACAGGTTTATACTTCATTATGTAGCCACAAGGATAGTAAAACTGGCATTTTGAGGGACCAGCCAGTGGTGCCCACAAGGTTAAAATGTATTAAATATACTAAATCATTATTTGAAAACGTAAAAATGGTAAAAAAAAAAAATATAATAAATTCTGTAAGGAAGAAGTTTAAGTTAAATGGATAGAAAATATCATTAGGTCAAACAGCAGAAGTCTATGACAAGTCCCCACAAAAAGACAGCTGTACAAACGTGTGTAGTGTGCACAGTACTACAATACATTCTACCTTTTCACAGAAAAAGAAGATGGATTGAGCTCTAGAGGGCAATAAAGAGCCGTGATAAGGACTCGGCCATGCTTATTTCAACGGAACAATATGCAAGGAAGTGCTGAAATGAAGGTGAGTGGCCATTTAAATGGGACTTAATGCCCCAGAGAAGACCTTTCACCTTCAGCAGACTGAAGAAAGTGCAGTGTATTCAGGAAATTAACCTTACACCATAATATCTGGTCCAGTCCATTGATCAAAAAAAAAATATTTAGGCAGTTATGTTTGCTGAACTGATCAAGTAAAGGGAAAGATTTATACTTTTTTTCGGGCGTTCAATCTTTTTCTACAGATTATCCATGTGTTTCACCTGAATTATTCATAAAGAAATGGTGAAGTTCCTCTGACAGCAGCGAGATCACAAGGGCAGAGGGAAGATGCTAAACATTAGTAACTGATCCCTGATGACTTGTTATGTTTGGCAACTTCTTGCCAAAATTCTGTCCAATGCAGATGCTATCCAAGGACACTGATGAGGTGCAAAGACACTGCAGGCATGACTCTGCATTTCTGAAAATGGCGCTCACATTTGTCTTTATAATCTTCTGAGATAATAAGGAGGCAGGAATGGTGTTAATTACCCTCCCAGCAAGATACAGAACAGCATGCCATTATCTTGAATGGGAGTCAGAGTTAGTCAGGAAAAAAATTGCTGCATACATTATATATTGCCTATTAGCTTGTGTTATGTGTACAATAGTTGCTGCATGGAGATAATAAAGACATATTTTTATTGTGACATTATGATATTCTAAAGCTTAAAATAAAGTTTTTGAGGTTAAAGTAATTAAGGTTAAGGTTATCAAAAATATATTAAATAAAAATATAGGCACAATATATTAGCAACATATTAGTTAGCAACTGATATTAGTATTTTTGGCATTGTTTGATACTGGATATTTAAAAGTGCATTTTTTTCTGGATTTTAATTACCTTTTCTTTTGTCTAATGCACAGTTAATCTTAAAAAATACAAAATAATAATGCTATTAAATGTAATCTAGCAAATCTCAAAATGAATACATTTTTATAGTTCGTAGTCTAATGTTGTGATTCATTTGTAGTATTTAAAATTTAAATGTTTAGTGATTTTAAATTTATATTTTGATACTGGCCACATACATTGTTATTTTCATATTATAATATCAAATGTATTTTTCTATATATATATATATATATATATATATATATACACATACATATGTATGTATAAAATATCATTTAATTGTATTAAAAGTTCCTCCAGTTGTGCCACAGATTATTGCTCCTCGAATGAGAGTTTGTTTAAATTTCTTTACTGCTCACAGCCTGCAGTGCAGCTCAGACTGTCAACCAAATGGAGAGAAACATCCTTTTTGTGAGTGCCAATTTACAGGGCACTGATTCAGGGGGCAAGAGAACAAACTACTGTTCCACTTCTGTGGAAAAAGAAATGGGCTTCAACTTGGCAGCTAGTCTTGAGCTTAAGACACTGATTCCTCTGTTCACATTCAGTTTGTCTTATTCACATAGATGACTGCCCTTCTCCAATGAAGACAATTATATAATTATTTCTGTAATACAGTTTTTTAAATCATTCAAATATGTTGTCATTGTACAAAATGTATTTTTGTTAATTTCATATGTTTTAGAATTCGACTTGATTTTTTAACATTGAATATCAGTAATGAAATATTCCATTGCTCTGGTTGTTCTAAGTTGCTTTCAGCATGCGCTCCCATACAGATCACAACAAGTTGCTTTTGGCAAAACTCAGTAATGCCTGATTGGCCAAGATTCTGCTTCGTGATACATCTGGGCCAATGAAAGAGAAGCACTGAAAGACAGCAGGTGCAGTCTGCACCTGTGTAGCATCAAAATGGCATTACCCAGTAAGGAAAAAAGCCACTCAAGCTTGTGTCAGTCCAGCAGAAGGGTAAAAATAACAAGGGAAGTGCTGCTTCAAATGTTTCACCTACATTAAATCATTTTTGTGCAACGCTGCACTTTAGCGGAAAACTGACAATGTGAAACCAGTGGATTAGACATGCTATACTGCCAAACAGGAAGCTAGCATTAGCCACTAATCTTTCGCCAATAAATCTCAGCTGGGGAGACTCTCGCAAAGGTAGCGCAGCAGAAAAAGTACCTTCATTAAAATCCATAAAACTGCACCCCCTGAAGATGCTCCGTGCAAACCTTTGATGTCTTCTGGCTTTTATGGCGAGATGTCTACTGCTCTGAGTATCCTCACCGATATTTTTAGCAGTTTAATTCTACCAGATGTCTTCTCTGCCTACCTTTGAAACTGATTGAAATTAAAGTGAAAGCATGGACAAGTGGTAGTCTTTTTTCCCTTTCCCCATACGATACAACTGCAAAGCCACCATTTATTGTCTTTAAGCTCTTGTATACTATTGTTTTTATCGGATAAATCAGATAATCAAGATAAAAGACTCTTGAGTGACCACAGCTGACAAAAAGAGAGAGGCAGGCAGACAGATGGAGAGAGAGGCAGTGAGTGAGTGAGTGAGTAGAAGAAAGCAGACAGTCTCAGATGGGGAGGTTTGTCACAGATAAGCATGAAGCTCTATGTAGCCTCTCCCAAAGCCACATAGCAGAGTGGAAGAGAGGCCAGATAACAGCAGTGTCACTGCAGCATGCTGTGGCCGTGGAATACTGATGAGGAAACCTGGGAGACACTGGATGCTGTCTATGTGTGCATTTTTATATATGCTTAAATGTGTACATCTGCATCTGTGTGAGGCCCCGGATATACACTGTGGTAAAATGTACATGCACGTGCTTATAACTATGCAAACTTGATTTTGTGATACTGTATATAGACACATCACTGATTATATGTTCATCTTGGAAACTCTTGGATTTCATAAAAAATACCTTAATTTGTGTTCCAAAGTTGAATGAAGAAGGTCTTATGGGTTTGGAACAGCACATGAGCGAGTAATTAATGACAACATTTTAATTTTGGGGTGAACTAACCTTTAAAGACCTTCTTTATGTGGGCCATCAAGTTCATAACTTACTTAGCATTAAATCTGCATTATTATTACACGCTGTCTATATTTTAGCACTGCGTGAACTGTTCTAATTATTTAGAAAACCTGGCTTTATGCGCTAGGAAATAAAGGGCATCCTATAATTCAAGAATGAAAGAAATGATTTAGCTTCAACGTTGGAAATGCAAGTTGTTGTAAGGGTTGTGTGTGGATACCTGCTTGAGTTTATGTGGGTGTGTGTTCGTCTGTCTTTGGATGAAAGACAGCGAGAGGCTGACCTTTTTTGAATGTCATGATTTATGTGTTTTCTCCGGATGGTGGAGCGTTGCTGTTTCTTCACTTGTCTCCTTTTCGGCATGGGCTGTCATTCACTTGTAGACCGTTTTAGCTATGGGTCTCATAATTAATCTCGTCTCTCTGGAACATCCGGGAATATTAAATACATATTGTGGTTACTGCGAAGCATACAAAGCGGAGAAAAAAGAAACTGGCATCCTGACATCTGTGATAGGATTTTATCTTCCAGATAATTATGCATTTTAAAAAGGCAGTAAAAGACTTTTCTCTGCATGTTTGATGTTTGTGAACATTTGTGTGAGTTACATAAGCTGTGCTTGGAATATGATTGCAAGAAAGCATTTAAAAATCATTTTTTAAAATGGGTCATTTTCTTGGTCATCTGCATAATGAATCATGCAGAATCAATAGATTCTACTCATTCTAAATAGTCTGTTGGCATGTTTCAGTGTGAATTTTTTCATCATCCTCTTAAATGTTATACAAGATTTACAAAGACTGTTACTAAAGGATAAGACAGTTAAACTGTATTTGAACCAACAGAAAAATCCCAACCAGTGCCAGTAGAGCTGGAGAAATCATGAAATGCTAAGGAGGACTTTTTAATGTAAGGATCAGATTGAGGGTGGAAGGTAGTAACGGGAAACTAAAATCTCTTTTTGGCTCATAAAGCTTCAGCAACATTTATAAGTGAATCTCAAGGGAGAAGTTAAATAGAATAAAAAATATTATACAACCCCTTTTTTGTATACACTGTTTCTGCACGCACATTAAAATACAACAAGTCTCCCAGGCTAACAAGCTTTTGCCTTTTTGCATTTATGGCCTCAAGGTCATTAAGCCCTGATTAAGTCTAATCACTCAGAGTCAACAAATGAGGCTTCATTAGTACAGGACTGGCAAAGGATAAGTGGGCAGTAGAGCTCAAAGGAGAATATAGGTGTCAGTAGACAGAACTAGGGTCTTAATGTAGACAGAACTAAAAAAGGGGAAGCAGAGGGATGAGCTGATGTGGTATGTGCCATTACATGAAAGAAGTCTGGTATTAGCACAGCAACATTAGAGGAGAAAGTGCAACTTAGACCTGAATTGGTGGATATGATCCTTATTCATGACTCACTTATTGTGGGTTTTTTTTTATTTCTTCTTTTTCTTTTTTCTTTTTTGTCTTAATGTCTCGAAACACAGATAAAATCTGATGTAACAGACGTTTTCTGTTCCCTCTAGTCACACTAAGACATCTTTTTGCTGTGATGTGGAACAAACCCTTCCTAGAGTCCTAAAGTCCGGATTATACTTGCAAATTCTTGACTGGCATCTTACTGTAAAAGTTATTAATATTAATGAACCAATTTGCATTCTCCTTGAATAAATTTTTTGCTCTGTGTGTCTGCCTGCTTGCTTGTACATTGCTGTATTGATGAATTAAAAACCGCAATGGTACCTAGCGCTCTGGGACAGTTAGGTGATAACATTGTTATAAAATTTGATTAGTGACATAAGTTTCACATGAATGCCGTCTAACTATTATGACATAATTTAGTGTGCTAAAATCTGTAACATCTGTTAAGGTGTATGTAGTGCATTGGGGAAGTTTGTTCAAATGGGGTTTTGCTTTAAGAAGCAAGTTACTGTAGCTAAGATAATCTTTTATTGTAATAGACAGCAGATTCGGTCTACTGTTTACAGGTCATTCTGAATAACTGGCGTACCTTGCAGCTCACTGTGTTCCAACTACATGCCACTCATTTTTAGGGGTAAACAGTTTGAGGTTTATTTTTTTTTCTTTTGTTGATAGAGAAGTATGTTATTTTTGTGAATGTGCATACTCAGTACTGGCATCTTTTCTGTCTCGGAACGTATAAGGCACAAGAGAACGCCATGTGTGCATTTTAGCAAAAGGCAAAGTCGAGTTCCTAATTACATACTGATATATATTTTATATATTTTTATTATTGTTTTAGGCCTATTCTTGTATTGAAACACTTTCTATAAAGATTTCTATTGTTATTATTTAATCATTTCTAATCCTAAATCTTTTTTCAATATTAGATTATTAACACTTTTTACATCTATTTTTAGTTTGACTGATGCCTCTAACTGTTTGATCTTCTCAACATCCTGTGTGAGCACAGTTCATATTTAACATCCTGCCTCTGTTTGCCCTGTCGTTTTCCCACTCATTCAATTATGTAATGCTATTACATTTCATTGGGGAGCCAATCGAATCGGAAGATCAACATTCAATTTCCTCCACAGTGGCATTCGTGGAGATATATGGCTGGGATAATTTCATTTCTTTGCCCATGTTTGTAAATTTTGCTGTTGACCGAACGAGGCCTGTAGCAGAGCCTCAGGTGCTCTGCTGAACTTTATGAGCACAGATTCAAGATGACTGTGAAAAGAAGAAGGATATATCTGGAGGTGCTGTATAAAATGTGTTTGACTTCCAAGAGTTGGCGGATAAGCAGATTAGGCATTTTGCTTCAACAAAAATAGAATTTTGAGTCAGAGTTGGATAGACTAGGATTTCTTTTTCATACGTTTTTTTAATTTTTAATCTTATTAAGCACCCCTGAATAAAGTTTAAGTTTTATTACATTTTACTGAATAAAATTGAATGATTAATTCAGAAAAAAACATATTATTTTTTTTCTAATTTTCATGTTTCTAATCAATTTTGTTAGAATTTCTGAGAATTTAGAATTTAAATGTTCAATATGATATATATCTGTGTGCATATAAGTGTTAACCCAACTTTCATATAAACTGCTTTATCTTGAATCACAACAGAAATGAGTAATAAAATAATCAGAACAAACATACTTATTAATAAGTCCTTATGAAGCACATATTAGAACGCAACAAGTCCATCTGAGAAAAAAGATTCTCTTAGAGCATTTTGCGTCATTTTAAAAATGTGCAAATCATTGCACAAGGCCTGGATATGTCCTGTCGTAACTCCAGTGTCCTTTCACTGAAACACTGATGGATTCTGCTGACTGCAGCCTCCGCAGTTTTGACATTGTAACGCTAAAGGTCATATGATCAATAAGATGCCCTGTGGAGCTGGTGCACTGCATACAATCTAAACGCTGGTCTGTCGAAGCTCTTGTTTTTGATTACCCTTTATAATTTATTATTTTCAGAAACTCCCTCTAGCCCCCGTAACCCCACCGCCTAAAGATGAATATGGCAGCAGAATTAACTGTGACAGACCGTATTTATTGGTGCAGACCATCATCTGGCAGTGAGCCCAATATTAGAAATAAAACGATCTAGAGAGCGTATCACAGTGTGCCACCACACTTTATGAGCTGGGTTAAAACAAGCTTGAGTTGCCCCAGGAGTACTAGTTGGCTCTTAACGTGTTGGGAGTTGGGCATGTTGTTTTCTGACTGCTGTCCCTTTTGAGATCTCGCCTCAGCAGTCTTGTTTATTAAAACAGCTTGTGAGGGAAACTGTTCTCCCAGAACACGTGTTGCACGTTTTCTTATTTAAAAAATGTCTTACTGAAAACCATCTTTAGATTCTTTCTCTCCTTCAATGTAATATTTATCTATGTTGTTACCTGCGTAAGGTCATGTTTATGTTTATTTATTCTTTATGTAAGTTACTTAGATTATGTAATCAGGCATTGATTATTCTGTTGATAACTTGGAACCTGTGGGATTTCTGCCATGGTTGAATGTTAGAATAAGACTTATATGTGATTATACATTTTGCATGAATAGTAAAATCAGTCACCTGTGTTGTAAAAAACTAGCCTCCCTGAGTAAATATTCTAAATAACGCCTAAAATGTAGGTGTGAGTTTAGGACATCGACTGTTTTATTAGCTCAGTTTAAAAGCAATAAAAAGCCTCTGCTGGGATAGAAAAAATAACATGTGTCCCCCTAATGCCCAAACATGTTAATTTTTCTTGTCAGGCTTGGCATTGTAGGATGTTAAGTTAGTCTTTACTGTCAGTGTGATATATGGTTGCTGTGAAAATGTTCATCTGTTATATATCTCTCCAGCCCAGTGTCATGTGCGAAGCTTACATACTCCATCATGACTATAATAATCAGACTCTGACACCAGGGACGAAAACCGCTCCCACAGTAGCTCAGTGATCTCAGTGACACTGATTCTACATTCCCATGAGAAAATTAATTAAAGGTCCAGCTGTCTGTATGATGAGTCTGTGTTTTACTCTTACTCTATTCCTTATAGCCTCAAATTTACATTCAGGCCCAGCTGTGCTTGCTTGAAAAGGCCCATTTTCAGTTTTGTCAAACTTGAGTCAAACTTTTGCTGGCACATGGGATACTTATCAGTATGATCAGTGTGTCTGAGATCTAAGACAGATATCCCTGTTGATTTGCTGTCTCTTTTACTAAGGTAGAAAGGAAAACGTTTTTTTCCCCTTCATTGAAAATTCTCAAGGCTTTTGGCAAACATTCCCTTCATATCACTGTAGACACGGCCGACAGTCTCTCAGGTGGCACGTACCGCTGTTGCAGCCAATTTCTTGCACGTTTAAAGTTGAAGAATTCTCAGTTTTTTAACCTGTTTTAACCTGTTTCAGACCTTATAGTTTGTATTCAGATTTTTTTGGCTCAGGCAGATATCTTTTAATATCAAGCTTTTTTTTTCTAAAAGATTTTCGAAATTGCTATTTGGGTAAATTACTATTACCATTATATTCTAAATATTATTATTTGGTTAATAGAAAATGTAAAAAAATAAGAAATTACAAGTAATATATATATATATATATATATATATATTTAAATATCTATTCCTATCTATAATATATTTGCAAACTCTATTTATCACAGTTGTACCATATTTGGATCATTACAAATCTGGCATCTTTCACTTCATTGCACAATCAGGTGTGTTTTTGGCAGCTACCCTTTGAGCAAATGCATAATAGCCCTCAGTGGTCACCCCACACAATCATGTTAACCATGTGCACAAACCATTACCCAAGCAGTTTCATGTTGGGCTGCAGTCATAACAGCTACATTACAAGAGCATTCAGTCTTCCTGAACACTCAATAATACATAGAAACTGGGCTAAATTATTGATTACCCACTTTATGTAATTGTTTCTCTCAGTGTTGAATTATTCATAGTTGGAAGGTTGCACTGTCTAGAATCCCAGGATGAAGGCACAGTGGTCCGCCAGTTTTTGAAGAAAAGAGTGGGACAGGATGGGGCCGACTGGCACGCATGTATACCAGTGTTCAGTGGAGGGCTGCTCTGCTGGATGAGCGCTATATTCTCTACAGGAAATCACTGACAGTGTAAAGGAAGTCTGCAGTATTACTGAAAATGCTTATACATACTACAGTGTATATAACAAGTTTACCCTGGCAGGAACATGCTTTTGCTGTTATACTTTTAAACGTTTTCCGACCTTAGTTTTCAGTACTTAGTCTTGTTGGCATCATATCATTTAATGAATTCATCAATATTATTTGCCAGTCTGTAATGCATGAGTCAAAGTAGTGCCATGAATATTACAGTGCTTTTATCATAATGTGTCCTGAGCTACAATGGTTCCCAATCCCAAGTGATTTTACATGTCTTTTTCAGTTAGTGTACCCTTGATGTAAGAACTGATCTTTTGATGGATGTCTGGATCTTTTTACCTAACTCGACCTGGTTGATATTTCTTGGAGATTCAGTTCAGACACATTACCAGGGACGGATACCATCCTCAATTATTCAGTGACTAATATCTGCTGCTGCTGACAGGGCAAAGTGACTTGGATTTTGAAACTAGATTTTGAGGGCTGAGAACATTTAAAGCTTTTAAAGCACTATTTAAGAGACGAAATTTACAATTCAGTTATAAACTTTTTTTCCACAAATGTCTTAATTTCAATTATCCTCACATATTTCATGCATCAAAAAAAAAAAATATATATTTTTGGAGGGCTGTGTGGGTTCTTTACAGAAACAAAAATTAAAAAGCCTAGGTCAAAACACATACTTTCGTTAACAACAACAAATCATTATGTCATTATTTTTTTGTCATTTGTCAATTAGTATAAAATACATTTCAATGATATGCTTTTAAACAAACCTACTAAACTGCTTATTTTTAAAATAATAATACAAGTTTGTTGCAAACTTGCTTCTTGTCATTACATTATCCTATCTAAAAAAAAAAAGCAAAATCACCAAAACAAATTTTCTTTAAAAATTGTTCTACAGGTCCATTGCACTACCTGTATATTTTGTTAGTTAACGTTCAACAAAAAATATCAAAACTGATTATAATTAGGAAATTGAAATCAAAGTAATTTTAAGTTTAAGTTTAAGACTTTTTCCAAATTATTTCTGGCATTAATTGCATTTTAGCATTAATTGCAACTTTTAGTAGTTCTTGACTTAAGACTTAACACAACAGATTTGTGAGTTAAGATGTTTTTATGATACAGCCACTGGATGCAAATAGTGTGACTTATATATATATATATATATATATATATATATATATATAAATATACACACACACATGTTGGTTTTTGTGATTTATGGGGACTCTCCATAAGTGTACAAACTGTATGTGGTATTGTCCTACACTGACCCTACACCTAAACCTACCCCTTAAAGGAAACTACAGACATTTTTAGATTTTCAAAAAACACAATTTAGTATGTCTTTTAAGCCTTTTGAATTACGGGGACACTGAAAATGTCCTCATAAAACACTTACATATTGTAATACCTATGTCAAACCCCTGTTATTTGTTTTCTCATAAACCACATAAACCCGCACACAGAGTTGGCACATAGGCTGTCTAATAATCCACTTGCCTATCAGCCCTTGTATGTTCAGCTATTTACAGACAGATTTTCATGTGCTGAATTTGGCTGCCTGTAATGCTGATAACAGCGGCTAACCATCAGAATGGCATAATGACAGCTTTTTTTCTTCTTACCAGCTGAAAACAGAGCAACATCGTAACGATTCAGTGAGCACTGACGCAGTTCAGCGTGTCTATGGTCAGGTCTTTAGCACTTTAGCCTGCAGCTCTGCTTAACCCCCGTGTTCACGCACACTTGCACACACACACACACACAGTGCCGCCACCTGTGTTTCATCTGCCCACAATTCAGCTCAGGCTCCATGGTTGCCTGTCTGTGTATCATATCCTGTCTGAGCCTCTGTCCGTCACTGCAGGGACTCCAGACACAAACATATGGTGTTTGTTTAGTGGAAAGAAAGATTAAAGTTAAATGAATAAAGTAAAATAATAAATAAATAAATAAATGCATTCTTTTTTGAGCATCCTCCTAGAGACAAAAAGTACTGTATGTATGAATCTAAATGCTGGGTGTTTCCAAAGAGCCTCCTTCTGTGCTCCATAGCAACAAGTCTTAACCTCCTAAGCTTCTTATGCATGCATACAGGAACTGTGCTCCTTACAATGTATAGCTGAATCCTAAATCTTACCTCAACCTGAAAACCACACATGGATATGGTCTGCTGTCGGAAGACAGGTGTGGATGTGCAGTTGTGCTTTGTTGCCTCTGCTTGTGTGCAGATGTGAGTTCGTATGAGTGTATTGCAGATTGGATGCAGTTCTGTTTAAAAAAATCTTATTTGTACTGGAACAATTCAGCCTAGAATAAAAATAGCTCTTCTGATGCTTCAAGTCACTTTAACTGTCTTCCTCTGTGGAAAACCTAAAAAAATAACTCTGGGTAAGGCAAGGATGCATTTTTATATCTCGTTTCTAAAAAAATGAATAGAAAATGTACATTTTGATGTTAATGTTAATCTTTTGAGTATGTTCTGGTCAACTGAGGCAAGATTTAATGGCTTTTTTTGTACTTTGACAGCATCAAACCTTGGAGATGCATTTTAATGTATAGGTACTGTGTTTTTATATATGTAGTTTAATATAAATATCTGAGTGTTTGCTGTGCGCACATTGGTGGTGTGTGTTTCTGCTGTCTGTGTGATAAAACTGAATCTAGCACCCTACATGTGCACAACCAGTGTCTGATGGCCCTGTGGCTGAGTGCATTTCTTTCATCCCAAAATCCTCTTCATCTCAGCTCTGTCAAACAGGGATTATAAATTGACTTTCACACAGCATTCAGAAGGTCACTGCTACGGAGATACTGTAATCAGTCAATAATGCCTAATCTATGTCTTATTTTATTCAGGCTTCTCTGGTAATTAAACAATTGTCAACATTAGGTTATAAATTAATGTTAATGCATTTAAACTGACTGTGTTTGTTGTGCTTCTAGAGATGCTTGTCCACAGAACATCAGCTTAATAAAAATAATGAAAATAATGGTGCAGAAGCAAATTTCTCGCAGAAATACATAAACCACAAGAATTTTTGTCAAACCTGTTTCGAAAATCTTTTTAATAGGAGAGTTATATTATTTCGTTTTCTTAGTTTTGTTGATCTTAGATGATCATGTATAAAATAAATAGTTCTATGTCTTGTCTGAAAAAGCCTTTTTGTTTTAATCTTCATGCCTTGTTTATAAATTTGTGTTCCGCACCACACATGTTCTAGCAGTTGTGGTTGTTAAGCGTTGTAAAGATCTAATTGTATTCGCTCACAGTGGGTGTTCATATCATTGAGCTATGTCTATAGTCATTAATGCACAAAAACATGTTTATCATTACCATACTTCTGATGAATGGCAACATTTATTCCCTTCTCTTTCCTCCCTGTAATATCAGTCAGATGAAGCTGTTTTCTGTTTGAAGCATGGAAACGTCTTTGGTGGCATATGAAACGGGAAACTGCATTTTAATTTCAAAGCACTGACACCAAAAACCTGATATTGTCAAGGGTGGTTGAGTCCTCCTCTCTGACAAAAACCTTCTGAAGCTGTCATCACAGACTGGCATGCTTTAGATGTGCCTTACCTGTCTTTGCAGAAGGTCGTGCTAATCATAGAACATTGGCGACTCGAGTAAAACCACTTCTGCTGTTTTTAGGTCATCTTTATGAATTTTGGCACTCGCCCCACAGGCATATTTTTTTATAACAAGGCCTATTTTGTGACTTATGCGCTCATTACCTATGCACGCTTTACATATACACATTATGTTTTATTCATGCCACAGAATTTATTTAAATCATTTGGGCCACAGGGAATCCAAAGATACGATGAAATGAGAGAAATGGCGATTGAACATGGTGATCTATGAACCTTTGGTAGGCATTGCTTGGTTGCCAACATCATTAAAAGATAATTAGCCGTTACTAATGTGGATCACCGTGGCAAGATTTAGTAGCCTCGCAGTTGTCTCCATAATATCAATACGATTTATACAAATGACTTTATGATTGCTCCCCCTTTCAGTCTTTCTCACTTTTAGATCCTCATATGTGCATGATATACATAAATTATGCATTTTGGACTTTAATCATGGCAGTATTTTATTAATACTGGCAGATATTATAAACACTTGGCCATGGTTGTAATTATCCTTATAATAATAAAGTGTAGTTGTCTTTGGTAGTAAAGCACAGAAACAATAGAAATTGTAATTTTTTTTTCTGTAAAACGTGTGGTTTGTGGTTGCTATAATGTGTTATGAGTATTTGTAGTGTTACTGTGTTGTTGCATGTTCTAAGCCATTGCTAGTGTTATTATTTAGAATTTGTTTTTTAATAAGTTTAATAAGTTTTTTGTGTGCATTTGTCATTTTAATTTTGTGATATTTCTAATTAGTTTTAATTATTTTAGGTTGTTTTTCATTTAATAAATGAGTACATCTGAATAATAAATGCTACATACAAACTGATTGCTGTCATAAGCCGCGCCTCTGTGACTCTCTCCGGTACTCAGCAGCGGGAAACTTCGCCGGAGTTCTAAGGGTCCTACCTGGGCACTTTATACCCACGTACCTTGACTGTTTCCTCTCACAGGTGTCACCAGTTATCTGGCCTTTATAAACACTGACTTCAGTCAGGTACGACGCAAAGACGACGCAAAGACGTTTCCTCTGTTGTCTTTCTGGTCTACTTTTGGATTGTCCGTTTGGATTATTGATACTCACTGCCTGCCCTGACCTATTGCCTGTTATTCGACCACGATTACTGTCTGTCTCCTACACTGCTGTCTGCCTGTATATTGATCTCTGCCTTCCTGACTACTCTAATAAATACGCTGGAATCCGACAAATCTGCTACTATGCCACAGAAAACTTGATCCAAAAAAACAGGATCCAGCTACGCTATTTCAAGTGGTGAGTGAAGTGAACCGGCAAGCTTCCATGTTGTCTAGTCACCAACAGCAGCTCGAGAAACTCACCACTATGACTGAGGAACTCACACGCTCTATCCAAGCTCTGACTACAGCTACAGCAGCTTTGTGTCAACCATCTTTGACCATTCCGTTGATGGCAGAAACGTTAAGAATGAGATCATGTTACTCAAACAGGGCCTTGACCATGACATTCAGGACCTTAGCAGCTCAAACTGGATGGGATAGTGACCCACTCTTAACTATTTATCGTTGTGGTTTAAGAGAGGAACTCCAGGCAGAGCTGGCCAGTCACAACGAGGACAAGACCCTGGTTCAGTATATGGATTTGGCTATTCGCACTGATCACATCCTTTGTTCTCGCAAGCCTCGACGCACACCCACTACCACCCAGTCTAGATCACATGCCACTACGGAGGAGCCCATGCAGATCGGAGCAGCTCACATCTCCTCTGAAGAGCATGATAGGAGGCTACAAAACAACCTCTGCCTCTACTGCGGAGCGGCTGGACACATCTGAGCTAACTGCCCAGTTCATCCACCACAAACCAGAGCCTATCGGGTGAGTGCTGTGTCCGTTTCTTCTGCCATGAGAATAGAGATCAGTTTAAGTTGAAGGCCAGGGCCTTCAATGATTCAGGAGCAGCTGGAAACTTTATGGATGAGAACTTTGTGTCTAAACATAACATTCCTGTGATTACATGTACCCCAACAGTGGCAGTGGCAGGCCTTGACGGACGGCCAATAGGATCCGGGAGAATTACCACCAGAACACAAGAACTCACCTTAAGCACCAGCTCACTCCACTCAGAAAGGATACAGTTTCACATCATCCAATCACCCGACCACCCAGTCATTCTGGGCCTGCCATGGCTGGAACTTCACGATCCCACCATCTCCTGGAGACTACACCAGAGTACATCCTGACTACATCCTGAGTCAAATGGTCAAGCTGAGAGGCTCAACCAAGAGCTAATCCGTTTCCTACGAATTTACTGCAGCCATAACCAAAATGACTGGAACCAGTACCTCATGTGGGCAGAGTATGCCAAAAACTCCCTTCGGAAACCATCCACTAACATGACACCCTTCCAGTGTGTCTTGGGCTTCCAACCCCCCCTTTTCCCGTGGTCTGGCGAGCCCTCAGACCTGCCATCTGTAGACCATTGGCTACAATGGAGCGAACAGTCCTGGGACGCCACCCATGTCCTCCTTCAGAGAGCCATTAGGAGGGTTACCGCCCAAGCCGACCGTCATCGCCGTCCTAATCCACCCTACGAGCCAGGACAATGGGTGTGGTTATCTACCCGGAATTTGCGACTATGCCTGCCAAGCAAGAAACTCAGTCCAAGGTACATGGGTCCATTCAGAATCATAAGACAAATCACACCAGTATCATACCGTCTTAAATTTCCCAATGAATATCGTATCTCACCCACATTCCATGTGTCTCTTAAGCCCGCTGCTGAACCCGACGGAGAGAGGGACCAGGACGAGGTTGCGGCTCCCGATGTCCCTCCCCTGACATTGGACCAGGATGATATCTATTAGGTCCGTGAGATTCTGGATTCCCGACGCCGAGGGCGGGTGCTGCAATATATAGCGTTGATTGGGAGGGCTATGGTCCGGAAGAGAGACAATGGGTAGACTCCCACAACATCCTTGATCCATCTCTCACAGAGACTTTTCATTGCAACCATCCGGACAAGCCAGCTCCCAGGTCCCGTGGAAGACCTCAGCGTCGCCAGCCAGCTCGCTTCAGGAACCGCTCGCAGGTGAGGGGCTCTGTCACAAGCCGCACCTCCGTGGCTCTCTCCGGTACTCACCGGCAGGAACCTTCGCTGGAGTTCTAAGGTTCCTACCCAGACACTTTATACCCACGTACCATGACTGTTTCCTCTCACAGGTGTCGCCAGTTACCTGGTCTTTATAAATGCTGACTTCAGTCGGGTACGATGCAAAGTTTTGATTTGCCTTGCGATCACTACCAAGCGTTTCCACTGTTGTCTTTCTGGTCTACTTTTGGATTGTCCGTTTGGATTATTGATACTCGCTGCCTGCCCTGACCTATTGCCTGTTATTCGACCACGATTACTGTCTGTCTCCTACACTGCTGTCTGCCTGTATATTGATCTCTGCCTGCCTGACTACTCTAATAAATACGCTTTTTATGGAATCCGACGACTCTGCTAAAATGTCACAATTGCACTGTATTTTAAATATTCTAATCCTTCTTTTTGAATATATATTCTTTTAATTAATTTTAATAAATTTTAAAATCCTTTTTAAATTTTAATTCCTTGCTTTTATTGTTGTGAATATCTTTATTTGTATTTTTTAAATGTAATACACTTTGAATTGTGTATGAAATGTGCTATATAAATAAACTTTCTTTTTTCAGTTAGTGGCCTAGGCAACAATTCAAATAGGTTTTTTTTTTTCATATATTTATATTTAGTATAATTTTAGCATTTTTAATAGATTTAGTTCTGTTATCAGTAACAATGCTGATCTTAGCAGCAAGACTACTGGTAAACCCCATCTTATTTCCCAGCATGCTATCCACATGGTTAATAAAAATCTTTGCCTGACACCCATAACCCTCCATCCTGTCAGCTGATATAAATGTTGATCATTAGAGGCCTGATTCAGACGTATGTGAGCCTAGACCTCAGAATTGCACCCAGTAAAGCCTCACTGTAGCAGTGATGCATGATCAAGACCTCAATTTTACTCAGTGCCGCAGACAGTAGAATCAATCTAGACTTCAATGACAGTGCAATGGATGATTTTTGCACCGTTGCTCAGACACACGCATGAAAATAAGCGCACACACACAGGCTGCTCACAGGGCATCACATGGAAGCTATGCATTTATCAAGCAAAAGAGAACATGCACACACAGAACATGCTGTGGCTGTGACATTAAGTAGGCGAATGATTAGAGATCATGGCACAGAACGGAGGTGGAGGAGGAATGGTTTGACTGCAGGTGAGTTCTTCATCACAAGAGTCCTGTCAGCTCATGTCTGGAGTTCTCTCCTCCTCCTGCTTTGTCATTATCATCTCCACAATCCTGCTGACAGCTTCTTACCAAAACACCTCCCACCTTCTCTCCCTCTCTGGACCTCTCAGTATTCCCTTTAACTCTTTAAAGTGATGCAGGTTAAGGTGTTTTGACAGTGCCTGTAGTGTGCTTTCTCTTACCTCTGCAATTTTAACATTCAATTTCAAATGAGTTTATAGTAAATGACTTAATATCTAAAGGACCAAACAGAAATGTGCACCTAGTTAATGTTTAATCATATCCAACTTGTGTTAATGAGCTGTAAAGTTGTGTAAACCAATGGTGAACATATGTCATACGACCATGCAACCATATAATAAATAAATATGCAAGAAATGCTAATTTCCTGTTATATGCTACTGAATATTATCAATGTTCCATCATAATGCATATTTTGGGTAATTCATTTTTACATAATTCTATGAGCGACATTAATCCAGTTCTACGGAAAACAAACAAATAAACAAACATTTGCATACTGTGCAGAGTATACAGCAATGGTAAGAAACTTCTCCGTAAACTTCAACTGGTCCAAAACTCAGCGGCTTGTGTCTTGTCTAGGACTCCTGTACGCGAGCACATCACTCCAATTCTACAGGAATTACACTGGCCTCCAGTTAACTACCGTATTAAATTTAAAATTCTGCTTTTCACATTTAAGGCTTCACATAGTTTGGCTCCATATCTCACCGATCTTTTAAACATTTATACTTCTTCTCCTTCTCGTTCTCTGAGATCGACTCACTCTATTTCTCTCGTGCCACCGCGTATTCGCTTTTTTTTGTGGCACCTCGGTTGTGGAATTCTCTCCCCCACAACATAGTTAATTGTGACAGTCTTCAAATATTTAAATCCTGTCTAAAAACGTATCTTTTTACTCAGGCTTATGTGCGAATTGCAGCTTTCTTTTTATTTTGATGTGTGATGGATGTAATTATGCTGTAAATTTTATAATGTAATTTTTATATTGTTACTATTTTATTGGTTGTTTGCTGTAAGGTGTCCTTGGGTGTTCAGAAAGGCGCCTTTAAATAAAATGCATTATTATTATTATTATTATTATTATTATTAACAATATGCCATTTTGCACATAGCCAGAACTTCTTTGGAGTAATACATTCCACAATGCAATGTACAAAACTTGACCTTCTATTTCCTGTGTGATGGATTAATGCTGTAATGGACAGCATGTCACAGGAGCTGCCAATAGATCTTAACTTTTATAACCTTTACAATTCCTTTCCGAAAGCTGGTTTTGCAGTGTACTGCAGTCTGTCTCTGCATATTTCTGTGTCTGCTTATCTCACCTCAATTAGGTTAGACATGTAATGTGAAAACAGTTATTCTGTTTGCTCATAAAAATCTATTTTTTATCTTATGCAGTCAGCTGGGAATTAAAGTGTGTGTTACTGTCACATATTTAATGGCCTGATACTAGATCTCATTTACGGCTAATTTAAATGACCTTTCTGTTCAGTCAGACGTAGTTACATTAGTCATCTCACAAGCAAGGGTGTCCAAATCTACATCAACTGAAGGAAAACACTTTTAAATATTAGTGTTTATTAAATATTTCCAGCCTTTCGGGCTGTCTGTTGCCTGGCGACAGGCTTGATGCTTTGGCTTCCTTTGGAAGTATTTTCACGGCTGAGAAAAAATATTCAACTCACAGAAATGTCGTATAAGTTAAATATCACATGCATAAATTCTTCACAGATTGCCCTTTCATTTCTCATGAGATTTAATTACAAACAGGCTTTGAATACAAAAAACAAACAAACAAGATCCTTTATTGTCTTACAGTAACAGTATGAATTAATAAAACTATAAAATTAATAATGTGAATACCATTCATGATGAAATCTGAATAACTATTTCTGGTCATGCCATTGTATATTCATTAGACTCACATGATTTTATTACCAACACACCATGTATGTTTATACAGCAGGAATGCAGAGCATATCTACTAACCCAGTCTACACACAACCTTTACAAGTAGAGTGCACACTCACCCATTCTTTGCAATTATTCTCTTCTACCATTCTTCCCCCCCAACCCTCCTCCCTCCAATACTGAGAACATGTGAGGAGATTGTAACCATGTCAACGCTAAGTCGCTGTAGATTGGTCTGTAGAGTTTGCCGCTATGACAACAATCCATCGAGACCCAAAGACACAACACACAGGTACATTGTGTATATGGGGTGCTAAAGGTGTTAAAAATAGCTTCAGTAAACAGGAAGATGGAAAGGTGTGGATTGGTCATGTGAAAAACATCAGTTTTGTTGATAGGCAGGAGCTGCAGGTGGAAAACTCTATATCTGGCAAAACAGAAAATTGCATCAATAAAGTCCAGACTTCCTTCTCCTGTGCGTGTGTGTGTGTGTGTGTGTTTTAAAAGTTTAAAACTGCTAATGGATTAAACAGGAGCAGCACCTTGGTGAATGTTTTTTTCTTTATTTGAAATTATGTCTGTAGTAGGGATACACAATATATTTGTACATTAACCATATATGTGACCCTTGACAACAAAAGCAGTCATATGGGTACATTTTTCAAAATTAGGATGTATACATCATCTGAAAACTGAATAAATAAGCTTTCCATTAATGTATGGTTTGTTATGATAGGGGCAATATTTGGCTGAGATTGCAATTATTTGAAAATCTGTAAAAAAAAAAAAGGGTGTAAAAAAATCTTAATAATTGCCTTTTGTAATGCCAGAGGCGTTGCTTTGTGTTCATGTTTTCTGTTCATGTGCTCTGTGTATGTTTTCAATTGTGTCATATGCCTGTTCCTCGTGTCTTTGCCTTGTTTGTAGCTCCGCCCCTTTCATTGATGTGTCATCCCCTGCCAGCCGTATAGTCCAGGTGTCTGATGTTTAGTCTTTGATTACGTATGATATAAATATCTTCCTCTGTTTTATGCTCCCTGTCGGTTGTTAAAGCGGGGTTAGGTTTAGGTTATTTCTACAAATTCATACGAATCGGCAACTCATAAAATGCGTACGATTTAGAACAAATCGTATGAATTTGTACGAGTGAGGTCATACAAATTTGTACGAATTAGCCACCTCGTAAAATTATGTACGAATTGCAGTGAGAACAGGTTGAATATTGGCCAGCGACTTAAGACTTGTAATTTATCAATATCGCTGATATTAAATATTTATTGTCTAAGCATATTTCCCACCATTCCCATCATCTAACACTCATTTACTGTTAATCTTTACAACACAAATAATTTTTAACACTTTTAAATTTTAAGTTTAGTGTATCTCAAAATTATTACATTTTATTATAGTGTTATCTCTTATAGATTATTAAGACTAAATCAAATATATTTTAATATCTGCTATTTGTTGTTCGTTAGCCATAACATGAAAATGAATTAAGTAATAAAACATAAAAATAAAACCCAGCTTATTAGTCTAAATTTTGCATCCCTAATCTGTAGTGTCCTTGTGTGTTTGACAGTATGTAGAGAAAGTTCAAATTCGCTTGGTTCAGTTATTAATGCTATTTTTTAATTTTTTTTATTCTTCTTGTGGTTATACAGTGTGGTAGACAAATTAGATATTGTCTTACTTACTTGGGCCAGTTATAAACGCAGTCATCCACTGTTAAAGCCTGACCAACAAGCATCTAACCCAGTGGTAGTCAGTCTTATAAAACAAAACAGTTTATGTAACAGACCTAAAACGTTATGACCAGTAGAAAATGTGATTAGATGACCTGTCTACACAGTTTATGCATTTGACCTTTGACTTACTAAAAGTGAATCTAGTGAGAAAATGCTGGAGTGAGTCCTGTTAGATCAGCATTTTTCACATACACTGCTATGGTAAAAGTCTTTGATCAGGCGAAGTAGCAGGATGCTTCCCAGGATTCACTGCAGGATGCTTGTGTCTCTTGGGACACACTCTAGGCCTAGTGCTGCTGAAAGCTGGCCTAATTTAAGGTCTGCTTAAGCCCATCAACCCTATTACATCAACACCCTTTGAAATTTCCTTTTGAAACGAATTTTTTTAATGATAAAAACGAAAATGAGCCCTAAAACGTACCTGAGCTAAGGTTTATAGGCATATCACACATTGTATTATAGTTTAAAATGAATAACAAGAATATCATTTTAATCAACATCAACAATAAGAGCATGTCAACAAGAAAAATATCAACAAAAGCAGAAGCTCTCTTGTAAGCTGCAGTAAGCACTTCTGGGGGTGGATGCGTTTAAATATTAAAGTGGGCCTGGCAAATGCTACTGCATTCTCCTGAAGGTGTGTATCAAAAGTGGCAATGTGCCAGTACTAATATGAATGTGAATGATGACAGGTATGTGCATAGAAGAATAAAACCTATGCTGAATGCGTCTGGGACATTCTCTGTTATTGCAGAAAGCTGCCGTTTACTTGGAGGTGACCTCTAGAAAGCCTGTCACTGTCACAATTTAAAAACTTTTTGATGAAAAGTGGCTTTGATGGGAAAGAACAGGCTCTCATCTTAAGCGGTGGAGCTTTTAGTATCGCACCAAAGCTGAGTCTTTCAATGCAGACTATTTTAGCTCAAATCCCATTTGTATTTTGCTGCTGTAAGAGAAAAAAGAAAGAGAAAGTATATTTTGACATGAAAAAAAGACCTTTAGGCTGAGGTAAAGACGCAGAATGCGGTCTCAAAATGTCTTTCACGTTATAAAAGTATTTATCTAATATTAGGAGCTGCTTAAATTTATGCACAGTTTTTTATCTGAACATGTTTGTGTGTACCCTCCCTGAGTAGTTCTTCAAACGGATATTTGCAAGCTGCTTCTGATCAAATTGCTTCTCATCTTCTTTCAAATTCTTAATGACAGGACAGACAGACAAATTGCAGGGAGAGACTCAGTGTTAACCCTGTGTCACAACACATCACTAACACTCTGTCAGTCATCTGTTATAACTCACAATAAAGTGTCATGGTAGAACTAACTTCAGAGCCGGATAATTCATTCTGAATGATAAGTCTTATTTGACATGACAAGCCAAAACAACTCATTACCCATCCAAGATAACTTGTAATTGTCATTTCATGTAATTTTGGAGCAAATAAACCTGATCCAGCTAATTATAGTTAAGTGTGTGTATAAATAAAGAACTTGAAAGTAAATTATATATTTATATATATTATAGCATGCAATTTTTTAAAACTTTTTTCTGACAGAGGTGACCTTAAATCAGTTGAGGACACTCAGAAGGACTGTATTATATAGAGTAGAAGACCTTCCCTTGATTGCCATGTTCCTCTTTACAGCTTGAAGGAAATTTACCTCCTGTGGTGCAACAACATTCATGTATTAACATGATAAACTCCCTGGGTACTGAATAAGAATCCCATCAATCCTGGCTTTTTTTTCAGAGCCTCAGCATTTACCTGTTGAGGAACGTTGCAACATCCAGGATCCCTAAATAGACAGAATCACATTATTTAATTTAATTATTTATTATTTAAACTTTCGATTCAACAAATACTTTTTTTTACTCTGTTGCATCAGAGCTAATATTTCAGCTATGCTATTTTTTTGTGCTAAAACGCATTTTCACATTTTTAGTTCCATCTTTTAATATGTTTAATATATTTTCCAGTAAAGATTATGTAACATGATCTGGTGGCAGCAGAAGATTGAGATACATGCTGATGATAAATGCTGAGAAGAATTTATTTGTGTCTGCGCCAATAGCCTTGAAGGCATACAGACATATAGCGTTGCTGTACTACAGGCGTTGCAAGTTCTAATCATGGACCTTTCCCGATACTGCGCCCCCTATCGCTTTCTCCCACTTCCTGTCACTTCACACAAACACAAAGACACATTTTTCTGTGATTTGTATAGGGACTTTCTATAGACTTCTATTACTTTTATATTGACCAAACTATATTTTCTATCCCCTAACCCTAAATCTACCCCTTACAGAAAACGTCTAGGTTACGAACATAACCCACGTTCCCTGAAGGAGTGAACGGAGACGTTACATATGGGATCTCGCTTGAGAGACCAATCGTCTTTGAATCCTTTGGAAAAGGCCAATGAATATTGGCGTGCAATAATTACAGCCAGGTGCACCTTATCACAGCGTGAGTATAAGAGGGCACAGCTGGATTGCACATGCAGGTTTTCGCTGCGGAGCTGAGTCGGCGTCAGCGCGACCCAGGGTAGTGGCAGAATGAAAGCCTCTTTGCGGAAGTCGTAGAACCTGGCGAAGGTGTTTGGTGTTGCCCAGCCTTGTGGAGTGGGCTCTCAGACCTAGGGGGTATGGCTCTCCCTGGTATAAGTAGGACAGGGAGATGGCATCCACCACCCAATGGGCCAGCCTTTGTTTGGAGACAGCATTTCTCTTTCTGCTGACCTCCAAAGCAGACAAAGAGCTGCTTGGAGCGTCTGAAGCTCCGGGTGCGGTCAATGTAGAGGTGCAATGCGCATACAGGACACAGCAACTGTAAGGCCGGGTCTGCCTCCTCCTGGGGCACAGCTTGCAGGTTCACTACCTGGCTTCGAAAAGGTGTGGTAGGAACCTTGGGCACGTAGCCGGGCCGAGGTCTCAGTGTTACGTGAGAGTCAGCCGGGCTGAACTCTAGGCACTCTTCGTCGACAGAGAAAGCTTGAAGGTCCCCAACCCTCTTGATGGAGGCCAGAGCAATCAGGAGTGCTGTCTTTAATGACAGGTATTTCAACTCGACTGAAGCTAAGGGCTCAAAAGGAGCTTGCCGCAGGCCGGTTAGGGTGACGGCAAGGTCCCAAGAGGGTACCGAGGGCGGTCTTGGGGCATTAACCCGACGCGCACCTCTAAGGAACCTAACTATGAGTTGGTGCTTACCTAAGGATTCACCATCCACTGCATCAGGTATGCTGCGATGGCAGCAACATACACCTTTATAGTTGAAGGGGACAGTTTGCGCATCTCTGTGGGTCCTCTTATCTTTAGGAGCACCAGTCGAAGAACAGACCCCATCTCTGAGCGTAGGCCTGCCTTTTTGAGGGGGCCCGAGACTGAGAGATGGTGTTAATCACGGCTGCTGGCAGGCCGGAGAGGTCTGCCGCGTCCTGTCCAGGAACCAGACGTGCAGAGATCAGGCCGGGGGTGCCAGATCGTGCCCGTCCCCTGAGAGAGAAGGTCTCTCCTCAGGGGGATTTTCCAAGGAGGGACTGCCGCGTGGAGCATTAGGTTGGCAAACCATGTCCGGGAGGGCCAGTAAGGCGCTACCACCAGAACTTGCTCCACGTCCTCCCTAAACTCGCATAGGGTCTGTGCAAGGAGACTCACTGGGGGAAAGGCGTACATGAGCCCCGGAGGCCAGCTGCACGGTTGAGTATCCCTGGAACGTGAACAGCGCTCAGCGATTTCAGCCACGTCTGACTCCACAGGAGCAGATGGCGGGCGAGTTGCGACATGCGGCGGAAGCGTAGACCACCCTGACGGTTGACGGTACGCAACGGCCACAGTGTTGTCCAATTGATATGCCAGCCCGAAGGAAGGCAAGGTCTGACCACAGTTTGGACAGGCGCCGACACTCCGGGGAAACGTGTGCCACGGTGCCATGCCCATCTCGGGACTCAATCGTGTAACCAGTGATGAAGCAGTCTCATATGGAGCAGCCCCAGCGGTGTTACTGCGGCTGCCATATGCCCCAGGAGCCTCTGAAATTTCTTGAGAGGAATCGCTGTTTTGTGCCTGAATGACCTCAGACATGTCAGCATGGCCTGCGCATGCTCCACTGTGAGGCGGGCAGTCATTTCGACTGAGTCCAGCTCCATGCCGAGATAAGAGTTCCTCTGCACTGGACAGAGTTTGCTCTTCTCTCGGTTGACCTGAAGGCCCAGATGTCCCTGTGCTGACACAACAACTCCCGCGAGTGAGCTATTATAAGCCAGTCAAGATAGTTGAGGATGCGAATGCCCGTCTGCCATAAGGCAGACAGAGATTGGTCTCTCAAGCGAGATCCCATATGTAACGTTGAAGTGATTCGACTGAAAGGGTAACTGGTTTGCATTGTTACACTTTCAGAGAAACATCACTTATAAAAAAATAAATAAAAAAAAATTGAAAAAAATTTGAAAAATGTTTATATCCTTGTGGGGACATTTTGTCCAGTACATGCATACACACAGGGAGTGAAATGGTTTCAAAAGGTTTTTATTTGACCCTATTTTGACCCTATTTTATTTTTAACACTGTTAGAATGCCATATCATGTATGAGATATTACTAAACACAAGCCACTCAAGCTTGCTTTAACATGATTTAATTCTTAATGATATATTAAACAGCATATTAAATACATAGTCAGTATAGTACATGAAAACATGATGTTGTGCATTATTAATAATAAACTCAGATTTGCGTTTTATTTTCAGTTGCTATTCAGCACTGATCAAAAAGAAGATCACAGCAGTAGAACTCAGAATAGGCTTTTAGTCTTTTTGGATAGAGAACAGAAACATATTTTTTTATACTGTTCATTTATTCATAAAGCATCTGTAACATTTCCATTTCATGTTCTTATTTAACTGTGCTGACGGTAAAAGACACATGCAGACACACGAGTTGCCCTTATTTTACATTGCAGAGTTGTTAAACTACTTGCTTCAGCAAACAATAAGCCTTTGACACAGATGTCACTACAGCTTCATCTGTATGATGCTTTACACTCCTTGAAGTGTTTCAGAAAGAAGTCAGCTGTGAAGAAACATTTAAGTTAATCAGTTTTTGTAAAGAGCAAGTTTTGAGGAGTAACTGTAGGAGGCCAAAGTGTTATTGAAAAGCTAAAGTAATGTCTGTTTGTTGACTGACATCATATAATTTTTAGTTTATACAGTGTTACCTTTTATCTTGCCAAGTACAAGTCCATTCAAAATATTAGGTGACTAGAAATATATATTTATTTATTGTATTCCTTTAGCAAGAATGCAATAATCAAATGTATCATTCAGATTATACTTCTGATTATTCAACAAATAATTCTTAAACAAAATGTGTCAGTTTCCATAAAAAATTAAGCAAGACAGCGGTTTTCATTTCGAGCATCAAATCAGCATATTAAAATGATTTCCTAATATGCTGGATCTTGTAAAAATATTTTGCAGTGTTATCGTATGTATTGTAAATTCAAATAAATGGACCCAAAGCATGTTAGTGTATGTCTTCCTTGACTAATAAAACTGCATAGTTATAATTTATTTGGTTAAAATGCTCATTATTATAGTTATTACAGTTTGACAGGTTATTACAATTGTGTGGTTAAAAATAGACTCACTAAATACAGCCTCTTTTCCAAATGAGGAAGAGACTGTTATTTCATATTTTATAGACAGTTGCATAATCTGTGTCTGTCTGGATTCTTTATATATTCACCAAATAAAAAGACATAAACGTATCACCTTGTTTTCATTTATTAACATGTTTTTTTTTTGTAATGTTTTGATAGCTCTTAGCTTATAACTTTGTTCTAATATGTATTCATTTATTTTTGGTGGAGTTGCATTTTTTCTTTCATAGATGCTTATAGCTAAAACTCCTCCTCCTTCTCTGAAGTAACTGCAGCTCATTGCTTTATTCAGTCCATTCCTCTATGGGAAAACTACTGAAACTTTTTTGGCTTCTGTTTAAGCTCTCATTTCTCCACTTAGCATGCCAGTTTTCAAGGTTATATCCTCTGCGCCATCCAGACAGGTTCATCCACTCCATTTTATGTTGCATGTAACAATGACACGGTGCTCCCTGTGCCCTCACGAGCACCCACAGGCGGACACTGCGAAAGATGTATTTCTGGCACAAGAGGGAGAGACATCCTTTCACCTGACAGTTCATTAAGATGACGCCTCCCAGAAGGGGACCTCAAAGTCATGGTGACTAATGTGTTTCCTGTAGCATGCATAGGATATACAAACCTGGGGTACATCATTTGAAACCTCCTAGTTTACAAATAAATGTTTTAGCCCTCTCCCTTGATGCTACGTAGTGCGTGATCTCCAGGGTTTAATCCTGGAATTAATTAGACTGATCTGGCCTGGTTAGAAGCAACTGGACAGGACATTACAGGAAGAAACTGTGCTTGCTGTTCTGTACAGTGCCCGTGAATAATTTTTGGTTTATGTTACCTTCTTCACCAGTGCCATCTCAGTTCTTGTGGGTGTGTTTTATGTGCTCAGTGATTTATGGCTTTCATTATGTACACTTCATGCAAATTAGCATGGACTTGTCTTAGTTTATAGCTTTGCATTCATTCATTTTGGCAAGAACATCATGGGTCATCTTCCCCTTCTTCTGTAATCAGAGAGGTTAATTGTCTCATTGTAGAGGATATTTTACTGCCGATTTGGGAGTAAATTCCTCTGTCATCCTCACAAAATCCAACTGTGCAAAACAAAGAGGCTTATTTGAATCGAACTGTTGTAAGCCAGATAATTTTTTCGCCATCAAACAGTATTCATCTGCATATAAAGGGGTCTGTTCTAGTGCTTTAGGGATATCGATGCATATTTTGACATAGATTCTGTGTGGACCAGTGACATTCAAATAAATGTTCTTCAGTCCAGATCGCAAGCTGTGGGACCGCTGTTGCCTCTCTGCTCTCACAAACCCTTCATCCCAGGTCTTCCCATTGATTATGCTGTTCAAGACCTTGAGATGAACCAACAGGCTCTCCATTGAGCTCAAACTATTGTCTGCATTTGCCTTCCTGCATCCATCAATTTAGGAAACCCCCATTACTGGGCAGATGTTCCATTCTCAACAGCGTTCCTTGAGACTGTGAGATTCATAGTGCACTTTTGAGATGTGGGGGAAGCAGGAAGAGGCTTCTTCTCTGTCTTTCCCAGCCTCTGCTATAATAGGCCTGCTCTGGGGTTGTGCAGCAGCCGTGAGTGGCTCTATTGAACCCTCACAGAGAGCAGGGCAAGAGCCCGGCGTCAGGGTCAAGGTGACAGCGCTTAGGTTGATGAATATGGATGACGTTGCTCCATCTGCTCCCACTGCAGTGTGTAAACAAACACAGGCGTGTGAATAAGAGGGGGCAGACGTGCTCCCACAAAATGACTCGTATGCAAAAGCAAAGAGTCAACTTTCCCAGCCTTTGCTGGATAAAGTGTTTGCATTTAAACATCCGTGACGAAGAGCTGAGTCTGCTTTGTTTCAGAGGTGCTGTGAAATACATTATTATAATAATTTAAGTCACTTTGTAAAACTGAATGTAAAAGGTATTATGACTGAAATTATTAAAATGTGGCCAAAAATCAACAAATAAATATCAGTGTAACACATGACTGAAACAGGTTTCAGAACATTGTTTATTTATCAAAAAGTCACTTGTGAGTTAGTGATTTGAATCAGACTCAGAGAGTGAAATATTCAGAGGTGTCCAGTTCACAGTGGACTTCCTCAGCCATTATTTGATTCTGAATATGTATTGTGTCCATATTTACAGCATTCTAGTGGAGTCACAGGAATTAGACTGTTATTTTTTGTTTGGACCACCACAAATAAACAGATTGATATTTATGCAGCACAATCAGAATTACTACAGTAAGAGTCTCAAATTGGAGTCTGTTATCTACCCACAAATAGACCTAACAAAGTGCCTAAGATTTATGCTTATATCGTTTTACAGCTCTCAGGGGGAGTTTGCGCCTGTCTGCAGATTTAATTTACTCATCTGATATGTCTACGGTTTTGTCCTCTTTCATGTATTACACCGATAAGCATCCCAGAGGAGTCTCACAGCGGACAGCAAATGTCACATTTGTATAAAGCCGGGTTGTAAAACAGCCCTGAATGAAGATTGTGCTTGCTCTTTTAAAAAAACAAAAAAAAACACAATGGCAGTGTGCTTGATGATCGTGCAATACATATAATTCAGTGAAGATTCATTAAATATCTAAGAGCCAAACAAGAAGCATTTTAGTCATATTGAGACAGAGATTGCAGATGGCACTTAATCAAGATTTCACAGGAGACAAAATGGATTATGAACTTAAAAGTTGAGAGGAAGCCAATCACAGCACTGTTGTACAGGCGACCATTATAAGTATCTTAAGCTCTTTGCAGTGGGGGGGTTTTAACATTGGCTGGTAGTTTGGTGTAGTGTTTGTAAGCCCCATGTGGTCCAACTTTAAGCTCCTTCTGTCTGAAATGCCAATCAGCTCTGCGGAGTGAATGCATGCTGAATTCACGCGTACTGAATGGCAGTCTAGAGAGTAGACTATTGTTCTCTGATTCTTTCTGCCTCAAACTAGCAGGTGTAATCCACAGTATGCATGTAGTTAAGTTAGAATCATCTTAAACTTGGGAGCGTGTGCAAACAATAGTAAAGCGATGCCCATATGTGCATATATTTTTAGAGACATTTTGATGGTGTTTAAAATGACATAGGAGCCAAATTGACCGCCGTTTTATAGAATATTGTACATAGTGTTGTTCAAATCATTGTTAAATCATAAGGAAATGTTGCTTTAAAAACATATCAGACATTTTGTGTAATGGAAGCTGATACTAGAGAGTACCATCTGTTACATGACATAGTAATTCCTAAAATCCCTATTTGATCTTATGTTTAGCTGCTCTGTCTCTGTTGAGAGGTGTAGCTTCTCTTTGTGAATTCTCTGAAATTTAGTAATTTAACAGTTTTACCAACCTTTTGCTCTTCATTGGTGGCCTAGTTAACAGTGCTCTGCTGGAGGAAATAAATAAATAATTGGAAGCTCTGAACTGCAATGGCTTTGCGACGAGGCGTCCCATATCTGCTGAAAGACATTGTGTTCCCAATTTTAGCCCTCTATTGTATTAACAAACACTAGGCACAGTGAGAGGAAGCAGTAATGGGTTCCTAGATAAAGCATTGTCTGGATCCCTGTGATAATTTAATTCTATATTGTGTAAAGTGTACAGGAGGAAAAAGTCAATATTACTGTAAGTCTTTAACTGCCTAAAGTTGCCTCATTACCAACAAATTATAGAGCTGCATTTTGAGTTGTTTGAAAAATGCACCTATGCATGACCCGTAATATAAAAGCAGCACATAAATGGCATTGGTTCAATGTCTTATTCAACTGCCATGGGCATTTCTTTGTTCAATATATCTTGAGATGACAAAACAAAACTTAAAGGTTGAATTGATTTTGCAATATGCTTTGAAAGGTAATGGTTGCTGGCTAAACAAGGGCGGTAAGTAAATCAATAAACAAGTTTTGATATTTTTGTAGCAAAGGTCCTTGTGGCCTAAATAGAGCACCAAGGGAACCACAAGCGCACACTGTCAATATTTCTGAGTGTCTCGCAGTGCATTGTAAAACATTTTCCCACAATTTTGTCTTTTCGAACAAGGAATAGAACATAGTTTATAAACTGGCAACGGACTCTCTTCTGCCTGCAATGTGAAATATTCAGGGCAATAAAGAGATCCTGATGTTTTCCAAGGCTTGATCCTGGGTTATCTTTTTCCTAATCCGTGGACAGATTTTTATGTAATTAATTGGGGGAAAGCATTTTGTGCATGTTCTAATCATCCTTACAACCCTACAAATGTGTTAGTTGTAGTATTTGTTCTTCATTTGATTTGTGTCTTATTCTTTTTCTATTATTCTTTTAAAAAGTTTCAATAGTAGTGTTACTTTTTTATTCATCAACACTTCCTGATATTATTTTACTTCTATTTTGTTGAATATCAGAGATTTATTTTTGATGCCGAGATAAACAAAGGCCCCCATAAAAGCTGAAAAAAGCCTCTAAATATAATCTCTCTGTGCATTGGATTATACAGATTAACCTCATGTTTGCACACCAGTTTTGTTTTTCCCCGGGTGATGGGGGATCATTGATTGAAAGTGGCACACAATCTGATTTGAAACCTATGATAAAAGACAAAGATTGTAGGAATGGATGACTTTTTCCACTTCCGAATTTTTTCCTTGCTCTCTTTCAGACTCACTGTAGTTCTGAGCTCTTTGCAAAAAATATTCTGTTACTACTATCCATGGTGCTGAAATCCTGAGGGATAAACTCTCTCAGATTTAGAGCGAGAAAAGAACAGGTAACGAATGCAAATACCGCAGGTATACATATGTGGTAAGGTTTATATATATCATTGCTTCTTCTTTCATTGCATTTTATCCATTTACATAAATTTGAAAACTAAAAGAAAATAATACCATTGCCAAAGGGGAAAAAAGAGATTTAAATATCACTAGGAGCTGACCTGCTCACAACCTCAGAGTTTCTAGAACAATCTATGAAATATTCAATTTGACCTGAATAGTGAGGACTTTCTTTCGGTATACTCAGAGAAAGGAGTTGCGTTAAATTGAATAAAAAGCTTGTAAAATATATTTAAAAAGTAGCAAGTATAAAATGTATTTACATCTTATACCTATATTAAATGGATGCATTCAAATATTATTTTTTTATATGACTACATTTATGTTACATTTATGTTTGCATATATTTGGTTACCAGGCAGAGCTGCTTAATATTTAAACCACATGTAGACCAAGTGAATCATCTCTTTTACTTGATTTGACGAAGACACAACCTCCTTTGAGAGAGGAGATTTTAGTTGAAGGATCCTGGACAATTAAATATTGCATAGTTCAGCTTTAAATGTTAAATGGGTGAGTATATGGAAGTGTCTCTCCAAAATGTAAGGTTTTTGCATCCACTGAAGTAAATTAAAACAAAATGTGATTGCTTTAAAAATCTTGATTAAAAATATATTAAGTTGTTGTTATATATTAAACATTTCGCTTTTGAAAAACAAGACAATGTTATTTGCCAATTCATCCAATTACTTGTTTTATTCTACTACATATACAAATGCAATTTCTGCCTGTGTTCATCAGGCTTTAAGTGTTTTGTTATTGCATTTTCCTGAGTGGATGAACAATGGCAATAAGTATGTGCATGCCATTTTTGACTCTGCATTGCACCAGTTGTACTAATTCATTAGTACTTTCATGATTATGAACCTCAATCCTGAAGAAAGTGGGAAGTATAATGTTATTTGTAATAGGGGGAAATTGCAGTCAGGCTTTGCAGTTCATATAAAGCAGAGATTGAGGGAGAGCAAGACTGAGTTGACATGTGAACATGCTTTGCTATAGGGGATTAGATTCTGCCATCGAGAGAAGAACTATCAAGGCATCCAATCTGCCTGGCAACCGTTGCTGTGCAGGCATGAGCTCTCTCTGCTCTCTGTAAGAGAATTTCTTGCCCTGAAAGAATCCCCCACCCTTTCTCTTCTCCTTATCCATTCGCTCTGCAAGAGGTCATAACCCTGACCCAAAACATAGCCACCATTGTGACCCCAAGACAAGTGATTTTGACATCAAGTGTCTCTCTTTGTTTTTTGGGGGTTTTTTTTTGGAGGAGGGGCATGTATGTAGGCACTGTTATCCATCTGTTAGAGATGCATCAGACACAACCAGTTTATCAATTTGATATATACCATAGTAGTTGATAGATCGGGTCTCCACACCAGATGATATTTAGGATCCAGCCAGATCCTGTCAGAAAATATCAGTTATTCGAGTAACCGAACAACTATTCAGCAACCCCGTTGGTACCCAAAATGAGTGTTTAACAGTCTTTCTCTGACCGAAAAAAGCCAGAGAAGAGCAGAAGTAGAATTAGCAGAAGTAGAATTGTAAAAAGTAGAGTTTACTGAACAATCTTAGTTGCATATGTCTCAATGTTTAAACTTCGTCTGACGAGTACAAATTTAACAGTTACTGTTATACTAAACCTGCTTCACAGCAACATCCCATAAACCTTGGGCTTCCATAAACATTTCCCCTTATCTCTCTCTATTCATACAGACAAAACAGTTCATGAAACCCCACAAGCATGAGATTAAACAACAATGAAAATACATTAGCAAGGAAAAAGAAAATGCTATGGAGGTCAATGGTGACCAAAAACAGCTGAATTACAAGCTTTTTTCAAAATACCTTCCTTTGTGTTCGGCAGAACTAAGAAATGTATACAGATTTGTAACTACTTGAAGGTGAGTAAATGATGGCAGAATTTTCATTGTTGTAACTATTTCTTTAATTAGTAGTACAATAATATGACTTTTTCTATCAGATTTTGTGGACAACTGTTTGCAATATATTTAAATGTAATTTGGGCATAAATATACTTTTAGGTGTTATTAAACAATAAATCAATCATAGTTTTTTCCTTGAGTGAAAAGAAACTACTACAATCAATCACCATAACCTTGTAGAGGAGAGACCCCCATGATTTTTTTCACCTCCCACCCATGAGAAACAGCAATACAGCTGGTGCTCTCATGCTTTAGAGTTTAATCTGTTCCTTCACTGGTTCTTGAGCAAACACATTCCCCATGAGCATTAACCCTAGGCTAAAGTTATTGATAGCAAATGAAATAAGGCCATTATTCTTTTTATTTTAAACCTAAGCTTTATTCTAATTAGTCTTAATTCCATGCTCTGTAATGGTTAGTTTTCTGCCCAGGTTCATCTGAGCTCTTAATTCATGCGTGGAGTCTTGGTTTGGAGACTAGAAAGTGTAATGATTCTCTGAACGTAGAAGCTGAGAGGTTTTGTGAGGAGAAGCAATGCATTATGGAGGAGTTCTTTCTTGGTGTGGGCTGGAGAGATGAGAATGCAATGGAGAAAATTGTTCTGGTCTACAGAAGAGTGCATATATAATAAGCTATTTAAGCACTTGTGTGTATAAATGTGTGTGCTTGAGTTATGACATTAAAGCTATGATGCTGAGACTGTATATTAGTAAATCACAGGACAATGGGGGCCTGTCTGCTTTGGATCATGTATCTTGTGGGGTTGTGTAGGTTTGTGTTTAAGTGACCGTGTGAGAATTTAAAAGCTGATCATTTGATCAGGGATGCACAAAATCACCTCCCATATTTATTTATACTAAACCCCTTATGACCTTTATTTATGTACTTTAGTAATGAACTTTTACAAATCTGTGCTGCAGCAGCTTCTCAGTTGTTTTCTGGGGAAATATCAAGAACATACAGTTTACAAGTGTACAGTTTACTGGTTCTGGGACAATGGTAAAACACTAAATTGTTAATTTTCATGTAACTGAATGCATGCATGTTCTAAAGAGCAGTTTGCTGAGCAGGACCATATCCTCTTTTCTCACCTCTACAGACTCTATAGACAGACTGACCTCTGCCAGCACCATATATCCACAGGTCCCTCCTGACTCACAACAAATACATCTAGCTGTGGCAGATAGCTAGACTAACCCCAGGCTCTGGTTTAACTTCTGTTAACCTCTGTGTCAGTCTGAATGAGATGATGGGGATTCTAGTACCAGCAGTACTGAGTCAGAGTTTCTTGAATTTATCCAAAGAGTAGAAAATATTAATTGCATTATTGTAATATATATATATATATATATATATATTATGTGTTGTTGCTAAATCTGATTTCATCACTTTATAAAAAATGCATATTGATTTTTTAAGATGTATTTGTTCATGCATGAACTGACTGAACCTGTTAAGCATGGTTAGCATGCTGATGGAATCCTATAAAAAGACATATCTGATTCTGTTCATCTAATTGGAATAAATCAATATCTTCAATCTGAATTTCCGCACATTCGAATTTTTCTACAACTAAAGCACGGCTGTTAAATGTCAGCAGGATGTCTAATGTATGTTTATCCAACATCTCAGTCTACTGCTATTTCTATTTCTACATAAAATGGTTCTTTAAATGTTTGTTGCTGTAACCTAATAGTCATGCTCATTCATTCATGTGAGATAATATGTTTGACTCAGATGTTACCACATAAAAGGTGTTGTTTTGCAAATTGTGGCTAGATTTTTCCTGGTATGATTTTTTTCCCCTTAGAATGCTGTAAGATAACAGTTTAGTTATGTGGGTGCATGTGTTTGATCTTCACCATCTTATCACAATGCACATCTAGCCAGTGCCCCTGTAGTGTTTCTATACCTGCCAGCTAAGGCCTTCAGGGCAACAGTGACCTCAAAAAGTTTCCCTGTGTTATCTGCACCCACCCACCCATGCACACACAAACATTGACAGCACTCCATCTGTCTGTATCTCTCAATGGGGATAAAGCATACCACGGGGGAGGCATGCCTCCAGTTCACCATTTATATGTAAAGGTGACTCATAAAAGGCTCCTACGCATTCATCCAGTGGTTTAAACTCATTGACTCTCTGGGTAATTGATGTTTCTAAAAACAGTATCAAGAGGTCAAAAGATGTTTAGTCACATGTGCTTTTAAATCATTGTTTGGTAACACTAGACAATCATGCAATGACTAACAATGATCGATACATTTGGTAGTATTTATTGTTATTTTGTAACATTTAACTGCTAATTATTCTAAGTTATATTGAATGATACTAACAGAATTATAGTATTTTACTTTGTAAAATCTAATGTTAAAAATAAACCTTACTGTAAAGTGTTATCTTTTTTGGTAGTTGTGCATGTGTTAGTCCAGAGATCACCAGTTTCCAAAACACAAATTATGAATTTAAATTATTATGAAAAAAAAAAGGAATTTATTTCTACAACCTTTCAAAAGTGAATTGGAAATAAATCACCTTTCCTGAATGATGTTTTTTCCCTCTTATCAAAGTGTGCTTTAAGTGAGCGGACTAATAACGGGTGAATAAATTAGCTCTGAAATATGTTTTCTTCCACCTCTCCTGGGATGTTTAAAAAAATTATTTATTTATGTATTTTTAGCATATTATGTAGAGCACAAAGTTTCATATTCTCCATAAACACACACACATTAATTTAATTGTCATTTTTAAATGTTTTCAATTTATTAGCTATTAGGAAATGTACTCTTTGTTTTAAAACAGGAAATTTTGTCTTGTTGACGATGCACAAGGATGGATGGCTTAGGAAGAACTTTCCTCAAAGTGAGGCATCGAACAAAGGGACATTGTCTCGTTGCATATCTTTGGTGAGTGGGACACCATGCAGAGTCCTCCATCACTACGTCAAAAAGGAGGAGGGAGTCAGAGGAAGACGTTCTCATAAGAGAATATCAGCTCCTTAGCATTTCAGCTTCCACGCCCCGCGTTATCCCCACCGCGCTCCCCCAGTGCCCGCCTTTGTTCGCATCACAACAATCCCTGAACAGATGGTGCTCTGCTTGGGAATCGAGTGACAGCCACCGGCTAGCAACCAATCGCCTGCTCGGGAATCAGCTGACTCGCCTGGACAGCGCCAGGTGCTGTCATCATATTTTCCTTGGCGACGCAGCACGGGCTCCACAGTAACACGGAGACACGGCGGATGGGAGCCAGTCAGCGGATTCCCGTTGCAAGGATCCATGCAAAACCTGACCATGCGCTTGGAAAAGGTTGCACATGAATTTTCACGGAGTGGATGTAACGAAACGACGCCGCTGTAAAGCAGTTCATTTTACGGAACTACGAGCGACGTGATGGTATTTATTATCTGTGGATTTTCTTTCAGTGCTCTTTCGCAAGGACATAGATACTGTATCTAGGTACTGTAAGTGCATGAAGCAGTCAGCGTGGAGGGAAGACTTCAGTGCCGTTCGGAACGTGTAGACTGGCAAATCAAAGAGGTATGCTCAGAAAGATTTTAAAGGATCCATATACTGTTCTGTTTACGCATGGGCATCTGTGCATGTTAAACCAGAACCACGGGGAACTAAACAGGTTTTCGAAATGCAATAATAATTTTCAAATTAATAAATAAATGCTCGAAGCTACTTGCAAATCCTTTGTCTGTCAGAATGAGCTGTAATTTTCAAGTAAGTCACCCCAAATTGTTTTTTTTTTTTTTTTTTTTTGTAAACTGAAAATAGATGTATCTGTGTTGCTTTTTCAGGCTTCTCTTCTATGGATTAGGTGTATGGCAAGCCGCTTTAGCATTTATTCCTTTAACTACTGTCTCTATATTGATTCGTCTTTATAAATAATCCTTATTAATAAGTAGTTTAATAAACCGTATTTTATTTTGTAAATGATTATGAATTAATCTAGTAGTGGTGTTTATTACTTTAAGTTTCACAAGCAGCTATTAGATACTAGTAGGCTATTGATTCATTATAACTTACAAACTTTCCTAGAAGTTTATTTTTCCTAATAGCAATATATATATATATACAATTAAGTTACAACCTTTTGCAAACTGGTGCCAACAAAAATTGTGTTTTGTGTCATATATATATATATATATATATATATATATATATATATATAATTTTGTCCTTTATGCCTATCTTGAACAGAAGTCCCTGGTAGAAGAGCTATTGTACCTCAATGGGACCTTCCTGGTTAATAAGTGAATAAAAGTACTGACGGAATATGTAGCTTCTAGTTTGTAAATAATTAATTATGTGATAAGTAATTAGACTAGTGACTAGTAATTAGAACAGGCATTGCAGTAGCCTACTAAACATTAGAATAAGTACTAGCGTTATCAAAAATAGTAAGTTAGTTTTAAGGAATAATGTTAAAACGGCCTGCCATACGGCGTGATTTTCTGCATCTAATAGCAAGGACGCATCGGCTGTTGCGCTTGAGATGTTCAAGGGCAAAACGTGTGTGATTATTCATAATTTATGGCTTGTTTATGAGTTCACACAATGTACGCTGTATTTCTCAGAACAATAGCGTGTATAAAGATTATGCCACAACGTATGTGTGTGTATAAGGAGTAAGCAGGATGTGATGGGAATGCTAAACTGGTGACTTTTTAAAGCTTTACATCAAACACGAATGAATGCATGCAAACATAAAACAGCATGCGTGAAGCGTTTGGTTGCGTCTTGTTTTCCGTATCAGTTTTACTTCTATTTCTTATCGGTGATGCTGCTTGCATGAATTAAATTCTTCGCAGTCACTCGTTTGTTATATTTTGCCTCCTGAGAGTGTAATTGCGTCGGAAATCGATCCCAAACTTTGATCAGAACCCGTTATTGCTGGCTTATCGCGCGCATGGGGTCTGGTTGGCGATGCAGAAATGTGATTTGCATCTCAATGTCCAGGCACTCCAGCAGATGTTTCGTTGCTTACTCATTCGAAATAAGACGCCACAACTTCCACAGGAAAGACAATAAACACGGGAAGACGTCTTTTAGTCAGGGAAGGATTTATAAGGAGGTTTGAGGAGGGGGGATTGTATTGTCCCTGGGGACGCCACCCCTTGTTGCAGCTGTTGCGTCTGTTGCAGAAGTTGTTTTCTGACATTTGAAGAGAAGCGTCCTCATGAGCAACAGCAGCGTAAAGAAAATGTCGGGCATATGTTAATGAAGACAATTGTATAGCCGGCAGGTGGTTACATCATTAAAAAGGTAATCTTTTCTTCCAGTGGATGTTATTAAGGATTGTATGGCTCTTATCTTATACTTTGTATAATAGAAATGTTTATTCATAACATGTAACGAAAAAAATATTGCTTATAATTGATAAACATATTATGACATGGTGACAGTCTGTGTAAAA
>JAUMHI010000041.1:14331139-14346708 GCA_032359435.1 Enteromius unitaeniatus | reverse complement strand
TATTCATAACATGTAACGAAAAAAATATTGCTTATAATTGATAAACATATTATGACATGGTGACAGTCTGTGTAAAAAATGTTCTGTTAGTTTATTATTTAACATTAATATAGCTCCTGTAGTGGAGCTGTATAAGGCCTGTATTTGATTGTTATATAATGTCATTTGGAATTAATTATTTTGTGTCAGTGTTATATTGATGAAAAATACACACTTCTTTTGAGTTGGTCACAAATATAAAGAGTGTTTGTGACTAATTCTGCAACCATAATCTGGTTAAGAAATCACTGTGGCAAAAAATCAGCTTGGACAGTAAAGAATATTGCTTTTCTCACCGTCCTATCACTGTCCTCAGTCCTTCACCTCACCTTAGTTTTATGAACATAATGCATGTTTAAAATAGTTATATATTTAGAGGTTTAGTTTAGACAAAATTTGTGATATTCAGATAAAAATGTTAAGTTTATTAGTTATAAGAACCTAACTTGGATGCAACATTTTAAACCAAATGAATAACCTTTCTGGATATATATTAGGATAAATCTCACAACATGCATCATTTATGGAAGATTCAACTTGATGTTTACATGATTCTGAATGCTATTTGTGCGTTTTAGATATTACAAATTCTAGTAATCCACTGTGATGCAAAAGGCACAAAACATTATAAGTGATGTTTATAAGTGCGAACAGTTTGAAACGCATGGTGTTAAAAGGAATTGAGATGGGACCTTTGAGGCTTCTCGTGCATTTACTTCTCAGCACTCATCTTTGTGCAGTGACACAGAGGACTCCATTTGATCGGCAATCAATGTTTTTATGCTATTCGCAATAGTCCCCATCTCCACAGCACTCTGCCGCCCATGCCATTACCCCACAGTTCAACCCCAGCAAAGCTGTGATTCACCATGCAATTAATAATACCCCTCAGATTAAGAGTTGGCAAGCGTAGACGGTCTTGAATGTTGGATGAGAAAAGATCTGCTCTCATGGCCCTTTGCAAAGCCTTTTTGATCCAAGAATAAAATTAATTACCGTTAATTTCTCACTCACTTTCTATGAAGGTTTTTAGGAAGTGAGCCCCTTGAGGAGATTAGCAGAGAAAAGGCTGGAGTTAGAGGCAAGATGGTCATTTTATGGAGATGACGTTGTAAGCCATTTTAGCAGGCCTTTTGGGTTTCTCCACTTGTTTATTTGGACTGGAGTATTGTATGCTGGGAATGTATTTCCAGTGTTTCCTCTGCCTTCACAGAATGCTGTGTGCATATAGACGGTTAGAAAAGCAAATACAGTTTCCGGGAAATGTATTTTCTGGATATTTTAAGTCTGTGAGAGACGCAATCAGCCCTGTTCATATCTGTAGCAACAACAGTTTTTTTTCTGTTGCTATTCATAAGTGGCTTGATGAATCACTGAATAAAATCACAAACAACAAATGAGGTGTTTTGATACTCTTTATACATGAGCATACACCCATTAGTGTTGATGGCAGCAGTTAAAACATTGATTTTATGTGAGATTGAAAACTTGCACTTTACGGCGCTAAAGTTTCTTATTTAGGAGATAGTTTTAGTGCATCTTCAAAGACTTGCGTGTTTGTAATATTTTGGGCATCGGAACAAAGAGCTACTCAGGTTTACACTCAAATCTCGTTTTAGCTTTTAGTGTACACTTCAAATAAAGTATTAAAGTGTACATATTACTCAAACTTAAAATAATACCCTATCACACACTGGCAGTACTGTGACCCATAGATCAGATGTGTGTTCCAAGCAGAAGTATTCACTTTCTGCAGAAAACAGATCTGCATCTGTCGGTGATCTGAAATGGCAGGTGTTTCAAATAGGCTCCCATTGAATTTCACAGCTGTCATTTGTTATCTAAGACTAGGGGAAGTTCAGGATGACAGGCTGGGCGACAGGAAGCAAGCTGGTTGCAGAAGTTCACCTAATGAGGCTGGAATGGCATAAATAGCCATTAATTTGGATTCAGATCCTGTTTACTTATAAAGATGGAATATTTATGAGGATCACCAGGGTGACCTATTTGTGTGGTCCTTAGGTACTGTGTGAAATATGTTTTTTTGTTACATCATATATCCATTCATAACTGCAGCCTGTGCACAGTTGAGACACTAAGATATGAAAAGAGAGTAATTCTCTTTGTTTGTACCTTCTAATATGGTTTGCATTTTTAACCATCATATTATAATAACATAATCATAATTTATTTATATCCTATTTTATGAGGCCTTATTTAAAGAAAAAATGTAAAGCTTCTGACTTATTTAGTTGCTTATTTGAACCCTAAAAGCCTATGCGTCAACATTACTTAAGTTTAGGAATTTTGCTTCTAAATGATCAACAGAATGCTCACAAAAGAATTAATAAAACAGAAGTATGTCTCTGACAAACAACTAGGCCTTAATCTAAAAACACAGCTGGAATTGTGGCTTAATTTTAAGCTCCAGTATATGGTCTTAAATGAAATTGTGATCTCAGGATTACTTTATCCTACTTACTGGAAAGGTTTTTGCCTCCACTTTGGTAAATACTGCTATTAAGTGCTGAATCTGAGATTGACCTCAATATTGGTAAAAAATGATTCATAATCATAATTCATGTCAAAATGATGGAATTTGAGGTGCATTGTGACCCATTGCTTTTTACTGATTTTAAACAATGAAAAATACCATAACAGTAGAAGCTGTATGTGACCCTGGACCACAAAACCAGTAATAAGGGTCATTTTTGATCATCTGAAAGATGAATAAATAAGCTTTTCAATGTGGTTTGTTAGTATATGACAATATTTGAGATATTAACTATTTGCAAATCTGGAATTTGAGGGTGCAAAAAAAAAACTAATATTGAGAAAATTGCATTTAAAGTTGAAGTTCTTAACAATTCATTTTAGTAATAAAAAATTAGGTTTTGATATATTTACAGTACGCAATTTGCATAATATCTTCATGGAACATAATCTTTAGTACTTAATATCCTGGTGGTTTCTGGCATAATTTTTTTTTTTTTTACAATTTTAACCCACACATTGTATTGTTGGCTATTTCTACAAATATATCTGTGCTACTTATGTTTTGTGTTCCAGGGCCACATATATTTAAACATTGTACACAAAAGTGAAAATTATGAATAATGAAGATCCAGTGTTGTTTTAGACCTCATTGACTTTCATAAAGACAAATGAACATTAAATATATCTTCTGTTGTAATTCAGAAAAAAAGTCATACGGGTTTGGTGGGTTAAAATGATGACTGGATTTTTATTCTAGGTGAACTACCCCTTTAAGACAAAGTAAAACAAATTGAGTGTCATGTAAAGGAAGGATCATGTTCTGGTAAAAATTAGTTAATTAGTTGCTATTCCTGGAAAATAATGGAACACTTTAGTTCTTTTCTTTTCTTTCCTTTCATTCATTCACCTGCCTCTCCTAAAATGTTAGAGATTAGTTACAGATCAGTTTAATCCTTCATGTTAATTACCTTATTAAGATATTTCACATGTCATTGTGTGATGTATTGCATTACATCCTAGATAATTAGATAATGTATATTTTCATTGTATCATTTTTCTTGTACTAAGATAAATGGACTGAAATTCTACCACTATTTGATTTTTTTCTACATTAAAATAAGTCACCCCTTCAATTATTTTATTGATTTGGCTTCCGTCTTCAGTAGTTTAGTGCCATTTTCAGTATGAGGTGTCATATTGTATCACATTACAAAATACTTTAAGGATGGTGCTGATAACTCTGATAACACAGGCCGGGTCCCATCTGTGTACTGCACTCTTTTATGAGAATTGCTGATACTGGCAGTTATAGTCAGCTCTCATTCTAAATTGCCCTGATGCTCCTTTGGCCACAGGGGGGAGATCAGGCCTCTTATTGATTTCCACTCTCACATTAAAGGACTCATTTACACCAGCTGTACCATGTTTCCTCCATTCATTTTCTTGGAAGTACGAGACATAAAATTGTTCAAGCTGTCTAAGCTTGTATTTGTTGGTGGATTCAACTTCACAAAAGACTCCTATACGGTGGCTGAGAGAGCTCAACGTGCTGCAAACTTAAGAAAACACATGCAAACAGAAAAAAACACATGCATTCAAACTGCAATTTCTCACAACGCAACCAAACACAGAGGCGCTGCAAACACACAAACGCGCTGCAAACTCAGAGACATGCTGCAAACACAAAAACGCAGCAAACAGCACGGACCACAACAGAAATGTTTCAGGGGGACCTCAAAAAGTGACAAACCCATCTGAGAGTAACTCTAGCTAACATAGCATTAAAATAATGTTTCATAATTCAGTGTGTAATTCGTCAGATTAATCTAATAATATCCAAGAGACCATATGATCAGTTTGTTAAAATAAACACAAAAAAACGTACCTTTTAGTTCAGTGACAACATCTCTGCTCTGACCGAAAGCCACGGAACAAATAATCAGTTCCCAGATGGGTTCGTAAATTTTTGAGGTCCCCCTGAAACATTTCTGTTGAGATCCTTGCTATTTGCAGCGTTTCTGTGTTTGCAGCGCCTCTCTGTGTTTCGTTGCAATGAGAATTTGCACTTTGCATGTTTTTTTTTTGCACGTAAAGCTCTCTCGACCACCGTACTCCTAGGCTCAGAAATGAACATATTTTTAAAGTTGGCACATTCAATCTCAATGTCATGTGGGTGGATTTTTTCCAGATCTTGGGTCTTTAAGTCTTATGTTTTCGGGATGAGTGTAGTTCAGTTGTTTTGAATCTTGCCGTTAAGAAACATTAACAAAGACTGAGCAACTTTTGTGGAGGAGTATCTGTTCTTAATGTAGGTGGTATTTGGCAAGAACTAAATCCCTCTGGCTTGCTGTTTGTGTGATTGAGTCAGCATTAGCACCATATGGGATAGCAGATGCCCCGTTCACTGCTCTGTCAAAGACACAATAACATGCCACCTTTTTGTGCCTTTTGCTTGCAATATTCTCAGTTATTTCATTGCAAACTTCAAAAGCCCTTTAGTGTTAAATTATCCTCTATAATCTAGGACAACACATATTTCCTACTGAGTATGCAAAATCAAGTCAGGCTTACCTGATTTGATATGATTGATTTGTTATGGTTCACATTTGCGTAATGTCTTATTTTTATGTATTTTGTTTTACATAATTGCTGCAAAGAGAGGTAATACTGTAGTTATTTAACCTAGATGGAAGAAAACCATTTTGAATCAGGTTATGGTGATATCTTGACAGGAATGACTATGAATAAATGTACAGTCATTTCTACACCTCACTAATGTTTAGTCTTTGTTGACAATAGCAATTGTTTGATCACCTGAGGAATAATATTTCCTTCCTTTCCTTCGGTCACAATTTCTTTCCTCTTTGATCCACCTCTTCATGCATGTCAGATTGCAGTAAACAAAAGCCTGTGCCTCCGGTTTTTACATTATCTTTATATTTGTACATGAGTTTTTATATTTCTTCTACATAAATGCTTTTACATAATGTGGTAAATCTAGATATGTCTGCTTACAAAATGTATGTTCTTTTATAGTTTAATCTTTATAATGGATAAACAAATACATTTTTTCATATGGAAAAATGTGTGTGCTGGGGGGGGTGGATCGGGGAGGGTGTTAATTCGTTTAATGCAAGCACATTTACCTTGACTTTGGACATTTGGGCATTTTATCAGGAAAATACTTATATACTTGGGATTTTTACATCCATTTTTCTACTTGTAATATGTTATGTTTGTTAGAATATGCTTATATAACACAATTTTTTCATGTAAAGGAATTCTTCCATTGATTATTATAACGGGCGTTTCTCTATTTGTTTTTTTCTAGGCCAACACTACAGTTCAAGATTCATGCTCTGAGGAAGTTTCAAACCTATATGAGCCCACGGGAACTACACTCTTTTAAATCTTTCGGAAGCTCTTTGACTCCACTGTTCAAGCTTTCAGAGGCATAAAAGGGCTATTCTGCAACACTTCTATTGAATGAGAATCTCACCTCACCATCTTTTTGGCGCTATAGGAATTCCAGCTCAGATCTGAGAGGATAAACACTTACAGTCAGAATGGCAAGAGGTACTTTCTTTTTTGTTGTGCAGGGCCAGATTTGTTTCTTCCTGCTCCTGGCTTTACTTGGCCTCTCTTCAGTTCAGAGTACAGAATGTCCGCAGCTTTGTGTGTGCGAGATCCGGCCTTGGTTCACACCCCAGTCCACCTACAGAGAAGCAACTACTGTTGATTGCAATGACCTTCACCTTACACGCATCCCCGGGAACCTATCCGCTGACACGCAGGTGTTACTTCTGCAAAGTAACTACATTGCCAGAACTAGTGAGGAACTGGAGCAGTTACTGAATCTCACAGAACTCGACCTGTCCCAGAACAACTTCAGCAACATCCGGGATATCGGCCTGACCAACATGTCGCAACTCACAACTCTTCACTTGGAAGAAAACCAAATATTCGAGATGCCTGACTTCAGCTTGCAAGACCTTACCAATTTACAGGAGCTGTACATTAATCACAATCAGATTAGCTCCATTGCACCCAATGCCTTTGCCGGATTGCGTAACCTTCTGAGACTCCATCTGAACTCCAACAGACTCAAGGCTATTAACAGTCGCTGGTTTGAATCAACCCCCAACCTGGAGATCCTGATGATTGGGGAAAATCCTGTGGTTGGCATCCTGGATTTGAACTTCAAACCTCTTACTAACTTAAGAAGCCTGGTCCTGGCGGGAATGGAGCTCACTGATATTCCAGGCAATGCATTTGTTGGACTAGACAACCTGGAGAGTCTCTCCTTTTATGATAATAAACTAGTCCGGGTGCCACAGATTGCTCTGCAGAAGCTTCCAAACCTGAAATTTTTGGATTTGAACAAGAATCCAATACATAAAATTCAAGAGGGTGACTTCAAGAACATGCTAAGGCTGAAAGAGCTTGGCATTAACAACATGGGAGAACTTGTGTCCGTTGATCGCTATGCCCTGGATAACCTCCCGGAGCTGACCAAACTCGAAGCCACCAACAACCCAAAGTTTTCCTACGTGAGCCGTTTAGCATTCCGTGACTTGCCATCGCTAGAGAGTCTAATGCTCAATAACAATGCTCTAAACTCTCTCTACCAAGCAACAGCGGAGTCCCTGCCTAATCTGAGAGAGATCAGTATCCACAGCAACCCACTGCGCTGCGACTGTGTAATTCAGTGGATGAGCTCAAACAAGACCACCATTCGATTTATGGAGCCTCTTTCCATGTTCTGCACCATGCCACTTGAGGTTAGAGGTCAGCGTGTGAGAGACATACTTTCTCGGGAATCTTCTGGCGAGTGTCTGCCAATGATCTCTCACGATACGTTTCCCAATCACCTCAACCTAGACATCGGGATGACGGTAGACCTTGACTGTCGTGCTATGGCTGAACCAGAACCAGAAATATACTGGGTGACTCCATCTGGTAACAAAGTCATGATGGATACCGTATCCGATAAATATCAACTCAACAGTGCAGGAACTCTGCGCATATCCCACATTCAGGTGGACGACTCTGGCCACTACACCTGTGTGGCTCAGAATACAGAGGGAGCGGACACTCGGGTGACCGCCATTCGAGTAAACGGGACTCTTCTGGATAGCACCCAGCTTATGAAGATTTACGTGAAACACACAGAGTCCCACTCAATTTTAGTATCCTGGAAAGTGAACTCCAATGTCATGACATCCAACCTGAAGTGGTCATCAGCCACCATGAAAATCGACAACCCTCACATCACCTACACAGCTAAAGTTCCCGTGGATGTTCATGAGTATAACCTCACACACCTTCAGCCAGCCACTGAGTATGAGGTCTGTCTCTCAGTCTCCAATATCCACCAGCAGACCCAGAAGTCATGCGTCAACGTCACAACCAAGCATGCTACATTTGCAGTGGAGATCTCTGAGCAAGGCACCAATACGGCTCTGGCGGCAGTCATGGGCACAATACTGGCCATCATTAGTCTGGGCTCAATCACGTTATACATTGCAAAGAGATGGAAGCGGAAGAACTACCACCACTCCTTAAAGAAGTACATGCAGAAAACCTCCTCCATCCCCTTAAACGAACTCTATCCTCCCCTCATTAACTTATGGGAGGCAGACAGTGAAAAGGACAAGGACAGTTCTTCAGACACTAAGCCGATGCAGGTGGACACAACAAGAAGTTACTACATGTGGTGAAGCTTACCAGACATTTTTTCTTCTTTAGAGCACAAAGACACATCTTTGCTTATTTGTGCGTAAAAAAAAGACATGGATTTCCTTTTTTCTGCTTTGCTTTACTGCAAGCAACTATACAGACTGACGTTTTCGTAGAGTGTATTGCCTTTTCCTCTTCTTTGACTTTCAATATGGCAGCTTTGTTTAGCTTCCGAGACATGTTAGTAGCTGTGCTTTTTTTTTTTTGTTCATTATATTTTGATAGCACAGCATAGATCTTGTCAAGGATTGACTTTGGGTCAATAGATGCTGTAGCACTATATCCGATCCGATATTGATATGTCTTTGGCAGTATTCATAGAGAATGCATTGTTTCTTTCTCTCTTTTGTAAGACAGTTTAACTGTTGTGCACTGAAATATATTAACAAATTTGTCTTTGGACTCCAGTGTAAGCTGACAAGATGAGTTTAGACTTGATACACTGTCTATTGAAAAACGTTAGCAATTGTTCTGTAATGTTGTATCAACTATAATTTGAAGATTTTGGATTTTCTCAAAAGTAATTTTTGATTTAGAAGTTAACTTTGCAGATTAAAGAATTGTAAACCAGCAATAGAAATGTGAATGTTAAATAATTAGTTCGTAGAAAAATGCTTTTTTTAATTACCCAGATTCTTCTTTTTTAATTGAGTAGAATCTGTTAATCACTTAATTTTGTTGTAATTTACACATGCAAAATATATTGCATATTACAGCGCAAACAAAATTAAAATACAGTTTTGTTCAGATATTTTTTATACAATGATTTTCATGTCGAGTGTCATTATTCCAATTTCCTATTCTATTTCTCATTCCTATTCTGTCTTTCCCTTTCCCTCCCTTTAAGTAAATGAGTGACTCATTTTGTTCTTAATGTTAAAGATCTACAAAGATTACGAATCCTTAAGAGCAATAGAGTAATAAGGTCAAGGAATGCAATTACAAAAACATGATTAAAGTTACTGCCACCAAGTTCTTGCAAGGACAAATTATGGAATGCTTATTTTATTGCAGGGTTGTGTGTGTGATCATTTATGTTAATTAAAAATAAAAATAATGATTTATTGGTATTTTATGTAAAATGTTTCTGGCCACATGTTGCTGTATAGAGTGATAGAATCACAGAAGAAAAGAAGACCTTTGCCAACCAAAAGAAAGTTGTGATTAGGGGTAATGTGGATAATTAACCAGTCTCCATTGGCACAAACAGCCCAAATGTTCAGCTTGGTTTTAATCAGCCAAATGTTAGGTCTCTTGCTAACATCAAACATTCACAGGTATCGCTATGTGAATTATCTAAGGAGAGTCATAAATCCAAATAATTCCCCAAAACAATATTAAAGGGGTATATTGAGCCCCTGAACAATCACTCATGTCTGCAGTTTGATTGCCTCTTTGACATACAGTACCCCTTCAATGGGAAATTTTGTCTTCCCCGATTCATTTTAATATCCGTCTTTGTCAGAGAATCTCATGGTTTGTCTTATGCTACTTGCATCTCATGTCAAGATAGTAAATTGTTCATGAATGTTTGCTTCATATTTGCGTAGATCAGCTCAAACAGTTGCTAAACTGCTTTCTTGCATATAGAAGTTTAAGAAGGCACGATATAGACATTTTGTATCTGAAAAATGTGAAAATGGCTAGAATTAAAATTAAAAAATTATAAAATTAAATATGTCTTAGAAAGTAAATGTTTGTATTTAGAAAGTGAACGTCAGGGAAAAAGAAATTACATATCTGGCTTACAAACTAGAAACTGATTCAGTCAGTTTGATGTATTAATGAATATAATTATGTGAATGGGAAATACCATCTTTTATCTTTATCCCCTGAATGAGAAGGCTTTTTCTAGAAATATCTTCTATCAGTGAAATAAGACTCATCTTTGTCAAGGATCTTTACTATATATATATAGAATCATATTCGAGCACAAATGAACTCTCTATACAAAGCACTAGGTTGATAGCATACAAAAAGCTGCTTGATTCTAGTTGTTCACTCGTGGCATCCAGCAATAATATTTCCTATTATTCATTATATAAATTTGCCTATAGCAAACCCTCTTCCAGGCAACTGAAACCAACTCTACTTTAAAGTCTCTTGTATCACTCCACAGACTTGCGCACTGTTATTTCATGCAAATGCAACTGGCACCATATTTTGCCTTGGTTATTGACTATAGTGAAACTAATCTCATCTGATTTCCGTATTTATATTAGTCTACTGTAAATTCCCTTTAAATTTTACAGTGCTCATCTTTTTTCAAGGACAGTTGTTTTGTACACACTGTAATGGACTTTTTTATTTGTAAAAAGATAGTAAAAGATAATATACAGGTAAAATGATAAAATAATTTCTGCTCATCAGTATTAAATGTCCACATATTTATTAGTGAGTAGTTATGCAATTAGCTGAACAATGTACAGTAATCTGGTCATTATCCCAGATGGTTGGTCGCATTTATTAATAATATTATTATTAATAATAAGGAAACATGCCACGAAACATGAAATCAATCAGTCAAATAATTCAACTGTCCTGTACTGTATAGAAGAGACTATACCACTTTTACAGTTTCTCATAATTTCTATATGACCAAAGAAACTTTTATCAGCAATTACCAGTTCATTTCATTTCAGAGAGAAAATTATGTCTTTCTAATGAAGCTACTTTGCCTCTTCAGGGACTTAACCTATACCACCTTCATGGGCCAAAACTGAAAGATTGCTAGAAACTCAATATGTTGAACCAGGTGAAAAGGACTCTGAGGAATAATTAAGAATCACCCACACATAGGCTAAACATTTGCCAAAGAATTAAACTGGAGGAGTTTCCTCCTTGGGCTATTCAGGTATTTAATTGCTTTCTGTCAGCAACCCCTGACTTCATGCCAAGCACTCTCATACTGACAGGATATAATGCGATGCAATAGGCTCGAGAAAACCCCCCAAAAAACTTTAAAGTAAAGTGTGATACAAAGTCAGAAAAAATTTATATACGAAATATTATATTGTATGTATAGTAGACTAATATTAAAGAAAATTCAGTGGAAGATATTTTTACAGCAATAATAGGCCTTCAACTACACGTAAAAAAAATAAAACACATTTTTATAAGATAAAGATTATTGGAATTCACTTTACACCAACTTGGTCCCATAAAAATATCTACCTCTGTGCACCTTTTGTGCAAAAACTTTTTTGTGTACCTTACAGGACGTTTTTCTGCACTCCTATCTGATAGTGTTAACAAATGTAAAACTGATACAAAAAGGCATTTGTTCATGCGACCGTGTCATTTTAACTACCTTTTATGCTTCAAACTGAAGCTCCTCGCCTCTCAAGTATCTTTGACCTCTGTAAGCCACCAAACAAACCTACAGTACCATCTATGAAAACCCATAAATATGAAGCTGGATATGTGTGATGCTAACATTCAAAAGTATCAGTTTTCAAATATCCCAGCATATTAATATTGTTTTGAAGTCCTAACAAGTAATTAAAATAATTGTGCAAAAATTACACTTTATTAATCAAAACTCTGTAAATTTATGTGAAAAGGAATAAAAGGTGTTGGAGTTTTACTGCTTCTAGTGTAACCTTTAAGGTACCAAAATGAACCCTTTAGGTACAAATATGTACCTTTCAAAAAGGTACTGCTTTTGTACCTTTATTTCTGAGAGTGTATGTGTTAACTTGTAGACTTTGCAATCAAAACCTCTAATTGACAGGTTATCCAGGCTGCTGCTCCTCAGTGTTGACAAAAGAGGACGATGTTTGTGATACAGCTGAAGCTGTGAAATCACCCCAGGGAATCCCTTATTGATCTGACACAACTGCATTGATTTTGTTTTTAAAAGGCCAATTTAAAGAGACACAAGAGGAGCATTATTTCAGCTAAATCCTGAATAGTAGCAGACAGTACTTTTCAGATTACCAATTTTGGTTTGGTACAAATTCTTCAGTTTACTATCTCCTCTGTGTTGATAATAATCGATGTATACTTTTAATATATTATATAACATCTAATTATGATTGTGATATCCAGGGTCGGATTTAGTGAATTTGGGGCCTCAATTAACCTTGAGGTCCCTTTTTTTGTTGTTAAAGTTGCTGCTGCACAATGATGCCCCATAGTTACGTCCATTTTTTTTTTTACATTTGTCATGTACATATTATAATGGAATTCTTTCATTAACATTTACATTAATTTATTTAGCAGACACTTTTATTCTTTCATGTTGTAGACAACGGTATAGCAATTGATTTACAGTTGAGATACAGGAAGTAGTCAGAAACATAAATTATTATATTACTTATTATATTTACTGACACAAACCTACAGTAATGTGTCCACATACTGTATTCTGATGTAGCTAAATTCTCAATAAATGTTTTCATTAATTTATCTTACTGTTTCTGTTGTCATAAAACAGGATGAATATGAAATAGTGACAGTGATCGAGTCGTCGTCTGATAAAATCAAACAGGCTACACATAAGATATTGACAACAGCTGTGCTTGCATGTAAAATTAGACCCCGTTTACACTAGTGCATTTAGTTTTAAAACAGTGTTTTAGAATGAAAACGATTCTCATTTACACTGACATTAAACCTGTAGTTTTCAAACCACAACAGGGTCTGCAGCATTTTCAAAAGTGTTTGATGGTGGTAAATGCTGGCGTAGCCATAGCAAAAGTTCTGGGTTTTAAACGAAAACGCACCTAGTGTAAACGGGGCCTATGCCATGTCCACACTAATGCGTTTACGTATGAAAACACATCTTTTTCTCTCTGTTTTGGCCTTCCATCCACACTGAGACTGAGGCGTTTTTGGTTAAGGAAAATGGAGCTTTTTGAAAACGCTGTTTTCGCATCGCAGTGTGGACTGTGAAAGAGACTTTCAAAAAAGATGACGTCATATGATGCAGTCATTTGACCAATTCAATTGATGGCGGACAGCATTGTACAGCAGTTGTTTTGTTTACTCTCAATTTTGATAGCCCTATTAAAGATTAATATCAGTTTGTACATGCTCTGGCTCATTGTTAGACTATTTAAAAAAACATTTCCACGACGTTTCAAAGAGCCAGAAAGTAAATAAACAGCAGATGGAAATGAGGCAGATCGAATTGTCTTACGTTTTACACAGAACAGGAACATAAGCGTTTTCGGTCGTTTCAGTAAGGTTGATCAACTTTTCGGAAATGGTTGAAAACGATAATGTGGACGCGGAGCGTTTTTAGACAAAAACGCTGTTTTCAAATTTATCCGGATTAGTGTAGACATAGGCTTAGAGAAGCAACATGTCTGAGTTTTTCGCTGAACGGAGCAGACGCAGAGAGAGGAGCGCAGCGGTGTTTGACACCGCGGAGGATAGTGTTTGCCTTTACTTTTAGTTTTTTTTTAAGATATATCTTAAATATGTGATGTGAAGAAAGAAATTCAAAAATGGATTTATAGTATTGTAACGACAGGCTGTTTTTCAGTAAGACGTGGGTATCCTGAAGCTAAGCATTTCTACGAAACGTTTCCTTAACATTTAGCCTGTAGGGTACTAGCACCTTACCGCTCCTTATCTTGAGTTTAAACATATGTGAGCACATGTGTACCTTGTACTACACGATCCTTAATATACAAGCACACAGACAGTGTAATATATCAAGAGACAACATTTTCATTTATTCACACTCGGAGATGTAACTTCTTCTGGCAAGGCAATATCAACAAGTTCCTCCCCTACTCATCTCTCTCCATGATGGTAACAGTTACACTTTTATATAACAGGGCTGCAAATGAACCAAACCCACCCAAACTAACTTGTACATAAACACACATAACATCAAAAATACAAAAACCCAACTGTCTTGCCTAAATTACACAAAAATAAGTAAACTAATAAGTTAAGAAATACCCATAATTCACCCGGCTGCCAGCACTGACTGCCGAATCATTACAGTATTCTAAATTAATTCTCAATTATTGAAATGACTAGACTATTCATTATGCTTCATGTTTTATACCTCATGTTTTATATTCTACTGCAAATATGTATTGGTTTTGTATTGTTGTTTATAAAGGATTAATTATTAATAAACCCACACACACAAACACATTGTTCCTAAAGCCATGATAAGCGGTGTGTTGAAAATGACCAATCACAAGAGCAGAGAGATCTGATATTTGATCCCCGCCTCCAAAGTCTCAAAAGTGTACTTGTCGAGCGAGCAGGGGGTTGAGCGGCTGTGAGAGCAAAGAGGGTCACGCGAGCCCTGCTTAGCGCCCTGCTCGCGATAGCGCATTTTTGCACATGCAGTGTTGTGTGCTCTCGCTGTGCAGAAATGCTTGCGAGAATTGTTTTCTGCATGTACATATGTGCACGTCTTGTTTATATTTAAACGCCATAGTCAACAGTCAGGCTATGATAGATAATAGAAAACCGCTTAGGATTCGCAGATTATTTTTTCTCCCAATTAGTGCTTGTGCCATCCCCCAAAAAATGCTGCCCTGGGTGACTGCCCCGTTCGCCCATGCCTAAAACCGCCACTGAGGATACACACAAAGCACATTCAACTCGGACACGCAGACGGTCATGAAAATAAACACCGTAACCATTTGCATCTCGTGAAAAGCATTTTGGGGGCCCGAGGCAGTCGCCTACCTTTGCCTAATTCTGCCCTTGGTGATATCATGAGCAAGGCATAATGAATAAGGTGTGCAATGCACTGTATCTGCACTTAGGTCATCGCAGTCACAGCTGTTGGTTAAGGAGCATAAGATATGGTTCACTGGAGCTGGAATAAATTAAATGACCTTTCATGCTCCTCCAACAAGATTTTTCCATTAGGACATCTCCATTTATTGTACCCAGCCTGCTGTCTGGGGGGATATCTTAAGTAAATTGGCTCATAAATGAAGAAATCTATTTGCTTGAGGTGGAGCTGCCAGCAAGTGTTCTTGACCTGTTGACCGTAGATTATTGCCACTGTTTTAAGATTCTAAAATCTTAGAATGGAGCTCAGTTATAAGGTGGGAGGATGTCATCTTATTTCATAATTTTTTAAAGAGTGTCCTGCAATGGATGTTGTGTTTTCTGTCTATGGTTCCCTTGTTTAGTGTTATGTGGACTTTTCTTTTGTCTCCCACTACGCCTTGCTTCCCTTGTGTTTGTATCTTGTTAGTTTCTATAGTGATTAATCAGACAATAATCGCTGAGTATTGTCAAGTCAAGTCACTTTTATTTATATAGCGCTTTTAACAATACAGATTGTAGCAAAGCACTGAACATTATCA
>JAUMHI010000041.1:14307450-14331039 GCA_032359435.1 Enteromius unitaeniatus | reverse complement strand
CTATACAATGTTTGATAGGGAGCCAGTGCAGTGTTGACAGAACCGGGCTAATATGCTCATACTTCCTGGTTCTAGTATAAGGACTCTAGCTGCTGCATTTTGAACCAGCTGTAGTCTATTTATCAAGCATACAGAACAACCACCCAATAAAGCATTACAATAATCTAACCTCGAGGTCATAAACGCAAGAATGAACATTTCTGCATTTGAGGTTGAGAGCATAAGACGCAATTTAGATATGTTTTTGAGATGGAAAAACACAGTTTTACAGATACTAGAAAAATGGCTTTCAAATGAAAGATTGCTAACAAACAGCACACCTAGGTTCCGAACTGATGAATAAGAATTGACAGAGCCGCCATAAAGTGTAAGACAGTGGTCTAGATTATTACATGTGTGGTTTTTAGGTCTGATAATCAACAACACCTCTGTACTAACAGTAAGAAGTTACTTGACATCCAATTTTTTTGAAGAAATATATAGCTGTATATATGCACTGTCTCTATCGTGTAATATCTAGGTGAAAGAGTCTCTATGTGCTGAGCATTAACTGACTGCTGTGATGTGAGGCGGCTAGCAGATGGTCGGTATAGCCAGTCTGTATGTTCCTTACAAGATATTGTGAGTGTTTTCCTCCTCTACTCTCCCTGGCTGCTGTAGTTCAATCCTGCCTTTTTTTGACTATGCCATTCAATAAAATCTTGCACATGGATCCATGCTTGTCAGACCCATTCATCACAATGGTGTAGAAATTTGAAAGGGTTGTGTAGGAAAAGATACTAGAAATGTCACTCAATGTCACGCATTCTTGTAGTTGATCTTATGGTCTTAAGACTATAGTGTGTGTCTTGGTCTTCTTTTTTTCTTTCTTTCTTTCTTTCTTTCTTTCTTTTGTCTTGGTCTTTTACAAAGCCTATAAATTATATGTTAATATAATTATATATTTAAGAACACCTTTTTTACATATTTAAAAAAAAGTCATTTGCTACTTGAACATACAGTGGGTACGGAAAGTATTCAGACCCCCTTAAATGTTTCACTCTTTGTTTTATTGCAGCCATTTGTTAAAATCATTTAAGTAAATTTTTTTCCTCATTAATGTACACACAGCACCCCATATTGACAAAAAAACACAGAATTGTTAACATTTGTGCAGATCTGTTCAAAAAGAAAATCTGAAATATCACATGGTCCTAAGTATTCAGACCCTTTGCTCAGTATTTAATAGAAGCACCCTTTTGATCTAATACAGCCATAAGTCTTTTTGGGAAAGATGCAACAAGTTTTTCACACCTGGATTTGGGGATCCTCTGCCATTCATCCTTGCAGATCCTCTGCATTTCTGTCAGGTTGGATGGTAAACGTTGGTGGACAGCCATTTTTAGGTCTCTCCAGAGATGCTCAATTGGGTTGAAGTCAGGGCTCTGGCTGGGCCATTCAACAACAGTCACAGAGTTGTTGTGAAGCCACTCAGCTTATTTTAGCTGTGTGCTTAGGGTCATTGTCTTGTTGGAAGGTGAACCTCCGGCCCAGTCTGAGGTCCTGAGCACTCTGGAGAATATTTTTGTCTAGGATATCCCTGTACTTGGCTGCAATCATCTTTCCCTCGATTGCAACCAGTCGTCCTGTCCCTGCAGCTGAAAAACGCCCCCACAGCATGAAGCTGACACCACCATGCTCTACTGTTGGGACTGTATTGGACAGGTGATGAGCACTGCCTGGTTTTCTCCACACATACCACTTAGAATTAAGGCCAAGACGTTCCATCTTGGTCTCATCAGACCACAGAATCTTATTTCTCAACATCTTGGAGTACTTCAGATGTTTTTTTAGCAAACTCCATGCAGTCTTTCATGTGTCTTGCACTGAGGAGAGGCTTTGGTCAGCCAACTCTGCAGTGATGGTTGACTTTCTTCAAGTTTCTCCCATCTCCTGACTTCATCTCGGGTGCTCAGCCACAGTGATCTTTGGGTTCTTTTTTTACCTCTCTCACCTTTCTCCCCCGATAGCTCAGTTTGACGGCCAGCTCTAGGAAGGGTTCTGGTCGTCCCAAACTTCTTCCATTTAAGGATAATGGAGGCCACTGTGCTCTAAGTGCAGAGCTCTGCAGGTAGTTCCTTTGACCTCATGATTCTCATTTGCTCTGACACGCATTGTAAGAAAATTACAATGCAATTTTCTGAAATTGTACTCTTTTTCTCTTCACTAGTCACATGGATTGTTGGTTGATTATTATGATGTTTTTATCAGTTGTTTTATCAGTCTAATTCTGATGGCACCCATTCATTGCATCGCAGAGAATCCATTAGTGATGTATTGCTACATTCTTGGAAGTCCTGATGGTAAACTGTAGGAAATATACTTTTTTGATGATATACTCCAGATAATAAATGAATGCGTTTAATTAAATAGTCAAATCACATTTTAAGCAGATTATCAGATGAACATTGAAAGACCATTATGGCCGCAGTTGCTCTTTACAGCCAATCTTCATTCTGCAGACGTGCTGAAATTCAGTCTGCATGAATCTGCTGTATGTCCCCTCCCGGCGGTTCTGTTTCTGCGGCAACCCGCCATTTCTCTACCTGCCAAAACTGGCAGTGGCGTCTGTGAGATGCCTCCAGGCACTCAGACAGAAATATCACTGACAAGGTCAACTCCCTGCAGGCAAAGAGCTGCGAAAAACACCTTGTAGCCTCTCAGAGGTGTGAAAAAAAGTCTTCAGTGTGAAGCGACTGAATATTGATGGCAAATTAACCATGATAGCATCTGCTGTAATCCTTTCTGCATGCATCCAAAGAGGAATATGACATGGACAGCAATGTTTTATGTGAATACTGTTAGATGCAGAATAATCATATATACAAACAGAGTTTTGAACCTGAATGCATAAAATAAAATGCAACTTCCAGAAAACTGCATGACCTTGTGTTTTTTAGACAGCCTGGTCACATAAAATGTGTACCTTGTAACTTTTTGTGCAACACCATATTAACATGCCTTATTGCACATTTGCCGCAGTTTCGAAGAAAAATGTCCACTGAATGGCACATTTTTATTACTCTGATATAAGTATGTTTTGTGGAGGTTCAGAATTGAAATATCCTTAGACTGTTGCTAATAAGTTAATGCTCTACCATGTTGGAAATATGACCTACACCAAATCCAACCCTAAACCTACCTTTTAGTGTTAAGAAATGAAAAACTGATATAAAAACAAATTTGCTGATGCAACCATTTGATTTCAGTGTCTTTTACACAGATTTAAACTGTTTTGTCACACCAGAGCTCCTTGTGTCTTAAGTGCATCTCTGTACTCCATGAGCTACTGAACAAACCTACCGTCTATGAAAACCCAAAGATATGAAGCTGAATGTGTGTGATGCTAACGTTCACAAGCATCAGTTTTCAAATATCCCAAATATTCATATTTTTCTGAAGTCATAACATGATATTCTTAGTAATTGTGTAGTAATTGTGCGAAAATTATGCTTTATCAATCAAAACTCTGTGATACAAAACAGTGATATGTACTTGTTGGTACGTATTTAATGTTTTGTTAAAAATTACACATTACAGGTACATTTATGCTATGAGACCAGGTAGTTTTTAGACTACATGCAAAATGCTGTCTTCTTTCTTCTGAAATCGTCTGAAGGTGTTGCAGACTATTCTTATAGCACCATATCCCACAGTGTCTTCACACTAGATCTGTCACTTTCATAAAAGTTGGTAATCAGCACCCAATTATCACCTAAGAATATGGATAGAATAAAAAAAAAAAGATAGTTTTCTCAGGTAGGCAACTGCTGAAATCACATGACCAAAAATAGAAGAACCATGGATTGACCCAGGTCAGACTGGCAAAGCTGAGTGGAGCTTTAGTAACCTCCCTTGTGCAATGGATCACAGTAAGACTAACACTGCTCATCAAAGTAGCCGATAGCCGCCCCCTCTAGCTGTGAGAAATTAATCAAAATTTAATCTCCCCTCACAGTGTGTGGGAAGCCAAGCCAAGTGTGTTCCCTGACATAATAATAAAAATAAAATAAAACAATAAAAATAATATTGAAAGCAGGTCTGAATCTACTTTGGACCCAAACTGGTCATTTGTGTAAAATTGTTGTGACATTGTTAAACTGAAGCATAATAACCACTGCAAGAATATTTTGTCTTTGTCTCAGACAGCTTATTTGTTTAAATTATCTCAAGCAATGCCCTTAAAATTACTAGCTTTTTAAATAGAATCTATCTTTTTCTTTCCAAATGATGAAATGTCCTACTTTGAAAAAAAGGCTTGTTTACCAAGCCAATCAGCCACACGGTCGCAGCAGCCATTTTTAGACCTCAATTAATCTTTTTTTGAGGGCTTCTGAGTTGGGAAAAATAGTGCACTTTCAATTCCCTCTTAAGTTTACAGGTAATGCAGCTCCTGAATTGTAAACACTTTAAATGGGTTATTAGCATTAAGTGCCATTAAGATAAATAGTAAGTGCTTTCATTTTGTGGGCTATTAAACAGATGTGAGCATATCTCTTTATGGAACAAAGAAATATTGTTCATAAAGCATAGAAGGTGCACTCTCAATTTGCATAAAATAGCAAGATATCTTGCAAAATGCATATCTTTAAGAAAAAAGACAGTAATATATCATGTTCATTAAAAGCTGTGTGTCACTTGTTTTCTTGTCTTCGTAGGCACTTGTGAATATTAATACATGTTAACTTGTTTACAGTTATATCTTAATTTAAGTTAACTTAAGGCAAGAAAGAAAGTAGAATTTCTTTTTTCTAAATTCACATTTTTTGCTTTCTCAGAAGCTGTCTATTCTTTCATTAAAATTGATTTAGCTTTTTTCTAAGAGCTTTATTTTTAGCATCTGTGTTGTAAAGGGGGAAGAGCTTTATGTTTTTGTTGTTTTTTTTAAAAACAGAATCAGAATGGAGAGACCTCTCTAACCCGTGCGTCAACATTACGTCTGCTACGATGAAAGAGTGAGGATGAAAGGGTGGGTTTGGTATTACTCAACAGTGGACACTGACTGCGAGAGTTTCATCTTTACAGAGTGATGTTTATTCTGTTGCGGTGGGACTTCACACTCATACTGTGGACCTCTATGACTTCCTGCAGAGTGCACCTGTCCTTCTCTCTCTCTGTCTTTCGGTCTCATGACAGTCCATCTGTGCTTTGTACCTAACAATGCCCTTTAGTTGTGAGTATATTCACAGTACAGCACAGTCGTGAGGGCCTGTATAGCTCTATTTTATAGTTTTATTAATAAAAAAAAAACCTTTGTGCATAGATATTTTACAAATATTATTGTCAATTTTACAGTATATTTATGTTAGATTTTTAATTCCTAAGGATTGTATTTAATTATTCATTGAATACTAAATATAAGCATAAGTATTGGGTTCAGCTGTTTTTATTTTGCAAGAATTTTATACTCATTAAATTGATCAAAATGACAGTAAAGAAAATTTGAATGAAAAACTATAGAAAATATATTAAAAATGCATTTAAAAATTCTGATAAATGATATTCTTTTGAACTCTCTATTCATCAAATAATGAAAAATTGCTTAAAAATTTCCACTAAAAATAAAATAAAATAAATCTGTTTTTACCTTGAGGTGATGTTTCTTTAGGACCAAATCAGCATATTAAGATGATTTTAGTGGGATCATGTGATGATGAAACTTCTTTAAATTCAGCTTCACAAATAATTTTTTTAAAATATATTAAAATAGAAGAAACGCGTTTAAATTTGTTATAATATTAATTATTGCTATAAATACAACCTATCAGCCTATATTCTTATATTTTAACGTTTTATTCCCGTGAATTCCTGTGGATGTTTCTAGCTGTGAGGATGAAGTGGTGTGAGTTAAAAATAAATGCGAGAAATAAAATCTCACAGATGTTTTCAATAAAAAAATATTCCAGCATTGTTAATGATCTGTTAAATGTATGAATTATATACTGTGATTTTGCACTGAAAGAGATTTCTCTTAGGACCTAATTAACAGTTTCAATTGGCTTGCGGTGTGTTTTTAGTTTCCCAGCCAGTACTCTAAGATTAATCAGGCATTTGTCTGTACCCGATACAGCTCAAACCCATTTTTACATTTCAAATAAGACAAAATAAGCATTATTTAAGCAAAAATATTTTCAGATCTGCACATAATGAGCATTACTTATCTGGAACAGATGCTTCTTGCATTGACATTTGAAGACGATTCTGATGAATGGATGCAGCCTGTAAGAGCACAGATGATTTGACCATGGCATGATTCTCACTTCCTGCTCAAACGAGACAATGATGTTCCTGTGGTATCTGCGGAACAACTTGATTATGGGATGAAGGGAACCTCTGGCCCTTATCAGGGGTCCCTGGACAATAAAAGTGCCACATTACAGAGAAAAGCCATCAATCCTCACCTCTCACTTCCAGTCGTCTCTCTCCACCACGAGTAGCTATATCTGCTCCCATCCTCGATGCAGTATTTATGGGTTAAAGGACAGCATCAAAGGCAGCCCTACTCCATCACATTTGTGTTGACCTAATTTCTGCAGAAGTGGTGACAGTTTAAAGCAGAAAGTGCTCTCTTAGTGGTTTGCCTTTTTAAACATTTCTGGTTTCTTTTACCTTTTGAATGACTAAGGTTAAAAATATTAGCTTGATTAAGTGTGTGTTTTACAGACAGTAAATTCTGCTCATATCTGTGTTGTAGCGCATGTTTCAGAAGAGGAAACATTTGCAGTATCAGCATTCCCTTACATCCCAGTAAGCGTTTATATGTGACCTTATATTGACTTTGACTCTCGCCTCCCCTCACAAGCCCCAAATCCGCCCTTCTTTCTAAACCCTGATTTATAGTGACCCCATTACGGATCACCTTTCATCCAGTGTGTAACACAGATCTAAGTGAATTAAAACATCCTGAAATGTTTTAAATCTTAAAGTGCATTGTGTATAAAGTTATTGTATATTAAAAGAAAGAGTCGACTTTGAATCTAAAACTAGTATTTTTTAAACAAGTTCCAAGCCGTTTCATCTTGAAGTCAAAACTAAGTATTAGCATATCGCCCGCCAACTTATTGGTCTTTTCGCGTTGGTCTAAAATGGAAATGCAAATTCATTGTTTCGCAAACATTGCTTTAAATGAAATCAACCAATCACCGGAGGGATTTGGAAAAACAACTGGTTGAACAAATCGTTTAGGAGTCGTTCACCATTATTGTCCAAAAATATAGACATATCCCAATCTCTACCCCTACCCAAAATGTATGCCTAAAATCAGTGAGAAATGATAGCTGGTGTAAAAGCACCTAACCCCGATCATAAGCCTAAAACAGATTTTTCCAAAAGAAAAATCATTCCTCAATTCTAATTGGTTGACTGGAATATTTTTTTTGGTGAAATCACACTTACCATGGGGCGAACATGGGAGTGTGAGTAGGCTAAATAATGACAGAATTTTCCTTTTGGGGTGAAATAACCCATTATGCATGTTAAATTTAGAAACAACCAATAAAATAACTTTTTATTTAGAAAATAAAATAAAATAAATATTAGATGATGTATGTGCAAATTTAACATTGATTCTTTTGCTAAATTGTTATATTACACACATGTTGGTTTGGCAATTAGACAGTTTGTTTGTAACAGGATGATAGATGATGAAATAAGGCAGGCTGTGGAATTTTGCAGCTGCGTTCTGTTGTTCTCATTTGATGGCATAACATTAATTGAGGAACCACAGCTGAGTAAATACACAACGGTAAAGAAAATATTAGTTTGCAGTCCTGCATTCTGCATTTTAACTAATTTTGACAAGAATACACCAATTTCCAAAAGGAACAAATGTACGGGGAAAAAAATAAAATAATTGCAACTGTTGCTCATATGGGAATCCATTCTGTTGTGCATGAGCCCTAGCCTAATAAAGTGGTCTGGTAAATAAGATCCAGAAAAATATTTGAATGCAAAACAACTAAAAAACACAAGGCTGTTCGGGGCTGTTACATTGAAAGAAAAATCTTTCTAATTCACTTGCTTCGAATTAAGTCATCAGTCATCAAAGAAGAAGGGAAGAAAAGTCCTTTGTAGTTTTATTACCGTTAATCCCACAGAGTTATTTAAAGATGGAGGGGGATAAAGCTCTGGAATCCTTGAGTTGTTTAGAGGAAGGAGTGAAATGAAGAAAAACAGTCAGGCAGTGAATTTTTAACCAGTGATTTGCTAGATACGCACCCTAGAGAGAAACACATGTGTGTGTGTTGCAAATGAATCTGTTTTCTGGCTGATTGTGCACCCCTGGGTTTTTTTCTTTCTCGACCCAGACAGGGGGCCCTGATAACAGTAATTATGCTGCCACAGCATCGGACTCCTCTGGTGAAGATGATGTTGAATTATTACATCTTACTGCAGGTAGCATCCTTAAAAACTTAAAATGACCCATACTTGGTCCACATTTTAAAGAGAACACAACACTTGCTGTGTTTTACATCTTGTTCCCTCAAGGGCTCGATGCAAAACGTTTTTTTTCCTATGGTAATCAAGTTACAAAAATCAAGAGAACATTCAAAAGAAAGTCATGTTAAATAATGCATCTGTAAATTTAACTTGGCAAGGTTGATTTGTTGTATAGCATTAGGATATAGGTTGATTTACTATCACTTGATACTGCTGTCACAGTATGTTCACACTAACATAATTTATATTATTTGTAAATATAGATGTGCGCTCTGGGGATACTTTGAAAGTGAATGGGATGCTCTTAAATATCATTATCGCCAGAGTTATTTCAGTTTCTGTTTGCCTTGACATGATTTAGATCCTATTTAATCATTAGGAGACCGTAAAACTGCCAAAGAGGAGACAGTCTCTGAATACAGGGGTGAATGTGAGGGTTTCAGATCCTGAGAGTGTATGTGGGCTGATTTTCCATAGATGCTAATGGTTAACAGATTTGGTCAAATGTCATGAGAAGCTCACTTTTTTTTCTCCTATAGCTGGAATTACTGAAACAGTGTGTCTTCAATCATTTGCTTACATTAAGCAAATGTACATACTGACAATTTTGAAGCAGCCATCCTTGAACAAATTAAGTGAATAATTCAAATTTAATCCTTTAACACTTGCTGCTTCAGCACTTTGCTTCGGAAGGTCCATGGTAATCTTTGCTTCTGAAGGTGTGGTAATCTCATATATCTGTTTCTGTCACTCATTTGGGCAGAGTAATGGAATTGCCCATTCTTAGAAAATAACAAGGGTTCTTTTTAACCAAAGTGAACAGGAAAGAGGATGTGGTGGATACTCAGAAAAAAATTAAATGCTGTTGTCATGATTGTGAAATGTCATTTCGCATTCAAAAGCATGCATGCTAAAACCACATTTCCTGCAATTACAGTAAAAATACAGCAGATAACTGTAATACCTGTGCATTGTTTAAAAGGAAAGTACATTAAACGATTGTCTATGCAGGTTTCCTGAACTTGACAAGCCATAAAAAAGAGCAAAGAGCTTATGCAGCTGTTTTTAAAGACATGGCAAAAAATATATGTACAGTAACAGTTCTGTACAGTACATGCATCTTTTTTTTAAACAAGAAATTAATACTTTTATTAAGCAAAGATGCATTAACAGATAAAAACATGGATCAGTTTCTACAAAAAATTTAAGCAGCACTGCTATGTTCAATATTCATAATTATAAATGTTTTTCGGGGCACCAAATTAGATTAAAATAATTTCTGAAGGATCATGTGACACTGAAGAAGAGTAAAGTGGCTGCTGAAGAATAGATAACAATTTAAAATATTTTAAAATAGAAGTGGTCATTTTAAAATGTCATAATATTTACATTATTTTAAATTTATAATCACAGAAATGCAGCCTCGGTGAGCACATTTTGTTTTTTTAAACACATTGCACAAATCCCAGACCTGTATTGGATTTATTTTATGCTTTATTATTATTATTATTAACAAACATCATAATCATCATTATAATAATAATAATAAACAACAACAACAAGTATAAAGAAAACTGTACAGTACTAAATTGAAAATAATGTAGAAACAATTTGGTTTTCAAATAAGCAATTTTTATTTATTTATTTGATTAATTAATTCCTGTTTATTTATTGTTAATCAATTATGAAGGCTATTATTTATTATTAATTATATTTATTTACTTTTTTCACCATTGTAACAGAGATCATAAGCAGAGTGTGGATCGGGCCGCATTTTTCTGTCCGAGCCCGGCCCGCGTCCGTCAGAGCAGTAACCGAACCTGACCCGAGCCCAACAGGCATTAAGATATTTATGTCCGAGCCCGATCCCAGCCCGATCGAATTTTTTTCTCATACTAATGACACATGCACTTTTTTGTGTGGAAAGCCTGCTTTTATTAAGCAACTGTAAGAAGGCATTCGGAAATGTCAAGAGATGAGAGCATCAGAGCACTCGGGGCAGAAAGCACCGTTATAAACACAGGTGCACATTTGCGCTGATGTGATCGAGCCCGACCCAAACCCGAGCATCCTTTCTAAATATCTGTCCGAACCTGGCCCGACCCGAGCTCGGCGGTTCCCGACGGGTATCCATCCTCTAAAGCCAGTGCCTGCAATGCTTAAAGTATTTATTTGGACCTACAAAATAGCCATTTAGCCATCCAAATAAGAAAAATTAGCTAATTGGAATTCCTTTTGTCCTCAGTAGTTGATTTCTAAGTAAAAGCAACAGGCACTTAGGAAACAGCTGAACATTCTGAATTGTCCTAATTGCTTCAGAAGAAATGTTGTCATGTGAAGAGTCACATAGTGCCCAAGCAGTTGCCTAGCAGCAGAGCACTGGAAGCTGCCCCATGGAGAACACTCTGATTTACCTGCTTGCTGCTGCTGCCCAATGTATTCATTATATTTCCTCCAGAGAGTCTGATCTTTACCATAACTTTAAGGGTTTTCTGTTTGAACTAAAATTTCCATTAGATCACCTATGTGTTTGTTTTTGTTCCTTCTTACTTTAGCTTTTCCCGTTTCCAAATTATCCACATATTTCTTTTTTTGTCTCTGTCCATCTGTCTCTTTCATTACAAGACACATGGATTCTTCTATTAAGGGGATTATTATGAAAACTCTAAGCTGTCATTCCCCATATTTCAGAGGCTGGAAACCTGAAGTCTTTTCAGGGACCTGAGGAGAGTCACTGTAGGAGGCCTTTCTGCGAAACTGGAATAATTAGCAAAGGCATAGCCAAAATAAAAATCAGCCTTGTAAGGTAATGAAGAGAGACAGGAAGTCTGTGAAATCCCTTTTGTTTGTGAGGCCCTGTAAAAGCAGTTAACTGACAGGGAACAGCATGACGTGGTTTGTGGGTTTGAGGGTTTCATTTCATGAAAATGATTTTGGGGGGAGGGGGGTTGTTGAACCTCAACTTTTTGAGTCATGTGAATTAAAAAAAGTAGTGGTGTTGTCTAAAACTACTTATTTATTTATTTGTTTGATTGTGCAGGGATTGTTTTATTTGGTTGCTCAAAAGTAGCTTTTTCCCCTTCCATAAAAAACAAAATAAGTTCTAATCAAATTATATTTAAAATTTTAAGTTCAGCTGCAATTTTATTTGGTTTATTGAATTGTTAAGAATAGGAGCATGCTTTCGACTTAAGGTTTTTTTTTTTTTATTTCATGGCAAAATCTCAATACATAAACCTCAGTGTGTGCATAATAATTGTGCGTATTCAACTTTATGGACTGTCATTCAAGTGAATGTATTCTGCGATCAGAAGTCCAAATACAAAGCATCAAAGAACTTTGCTTTATGAATATTCTGCATAATATATGAATGTAGATCACAGCCAGAAGCTTTAGGATATTTAAAGCACAAAGGCAATAAGATGGCCACTCACAAGCCAAATACGGTTATGAGAAAGAATGATTTCTCTTTGTTTTTGCTCTAATGGAATAACAAGAGCGATGGTGCAATCGGGGAAAAACCTCAGCGATGAATGTGCAACAGAATATGATAAAGTATTGGAGCCTGCTAATTCTGTTTCCATCTTCTCCATTTACCATTATTCTCCGTATTGGCTTTAATGAAAAAGTGAGAAGATCTAATTGCGCACAGTAAAGTGATTCATCTTAGTCACTTACGGAAAGTGAGAGTTCAGCCACCTCAGAGAGTTAAGCTTGTCCCCTGTGCTGATGCCAGATACCCTCTAGTCATGCAAATGATGTTCCTTATTGCTGAGTATTCATAAATTGCAGGCTCTCTTAATATGCTCTGAAAGTCACCTGCCAGCTCTTTGCTATCTTGTCTGTACAGTTGTCGTTCCAGTCCATCATCCTCTCATTGCATTCCTCTCAGGCCTCAGGTGAATAAATGATCGCTGCATGGAGAACGTCCAATGGCTTGATACCCTACACACAGTAGCCAAATATGAGCCCTTTATTAAGTAACGGAGCATAAGATTGCCATGAGGACGGGAGAGATGAAAGGCATGTGAGGGGAGTCTATGCATAGAGAATGATGGAGTCACTGGTGCTGCAGAGTGAAAATATCAGCCAGCAGAGTGACCTCTTCCCATCTGCTATCTGCAGCCACCTGAGAATTACATAGCCCTCTGTACATCAATTATCCATGACAACACAAAAAAGTGCTGCAATAGATAGCACAACAAACAAACATGACAGAACCGTCAACTTTGTGTCTGTAAGGTTTAAACATGTCCATCAAATTTCGTTTGCAAATTTAAAAAAACTTTGATATTGAATTTTATAAAACCATTTTTAAATTACCTTAAAAAATATGTAGAAGGCTAATTTTTTTTATTGCTGTCTCATGCAATAACTGTTGAATTCTCTTTAATGAATAAAATAATTTAAAAAAATAAGAATAATTCTTATATCATGTCATTCTCATGGAACACAAATGAAGATATTCTGAAGAATGTTGCAGAGCAAATAGACAAAAAAAACTAAAACATGTTTGTCCATTAAATTTCAGCTGCATACAAAAATGAATTTTATAAAACATAAAATGACAAATGACCTTAATATAAACACTTATTTATAAGAGTATTCATTTCTTCTTGCTGACCAAAGGAATAACTGTTGAGCTCTCTTCAATGGATTGTGTACGCAAAAGAACAAACAAACAAACAAACAAAAAAAACATGATATACTCAAGGAACATAAAAGAAGACATTACCAAAATTCTTTCATATACAGGTCTATTTTTCTTCCACATGAAGGCAGAAATGCAACACACTTTTTTTAATGAAAATTAGCCTAGCAAAAATTATTTTTGGGTGGACTGCCCTTTTAAGGCTGTCATTTCTGACTCATGGAGAACATCATAAGTGATGTGGATCATCCATAAATATGATAAAAAAACTAAATTCTAAAAATGTAGGATTTCAGTCATGTTCTGCCCTGCACAATGAAAATTATTGTTAAGTTTGGTGCTTGTAAATATGGCCTTGTGATGTACTGTCCTCTTCTCCTCATGGGTGTGAGTAACAGATGGAGCTGGGAGACACTGATAACAGGAAGAATGATGTCATACACAGTATGAAGTTGTCACCTCCGCTGTTTTAGTGACACAGAAATAGCCTAACTGTGAAGCACGACTAAATTTGTACATACTTTGGTGTACAGTTTTATGTTATGATTGTTAGAAATATATCTTGTCATGGTTTTAGTTTAAATTAGCTGACTTATTGAATACTGCCACCTTCTGAAGAAAATACGTCACTGTTTACTTTTACAGAAAGCATATTACATACTGTTTAAGGACCGTGCGTGTTGCGTTTCTTTCAACTCTCATTTCTCCCTTTATATTAACGTAAAATACGTCCACTTGCCGCGTGGCGCACTGTAAATGCTAAACATAAACATAAAAGACGTGCACTTGTAAACAAATGGTGAGCAAAATGAGCTAAAATTGGTAATAAATGTGTTTGTGTAAATACAGTAAATAAACTATCCTGCTGATAATTTCACATCTGCGGAACACGCGTCACTTTGTTATCGTGTTTGGTCGTGAATGAATCTTTTAGGCGAACGAATCGTTCTTGATCTCCACTGACTCGTTTTCTGCCTTGACTCTGCAGCTCCAGCCAATAGCATTTGAGTGTGGGCTGTGAAGGAGCCTTTCATTGGTTAGACTTACCGAACGAACGAGTCGGTGTTTTAAATGATTCGTTCATTTAAAAGATTCGTTCAAAACAGCGATTTGGAGTGGACCTGACATGTTGTTCGTGAACTGTGGTCTGCTGCCCTGCTGATCGAGAGGTGGCTTGTCACATGTGAGTCAATCTTGTTCACAACAAGCAGTGAAAGGGGGCGTTAGAATTGTGAATGTGTAAACCAGACATGGCTTGCAAATTAAAATGAAGCTAAACGTTGTAGACTTTTTATTGTGTTTTCTATTGCATTTGTAAGGAAAACGTGTGTTTCCAATTCAGTCTGTAAGTTATGGGTGGTGCCTCCATAGACATGTAAACTGACCACCAACATTACTGGACTTTTAACTCACAAGGCTATTGTGGTACCTCCTACATTAACTCTTGATTAATGCACAAACATCTTGTAACTGGCTAAGCTTGAAAACTTCCCTCTGGCCTGTGGTCAACAATTAGTCAATCATTAATCACTCAGTACACAGGCTCCAATGTAAGGCAGTTGTCAAAAGGTTTTGTCAGCTCTTCAGAATTGCTAGGAACTGTGTGCAGGTAAGTTCTCATAAACCTAATATATGTAAAAGGCTGTGTAAGGATGGTGTTTGAAAATGGCACAGTTGTTATGATAGAAAACATATATTATTTTATTATTATTTTTCACTACGGTTGGTCATTTAGCTGTGGCTGTCTTGTAAATATATTTTTTTAATCTGCCTATTATGCAGTTCTAAAGATTGCCTTATTTCTGATTATAATATTAGATTAGATTAGATTCAACTTTACTGTCATTGTGCAGAGTACAAGTACATAGCCAATGAAATGCAGTATTCCGTTAATATGATAAATATTATAAATTAAATTGCTGATAATAGCAAAGTATAAAATGTAACAATATAAAAAATACGAGTCCCACATTCCTAGCATAGGAAATTATTAAATTGTTTGCCTTAGTCCCAAAATGTAGCACTATTTTGAGTATGTAAAGAAAACATTAAATATTTCTGGGTCACTGAAAATGTCAAATATATTCCAAAATATTTTAGAGTAATTAAAAATCCAAGGCAATGCACCATTGTGAGTGAAAAGTGGGAATAAAGTATTTCAGCAGCCTCTAATGTTACTTTGTCAGATTGGCTGACCCTGTTGTATATCGTACTGTATGTACATCGTTCAGATCGCATCCAAATTATTTTATGAAAGAAAGGAAATTAGGCATCACCAGAGTCTATCTAAGTAATATTAAAGCTGTAATGTTTAATGCTGTTTTATCAGTGTGTTATACTGATGCACTTGCATACCTTTTCTTCTTATAATTTTTACATAAAATATTTGTTGGCCAATTATATTTTTCTGTAATATTATCTGTTTTACATCTCTTCCTTCCCTCAGGTATTAAGTGTCTCTCTTCACCTGATGTGGATAGTTTGATTGGTTTATGGCTCAGATTCTTGCTTTCTCACGTTCTCTTCACCTGCGGCACCCACTGCGGGTGAGCTTAACATCGTTGTGCTCTCGTAGTATGTCGTCATTAGACACTCGAGCCCGGGCTGTGTTTTCTGCAGCACTTGAAGGTGTGCAGCCGGACTTAGTGGTCCGTAAGGGTCTGGAGAGACATGGAGACAAACTTCTTGTGGCTGGACAGAGTTTCACACTCGCCAATAACCTTTATCTGGTGGGCTTTGGAAAGGCTGTGCTGGGGATGGCAGCAGAAGCAGAGAGGATTGTAGGAGACCATCTAATTAAAGGGGTGGTCAGTGTGCCACATGGTATCCAGAAAACGCTACGCAATCATGGAAAAGAGTAAGAATATTACGCTTTTTTTATATTATTTTTCATTTTGTATTTAGCTGCACACAGTGTTACTCAAAAACTGTTTGTATGTCCGGACAGGAAGATGCTCCTTGAGAATAACAGCAGAATTACAGTGATGGAAGGAGCCAAGAACAATTTACCAGATGCAGATGCCCAGAAGTCAGCAGAGAGTATTCGAGATCTTGCCAGTGGTCTGACTGAGAAAGACCTGCTGCTTGTGCTCATCTCTGGTACTATAACTTATTTTCTTCATATAGCGTCAGCTTTCCTTTGGCTACATGCAATGCGATTCAAAAAATGTTTTTGAAAAATTGTATCTCACCATTGCTACATTTACTTGATCAATATGCAATAAGCTGCAAAAACTGCTTTCCTTACTTAGATGTTTTGTCTTGTTATCAGCTAGGATATAGAAACATCCTTAAAAATTATTTTCTTTTTTTTCCAGAAAAAAAAAAAAAAATTAAGTGGTGTTTTGCTTAGAATACTCTTATTTCAAACAGAAAACAAGATTATTTAGCCAAAAAAACAAACACTTAATTTGAATTTATTATTAAGACAATTATTTTTGCTTGTGTAAAAATTTGTGATGTATTTACTTAGGATTCTTTAAAGAAAAGAGCAACATTTATTCTGAAAATAAATGCCCTTGGTGTCACTTTTGACACTTTATCCATCATTGCTGAATAAAATATTGCTTTATTAAAAAAAAAGATTATTTTTCACGCATCTATGTACAGGTGGTGGTTCCGCTTTGTTACCTGCTCCAGCCCCACCCGTGTCCTTGCAGGAGAAACAGGATGTGACACGAAAACTGGCAGCAGCAGGGGCCACAATTCAGGAGTTAAATACAGTAAGACGAGCCCTGTCATTGTTGAAGGGTGGAGGCCTTGCCCGATGTGCCAACCCAGCCCAGGTAACACAATTACATAACAAAAAAGAAAATTGTTTCTTGAGCAATACCCAATGGTGCTACTTAATATTTACTCTGACATTACATTCTCTTTAAGGTAGTGGCATTGATTCTGTCAGATGTTATTGGAGATCCTCTGGATTTAATTGCCAGCGGTCCAACAGTCAGGAGCGACTCCAAGCCAGAGGAGGTCTGGGATATCTTGAATCGTTATAAGCTCTCTGGCTCTCTTCCTTCCTCTGTGAAAGAGGTGCTTAGACCCCATTATGGGTCACAGATGCAAGAACAGCCAGAAGAAGCCAAAGATCATGTTTTAAATGTTGTAATTGGCTCGAACACTATTGCTCTTGAATGTGCGAGCCGCAAGGCTGTCGAACTAGGACTTCGACCCGTCATTCTATCTCCAGTAGTATGCGGTAATGTTCGCTCCGTTTCGCGACTATATGGGCTGCTCTCACGTTTTGCATGCTCCCCAGAAAAGGAACCTCCTCCAGAACTCGCTGAAGCGATCCTTCAGCTTGGACCAGAGGTTGGGGTTGAAAGCTGGGACTTGTGTCGCACCATGAACGTGCTCGTAGGGGAGAGGAAGGAAGGCTGGGGTGCAACCTGTCTTCTGGCTGGAGGGGAACCTACTGTGCAACTGACAGGAAAGGGCAGGGGAGGGAGGAACCAGGAGTTGGCTCTGCGGGTAGGGCTTGAACTCAGTACTGATGAAGTAAAGAATGGTGCAGTGTTCCTCAGTGGAGGAACTGATGGACAGGATGGCCCCACTGAGGCAGCTGGTGCTGTCACAAATGGGGAACTGATGGAAGAGGCCACGTCTCAAGGTCTGGACATTGATGGCTTTCTCACCAATAATGATTCGTTCACATTTTTCTCACAGCTCTCTGAAGGAAGACGGTTACTTATGCCTGGACTGACAGGAACCAATGTGATGGATGTGCATGTTATGCTGCTACCACCGTCAGTCCAAAAAGACTTGCAATAACATGACTCCAGGATGTTTTGAGTTGGAAGCAACACAATAAATTTTCTCTTAGCTAATTCACTTTTTAGGATTTTTTTCATGTTATCGCTACTATTAACCACTAATGTTTTTTTCTTCTTGTTATGGATGACGCCTGCTTGGTCTTGAACCAAAGTAAGGTTTTCGATGTGTATTGTGTACACTGACTGAAATACAATTTACTTCTGAAATAAATAATAGAAAACTAACACAATAAAATTGTATTTATTATTTGCACTGCAAAAAGACAGCAGTAACCTCTTTGACAACTGTAAAATTTTTTACATACAGACCAGATGACTATGTGAACATTTGGGACCTCCATTTGTACTTGTATTCTTGTCAGTTTTTGGTCAAATGATACTTTGTGAGAATGGTTGAAGATTTGCTATCTATTAGCTTTCAGAATTCAATCCAAATACACTAAAGCATTCAAAAAATAATTCAGAGCTGCTATTTATAATTCAGAGCTTTTAACGCTCTTTTCAGTGCACAGCACCATTCTGTCGGATATTTTAGAGCACTGGGACCGGACCTTGAGTTTTGCACAGTCCATCTTCACGAGTAAAACCAATACAGTTGCACAAGTTATGATTATTTAATCTTCTTGAAGGAATGTAAATGCCTTTGTCCATCTTATGTGTCTGTGCTCTTAGTCCTGTTGCAGGTACATCACTCACGGTGGGTTTTCATGGCATCACCAGCTGCACTTTCCCTAGAAAAAAAATACGAAATATTAGAACTTACAATGAAACAGCAGTATAGTAGTTATCTATAGTACTTAAAAAAAAGTTTTTTAATAGTGCTTTTTATTAAATTTGAATTAAAGGACTTTTCTGCCTGTCATCAGTCTGTACACCACAAGTTTAAAGTTACCATAGTCTGAGATGTTAAAAAGTAGGACTACTTGTCAGTAAAATAACCTGTCAGCATAACTTTCATGATGTGAAATAACAACACTAAGCTCCTAACCCTAATACTGCAAATATGGCTTTGCAATCATATACCGATAAGGACCGTGGCTCATTACAAAAGAGTCGATTCAACGAATCAGTGAGTTGTTCACTCGAGGAGCGCTCCGAACAATTCGATTCGTCAGTAAATTGTTAAGAAATCACATATACATTTTTATATAAATGTTTTTTATTTTTCAATAGCAAATTCCACAAACTCATCTGCATACGCATTATTTTTATATTCAGAGTTGGTAAAATACATTCCGTGACTGACTCACAATAAACGCTAAAAAGGCTCACGTTAGTTACTTACCATCCGCTCAAGTGAGGAGCAGCGTCAGGAGTCCCGCCATTCTGTCCCCCGGTCCCTGAAGAATGATCACAAGCGAATATTATTACTACCTTTATATATATATATACAGTCTCTAAACTGAACTCAACTGCGGCTTTATAGGAATTAATATCGATGAGGTAGAGCAGCATAATAGAGCACCTTGGCAAACACTTACCTTGTCTGTAGTACATGTCGTTGACAGTGTTCCCGTACACTTTCCAGGCAAAGTGGATGGCTACGAGACTAATGATGAGCCAGCTAAACAGTATCTTAAACACTGCAACTCTCATGTCGTTGGCCAGCCAGTCGTCCACAAATTCGGACAGAAAGGACACCAGACTGTCAACCATACGAGACAAGAACTCAAAATCCCACGATTCCTCCATGCTGTGTTTTTTCTATCTTACATGCTAGTGTTTGGTTTTAAACCAGATAGCCGGTGCTTTCAGAAAATATATGTAATGAAGCATCCATCTTTAAAGTAAACAAAGCTGAGCCGTCGTCTTCTTCACAGAGCGATGTTCATCAACTGGAGGCTTGTAAATAATCGCGGCGTCATCATCGCCATCTGTCGGCCTGGGGTGAGTGAGACAATGAGCATGGGTGGGGGTTTCTTCAGCATCAGGTATTTATATCCACATCTTATTTTTTGTGAAATGAAATACAGATTTTTTTTCACACATCCTTCATATTTTCTTTTGCTATTTTTCGAATATGCATTTTAACCTCCTAAGACCCTGCATCCTCGTATGAGGACATTATATTTTAGTGATTTTCTCTGAGACTTTTTTTCTCTCACAGTTTTAAATTCTAAATGTCCTGTACACCGCACATTCGGGGCTTTAGGTACCTAATGATTGGATGTTTCACCATGACCGCTCCCTCTCCTTGGTCTCGAAAATTTCAGAAATGTATTTTGTGACACTCTTGTGGAAATATAATATTTTGTAATTATCATGTAAATTTGGTAAAATATATTGGCGATTTAAAAAATCAATTGCTTGCCTATGCATGTTCAATCATGTCTTTTTATTTATTATTATTTTATTTTTTTAAAGAAATTGAGTCCTGATGTCCTCAACATTTTTGCACGTTAAAGACAATAAAGTGTTTTATATTTGTTTCAGACTTTCTAGACTATTATTATCCATTAGGACAATTGCGCGGCAGGCTCTTTGACAGGGTTTTAACTAAACCAAGATTATAAACTTAATCTAGATTAGTTTATCATAGTTTAAAATAATAACTTTTTGAAACTCAGATTAAGTGCAGATCACTAACTCCTGCATAGATATGAGATACAAGTTTTATTATTATAGTTATTATTTGCTTTATTTTTAACAAACAGTGTTCTTTAGTGTTATTGTTCTTTAGACTATCTGAATGCTTCATCGGTATGCTTGATTTATTTTGGTGTGCTAAAAGAACAACCAGATATGTGCATGTGTCTGTTTTCAGACAAGTGTTAGACAATGAATGCTTATTTTAGAGCTCCTGTATGCTCATTTAAATTTTCAGAAACTCTTCTGGGAGAACATGGTTACATGGGTAAGATACCTTAAAACAACATGCATTATTGGATGAAATGGAAGCAATGTGGTTTGATTAGGGTAAAATATTAAAATATTTTCCAGTGGTCACACTTTGCAGCCAACTTTGAATGACTTTATGACTCTTTGACCATTTCTTGCAGGAAATTAATTCTCAAAAGACTTTTGTCTCAAACATTTGTTAAAATGCCAAAACTTCCACAACACAACCTAATATGAAATAAAACATCACCATACTGTATATAATAATCTTTCATATTGTTTACGTGTTTTGGAGTTGAGAAGTACTAAATCATAGGGGAAGTAAAACCTGGCAAGCAGATGTGGTTTAAACTGTTGGGTTTATTTATGGATAAGCTAATTCTAAGCATTTGTTGAAGTGGGTTTTCTTTGTTAAAAATTGCATGCCATAGACTGACTCCCAAGTCTGTATTTGGCTGGTCAGTGGCAAAAAGCAAATATTACCATATATGTAAAGTGTATACTGGCAGTAGTACTGAATTTATAGCTCCCTTATAAGAGACCTATTATGTAGATTAATTATTCACCTTAAAGGGTTACTCCACCCCAAAATAAATATTTTGTCATTAATCCCCATGTTGTTCCAAAACCGTAAACACTTTGTTTGTGTTCAGAACACAATTTAAGGTATTCTTGATGATAACGTGGAGGCTTGTCCCATTAAATACCAAGTAATGAACACTGTCAAGGTGCAGGAAAGTGTAAAAGACGTCGTCTGAATACTCCATCTGCCCTCAGTGGTTTAACCATAATATTATAAAGCTACGAGAATACTTTTTGTATGGAGAGAAAACAAAAATAAAACCTTAATTCAACGATTCAGCACCTTAACATCACCATAGCGCCATTTTGTACAGCATCCTGTGCATGCACATTACGTATGCAGTTCTGTGTTAGACGCAATGGAAAGATGCACTGTTTTCACCAATCAAAGCGTAAATACACGTACAAGATGTATATTTCCATTGTGTGTAACAAAGAACTGCGTACGTAATGTATATCCACCAGTGCAAAATGGCGCTTGGGTGATGTTACAGTGCCGAGTCTTTGAATAAAGTTGTTATTTTTGGTTTCTTCCCACAAAAAGGATTCTCGTAGCTTCATAATATTAAAGTTGAACCTCTGATGGCAGGTGCAGAACCTGATTTTGTTGAGTTCCATGTATCCCTGGGTCAACATCTTTGTTGAGCCTGGAACTACTTTGTGATGGCCTTTGAGCGTTCAGACGATGCATTTCATACTTTTGTTTGGCAGTCAATGGGACAATCATAAGCCTCCAAAATGTCTTGTTCCAAAGACAAACTAAGCTTTTACATGTTTGTTAAAAAAAACACAAGTTATATTAGATCTGTGTTTTAGCAGTGTAACATGCATTAAATAAATGAATAAATCCACAGCTCTCTTGTCTCTCTGAGACTGTAATTGGTGTTCTGTGCTTGTCAGTTCAGCCAAAGACTGAACAGTTAGCTTGCTTGGCTCAAATTTTAACCATTGCTTGTTTTTCCACAAGCTTGCAGAGAAAGACTTTACTAGGTTAGTCTTTCATGTTTTCTGGGTTTCCGGGCACCTGATTAACACTGAAGTCAGATTTTCATATGTCACCTTTTAAACCTGAATTGATAAGCAGAAAGGTTGAGCAAAAGTAGGTCAACGGAGCTACCATGTCATCACCTTTATTTCAATTTCTATATTTATCTTCAAAGCTGTGCAACTGTCTAATAAAGAGCACATTAGTACAGAAGTCATTTTGTTGGGAAAACACCCAGTGTAGTCAAAATCGCTCCACTTGTCAGTTGTCTGTTCTTCTTCTTTCTTTCCTATTTTTCTTATTTACAAGGACTTTACAATCCTCTTTCTCATATAAAATCACAAACCTCTCTGTTTGGCAACGGAAGACGGAGGAAGCTCTGATAAAATCTGCTTCTGCATGTCATGGTAACTGGAAGCTCTGCACTTTTTCTGCAAAGAGAAAGGTGCTGCTCAGTGCTGTTATCTTTCTTTCTACAGACCCTTTTTCCAGGAACACATTTCAGTTATTATTTTTTGTTTTTGATGGTGGTGGTGGTGTTGCTTTACCAACTCCATTATTTTTGTCTGTACGATTATCCCAATTCATTATTTCTCAACTGATGATAAGGAGTAAAACCAGAATATGCTTATTCTTTGCACATGTCTAATGTACCCCTTTTCCTGTAAACAGCAAGCCAGTAAACCAAGGAACCTCAATTACTCTGCCCTAAATGTGTCAGACCTACCTGTTTTCAGTACTGCTAGATTTGACTTTTCCTATATGCAAAGCATGTTTGAGTCATTATAATACATTGAGAGAGATAGAGAGCTTAATGTGTCATTAAATTTGATTACTTCATCAAAATGACTTAATCATGAATCAATTAATTCATACCAGACCTGATGTTGTTGTAAAATTAGGGGGGAATGAAAGGAAATGAAAGTGATGACGACACAGTTATTTTGAAAATGTTAGGAGAACTAAAGAACTAAATTAATACCATCAGATATGCTTCAGTTATTATAATGAATTTGGCCCGTTGGAAATATTAAACGGCAAACAACAAATCATCATTTTCTTCCCTGTTTTACTCTGTCCATACTGCTGTGAGAATATTTCATATTCATAACATTCACCCAGTGTTGAATGTGCATTTTTATTATACTAATACAACATGTAGTATATTATAGAAATAAGCTTTTGAAAACAGCTTGATAGTAATTTGATTTACTTTACTTTTCTGTTTAAAAAAAAAATAAATATATATATATATATATATATATATATATATCTTTATGTAT
>JAUMHI010000041.1:14232382-14304781 GCA_032359435.1 Enteromius unitaeniatus | reverse complement strand
TTTATTTGTTTTTTTTTTAAGTCAGTTGTGTCAGAAATCGACCAGGAATATTGGTAAAATGGCAATAAATATGCATTTTATGTTTTTTAAATATAAATATCTTCAGAGCATTTTTATTTTACCTTTCACTTTGTAACCATTTGACCAGATTCAGAGCGATCATATTCAATAGATGAAGTTAATAAAAAAAATGTAAAAAACCTTTCATTTATCTTTCAAAAGATTTTGACATTATCAATGAAAGAAAACGCATAACTGTACAATCCTACATGTTTTTTTTCCACAGATCATGTGGGTGAATGGAACAGTGAGGTTAAATGTCAACGCGATCTATCAGATAGTTTCAGTCGCTGTTTCCTCTCATTTGAGAGTAACGTGGAGTTCCAGCTCTCTTCGACAGTGTTACTGTCATGATCTGCTATATGAAAGTCATCTCGACTCTTCTGTGTTTACTGTTACTTCACCAAAATGCAAGAGCAACTTGTCCAAAAGGTATGTAAAGTTATAGTTAAATATCTGGAACTGGGATGCACTGTTGTGTCTAAAGGGATATTGGTCATGAAATAACTCATTAAAGATTTCTGTCAATTTCAGGTAAAATGTTTGATCACAATACAAACAGTTGTGAGGTCTGTCCACCAAAGCTATTCTCTGATAAGGGAGGTACTTACTGTAAAAACTGTAACGAATGTGTAAACGGTATGTGCCTTTTTGTCTCTTTGTTTGTCTTTTTTCTATTTTTTTTATTGATAAGGTTAGTAACTGAGTAATGTTACTATGTAATGAATGTAACGCTGTAAGATACTGTATACTGTGAACCATTCAGTATGTGGAGCTTAATTAACACTGGACGGGTGAAAGGCAAAATCTGAGAATATTTCAGTATTTCTTTTTTAAACTTTTTTTTTTTCTCTCTCAGGTAGAGAAGTCGAAAAATGCACTTCAACCTCAGATACTGTATGCAAATGTAAAAAGGGTTTTACACCTTTAAAAGGAAAAACAACGATTTGCCTCTGCAAAATTGGTTTTGGAATAGACCAAAGAGGTAAACATACTAAATCCTACTTGACTAATTCACATTGAATAACTAAAGTGCATTTCATTTACACTTGACTATGTCTCTCTTCTAGGAGAATGCACAGAATGCACCAAAGGCTTCTTCACAGACAACACTGAATCAAGTTGTAAAAAATGGAGAGAGTAAGCATTTATATATATATATATATCAATAGCTGTTGTGAAAGAGAGACAACCAGAAATTATGTCCCAGAGTGTAAAAAATTCCCAGTAGTAAAAGAAAAAAAGTTGATTGAATATCAATGATGACCCGGATGCATATTAATGCGTTGCTCTCAATGAATCAGCGCCCTCTCCTGCAAGTCTAATCAATCAGCACAAAGACTTAAAAGTAGAATTTAATCAAACAAGAATTGTCTGTCATCATTTTCATTCCGTATGCTTTTTTTTGCCTTTGGAGAAGAAAAGAAGAGATTTGTTTCAGTTATTTTTGTATGTTAAATAAAACTTTGTATGTCCAAGAAAAGTACTAAGACATTTATTAGAATTCATCATGTTATTTTTGCTCTTTAAGATGTAAAAGTGGGATTGCGGTTCAAGGCACCAGCACCTCTGATGTTGTCTGCAACGATGCCTCAAAAGAGGTGACAGAACCTCCCAAAGCCCATGCTACCCCATTTCAGATGACCAAAACCTTTTCTACATCCACTTCAAGAACTACAACAACTACAGTCCTCTTTCACAACATACCACATCATGAAAAGTCCTACAGCTTATGTAATCTTTCTTTTATTGCTTTCAGGTTTAGTAATCACTTACAATTTGCATCTTTTCTTGTTATAATTGAATTCATACTTCATTCTAGGGCTGATTATTGTTGGTGCTGGTGTTGTACTGCTGACTGGACTACTGTACTACAAGTGTAAATTCACCCGCTGTATTCATAACCACAAGAAAGTGGATTTTAGAAAAGGTGGAGTACCCTTAATTTACCATACGACCACGTGTGTGTGTGTGTGTGTGTGTGTTTGTGTGTGGCCACTCTCTATTCACCCTTTTTCCATTTATTTTCCCTAGAAAGTGTATGCAGAAAGCCTGTTGAAGAATCTGGGGAAAAGTGCTTGTCTTTGCTGGTCTAAATCAGTGTTTATTTTTGTATGCGTGTAATATTAGTTGTTATATAACTAGTTATAATGCTGTTTAACGCCATTCCACTTGATGATAACACTTAAAGGAATAGTTTAACCAAAAGTGAAAATTGTGTAATTTGCTCACCTTCATGTTGTTCCAAACTTCTATGAGTTTTTCTACTGTTGAACACTGCTATGGATCTATGGAAGATTTTTGGCTAACAACATTCTTTAAAACATCTTTTTGTATTCAAAAGAAGAAAGAAACTCATACAGGTCTGGAACAATCTCCTAAAGTCATAGATATTGTCAGTGATTAAATATAATTGTCTTAAATTGTGGAAGAAGCTTTTTTATAGTTAATATCATTGTTTTTTATGTGCTTCAGTGGATGTTGTAAGAATGATGTAAATAGAGTTAAAAGTAGCTTACATTCCGGGTCGTTTAAGACCCTGTTCACACCAGTTTTGGACAACCGATTTGAAACATTTGGGGTCCAAAATGAACTGAGATTCATTCATGTGCAAAGGTGTACAAAGTCACATTTAAACAATTGCACTCGTAGTGTAAATGCTCATTCATTTGAATTCAGATGGCTAATTTAACGTAAGCCTTGAATTGATTTCAATTCATTATTTGGAGAAAGATCTACTTTGAAATCTGTTGATTAGTGAATTTGAAATAAAATCGTTACATTGCCTGAATGTGCATTGACGGCTGTAGGTAAATGGATGGTTGCCATAACCTTATTTGAGTCATTTCCATGTCGCCACACTTGTTTACCACAGATATGCCTCGTAGTGACTCATGCATTCCTGAGACAAAAATGACAAATTATCTGAGTTTCCCATATTTAGGTGGGCTAAAGACAATGTCTGAGAATGTTTTGTTTTAGTGTTTGTAGCCTAATTAAAAAGATTTAATGTTGTTTCTATGAAATGGAAATAAATGGGTTGCATAAACCAGCAACATTTTTTGTAGGCAGCCATATTTGTAATATTTTATTTTATGTTGTCATTCTGTCCAATGTGTCTGATTATATGTTGTCTAATTTACAGATTTCAATAAAATAAAAAAAAAACCAAAATGTTAGTATTCTCTAGTATAAAAATCAAGTTGTTGTTATATATGTAATATTTAGTTATGCTTTTCCTTTTAGTTAAATTTTTAAACTCTGGTGTCAATGCTTTGGTCTCAAAACTCAAAATGAATAATTTAAATCATGCATTTTCATCATGTCGATCTTCATATTATAAGTGCGCTTAGCAACGTCAGAGAGGGTATTGTCCCCTCCTACATTCAAGTTTCTTCCGATAGTCGACAACGTCCCCTGTCTGTCTATAGAAACGCAAAACAGGTTCTGGGGAGGCGACAGTTTTTCGGTTGAACTTCTTCAAAATTTCCATCCACGCACAAGTACTCACGTTCCATCCCTTGCAGCTAAATGCTGTTGTGCACCTTCCTCTTAAACCCACAAGCCTATAAAGAGTCTATATAAACCTTGCGTCTGCTTGCTTGGTTTCTGCTAAAGAAAAACTAGAGTTATATCAAAACTTGGTCACTTTATATTAGGTGGCCTTAAAAAATATGTACTTATTGTATGCATATTGAGTTCCAAAACACCTGCTACTATTGAGGTGGGATGCAGGTAAGGTTAGGGGCAGGTTTGGTGGTATGGGTAGGTTTAAAGGGTGGGTTAAGGTGTAAGGGATGGATCAGCAGTGTCGTCATACATGTAATTACAGATGTTACTACATATAGGTAATTTTTAAAAATATAACTACAATGTAAAAACATGTAAGTACACAATAAGTGCAATATACCAAATTATTAACTTCAATTTAAGTATGCAGTAGTTAAGGCCACCTAATATAAAGTGGAACCCAAAACCTAATTTTTCATTAGTAACATGGCTAAGAACTTCACTAGGACAACTTTAAGAGTAATTTTCTCAATATTTAGATAATTTTCTCAATATTTTTTGTTGCCTCAGGTTCTAGATATTCAAATAGTTATATCTCGCCTAAATATTGTCCTGTCCTAACAAACCATACATCAAAAGAAAGCTTAATTATTCAACTTTCATGTGATTAAAAAAGCATTTTGTGTCCTTGGGTCACATGTGATGTGGAGATTCGCATATTTTTCTGTTTGCTTCATCCACTGCTCATACATGTGAAGTCTCATTTTGCGTGGAGAGGATCTGAAATGAGAAGTCATGTTTGTTGACCACAAAAATCCCCGATAGACCAGTACAATGTAAAGGTAAAAAGGTAAAAAGCATATGCAATTCTGTAGCTTATAGAAAGTAATCTTCCAGATAAAGTTTATAGAAGGATGTTTGTAGTGGTAGCTGAATGATTCTGATATATCTCCATTTTCCTGTTTGATGTACCAGCACCCTCTACAGGGCCACGGGCCAGGAGCAGCAGACAAAAATCATACTGCTTCCTGATCTTGGCTGTTTGTTTTTATTGTGTTTATTGTTTTTATAATATGAAATACATTTTTCTGTTCAGATAACTGCTATGCTTTCATCACCACAGAACATTTTTGATGGTATCTTGTTGCATTGTCGGTCTGAGAGCTCAGTAATCTTGGAACTTGTTCATTTCCTTACTTCATGTGTTGCTCAAGAGAAGGAACCACATCCTTTGCCTTCTTGTCAAACAGCCTTACTGCCACGAAGATCAGAGTTCCCCTCACGTTTTTCACATTACTTCTTGTAACAGAGAATAGGTTGATGCATTCATTTTACTACAGTCGAAAATTAGATGAATTTTAGAGAAGCTTAACTAACGTGCACCGTCAAATTTAAACCTCCTGCAAACAGGAGCTTACAGACCCATTCTATGAAAATGATTTTTTGTAATGGTTTTGTAAAATCTTACACTTTTTATTAGAATGCATTTGAATTAAAAAAAAAATGGTTTTGTAAAATCCTAAACTTTTTATTAGAATGCATTTGAATTTGAAAACAAAAATTAAAGAGTCTGCAGTATGATTTTCTATTGTGCAAAAAAATTATATATTTTATTGTATTTGAATTAATGTGGCTGATTTAGTGTGAGATAACCAATAGATATTTTACTTCATGCTTTGTTTTAAACAGTATTTTAAATTAAACATCTATGTACTATATGTTTTTAATGCATAAAGTATTTATATTAAATTACATTATAACATTAAATGGTATTTTTAATATATTAATTTTACATTATTGTATATTTTATATTATTTTATGCTAAAGTCTTAACACACACACAATTATAAATTCAGTACGTCTTTCATACTTAAACTGCACTACTTGAAATAGTTGTTCATGTTATTCATAATAATAACATAAACTCTGTGATGCAGTGGGACCACACTGGGTGTGGCGTATATTGACTCATCAAATTTATTGGCTTAGACACAACCGAGAAAAAAAAAAAAAGAAGCAGAGTGTGAATGTGTCATAGATGTATGGTTATGTGACGTTAGCCTCCAGAGCATGTGACCTTTCACATAGACCACTTCAGTTAGCTGCACTGAAATGGCAACTGCTCTGCTGGGTGTATCCTTTGCGTAATAGACTTGAGCATACGACACTCGCAAGGCGTCTGTTTCACCACACAGACCACCTCTTCTTTATGATATCATCGTCTGTGTTTAGTTTTTTTTTATTATTATTTTAATTACCTTTATCAAAATAGGCAGAAGCCAATATCACGTAATTATCACTTTTAGTGACATTTTCAGATTTTGTTAATGAGTTTCACAATGTTCAGCTTTTTATTTTTTCATTTGCATATTTAACAGTAATTTCAATAATGTCAGGAAACACCAGAGGTATTTCAAAGGTAACAAAAACCCCACAATATTGAAAGGATCCTAACAATATGACATGACATGATATGATGTCATGTGTCATGATATAATATTCAATGAGTCTGTAGATTTGTTTCTTAAAATAATAGGTGGGCTGAGTCATGTGGATTTCTTGTGGATTATCGTGATGTTTTTATCAACTGTTTGAACTCTCATTCTGATGGCACCCATTCACTGCAGAGGTTTCATTGGTGAGCAATTGTTATGATTCAAATCTGTTCTAATGAAGAAACAAACTCATCTACATCTTGGATGACTTGAGTACATTTTTGGCAAATTGTCATTTCTAGGTGAAAAATTCCCTTGAAATCTATAAAAGCAATCTCATTCAAAATAGAAGAAAAAAATATTTAATGTTTTATATTTTATTCACTCACTTCATATTAAGTGACTTTATTTCACCTTTTTAGTACCTAGACTCTGGAGAAATCTACCTATAGTTATTCAGGAAGCCAACATAGTTTATGTGTATAATAAATATTCATCGCTGACTTTACAAAAGTATTATTCCCCCCTGTGAGATTTTCTATTGGATTTAAGTCTGAGCTTTGTGCAGGCCTGTACACTCACTTTGCTCATTTGGAGATATTTATGATGTATCTCGGTCTTCCTTTTTCACGTTTCTTTCAACCCTGATGGGATTTCCAGAACCAAACGCACTGAAACATCCCCAGAGCATTATACTTTCACTGTGGGAACACTGTTCTTGGGGTCGAATGCATCTCCCTTTTTTCTCCAAACATAGGCAACATCTCTATTGCCAAAAAGCTCTGGTTTTATCTCATCTGACCAAAGGACACATTTCCAGTATGCATCACTTTTCCCCAGGTTGTCCTTAGCAAACTTCATTCTAGCTTGGAGGAGTCTCTTCTTCAGAAGGGGAGTCTTTCTTGGTCGGCAACCTCGCAGTTCATTCCTGTGCAGGGCTCTAGTGACTGTCTTCATTGAGACATCAATTCCAGACTTGGCTAAGTCATTCACTAGTGTCTTGGCAGTTGTTCTTGGGTCTTTAGAAACCTCTCTCGCTAGTTTTCTTTCCAAAATTTTTTAAATCTTTCACTTCCTACCTCTGTCTATCTTGTACTCCACTGTGCTGGTCTCTTTAAACTTCTTGATAATACTTCTCACTGCAGTTCTTGACACTTGAAAAAGCTTTGATTAACCTGTGTATCCTCCATATTTATGAGAAATAACAATTCTTTCTCTCAAGTCCAAACCAATTTTTTTTTCTTTGCCATGATGACAGTGCATATTATTTTACAAGCTGTTTTGCAAGCTACTAATCCTCAGCTTAAAGTGCAATTTAAATGCTTAATTGGGTTAACCAGGCAAATTAGGTTAAATTGGCAAGTCATTGGACAACAGCGGTTTGTTCTAAAGCTAATCAAACTATTCATTTCTTAAGGGGGCTAATAATATTAAGCATTTTTTTTTTTATTCTTTTATTCAAGCAACTATAAGAAATCAGACTTTCTCTAGAAGAAAAAAAAAAAAAGGAATTAATGTGAAAACATTCCCTTGCTCTGTGAAATCACTTAGGAAATATTAGGAAAAATAAATTAAAATTTCGGGGCTAATAAAAAGGGGGCTAATAATTTTGTCTTCAGCTGTATGTTTACATCTGTTAAAGGAACGAAATGGCTGAATGGATTGATTGAATGACGTTGATTTAAATTATTAATAATTGTTATGGTGCATTGATTATGTCAATCGTAACCGGGAACACTTAAACCCAGTGCACTTATTACCAATAATGGCATTTATTCTAATATTTGTTGTTTCATTTTTATTCCAAGGTCACTATAGTTATCCAGATCCAGTCTGTATCCAGATGCACCTAGAGATGACCTCTACAGCGCTCAACGCCCTTTAGGTCTTTGTCAATTTAACCTTTGGCTTGCTCAGTTGGGGAAACTTAATTTCTGGCAAAATTGTCAACTTGATTGCACAGACACTTTTAGAAGAGAACTAAAGTGAGCAGGATGATGCTATTAATGAATCTATGATGAACTGACTTTAACTGAAAAGCCAACTACTTACTATTATCCATTATGCATTATCAACATGCCATTTTCCTGTTTAACACTGCAATAAATTAAAGTGACTTGACAAGTGACTTGCACCCTCATACTGTCCAATCCTCTCCACTTGTTTCCACTGAAATCTTATTAAAGCAATTAAAATCATGAAAGTTCAGTTGCGGAAGCAGACTATAACAATGTTCATGACTTTGTAAAAGATGAATGGATTAAGCACAGTCCGTATAATGACATGAGATATGAGAAATTGATATGTGTGGGTGTGTGTTTATCTTTGATTGAAAGGTCACAGCTGACATGCAAATTAAAAACATTAATTCTCTCTCGTTCACAAAACAAGAACTGAAAGATTTTTAAAGATTTTTTTTTTTTACTTTCAGATGAGCAAAGCTCAAAAAGCTCAAAAAATTATTGTTCTTTTAACTAAAAGAAAAGAATAGACCTAATATAGTTCCACTGACGTAATAGAAAAACGTCAATGGAGAAAATCAGTAATGATGGTCTATGGAAACCATAAAGGCCATGTATTAGCCCATGTATATTTCTATTTTGCATAGAAATATGTCAAATTTCTGAGGTCAAACGGGTTGTGAATGCTATTTGACATTCACTTTTAGTAACTGCAAAACAACTCTTTCCAACTCTAACATTTTCTCAGACTGGCACAGATGTTGTCAATAGAGGTTTTAGAGATCTTTTCTGATGCTACGGTCCTTCCTTTTACGCACTATAGATTACCTTGATAACACTGGGGACAGCAATGTTTTTATTACCCATAGAAGAGTAGGTGGTGGAGAAGTTTTATATCAGGTACTATTTGTATAATGCATGCCTGTCACAACTGGTGTAGATGGCGGTTTGCTTAGGTTTCCTAGATTCTTAGAAAAGTGAGTATTGCTAATGAAGCAGTGGTTGGTCTGTGTGCACCAGTGGTTGGTTAATGTGGTGCTGCTCGGTAGATAGATTCCAGCTTATGTCGTGTATAGATTCTACTCTTTATCTCTTTTTTTCAGCACTTCTGCTAATCTCTGTCACTGTCTCTGAATTTAAAAGTGCCAAACAAATTGTTATTGCTGTGTATGCTTGGGAATTAACAATCAGCTGCCACAGCCATTAGATGCACACAAACTTTCCCAACGTGTTCACCCTTTACAGCCCATCTAATGGGTCCTGTTCCAAATTATCCCTAATGTACACCACTGAAGCCTTTTCATCTGTCAAGTTGTGTTTTTAGCTGATATTAAAGGAGAAGTTGTCCTTTTGTCAGACTGGTACATACCTGTTCCCTATTACGGCTTCATGTGATAAGATCCCACATGATTACAGACACGCTTGTTGGTACAAATGAAGAATGTGTGTGTCTGTTTTTTTCTGTGGAACAAAAAGGAAGATATTTTGGAAAATGTGTTAGGGTTTCCTGTCCAAAAGAACCTTTTCCCCCCTAGTAGAGCATCTACATTATAAAAAGCAATGGGAAGTTTCCATTGATGTTAAAGGTTCTTCATGGAACCAGCTGCCCTTAAAGAACCTATATTAATGTATACAATGAAATTTGTAAAACAAAAACAAGTTTTCATTTTCCACAAATAACAGAAAGTTAAAGTTCGGAAACAACATAATGATGGGTAAATGTTTTTAAATGTAAATAAAGATGACCCACAGTCTTATGATCTCTGAAACAGTGCGTGACTTTTTATAAATATTTCCTGAATATAACATCCAGCGATAGTTTCCATTTCAACACGAAAAGATTCACGGGGCATATATTTCTTCCTCCCCCATATACTGCATTTCAAGTTTAATGTGTTACTTCCCTCTTTCCCCCCAAAAATGACTCAAAATAGATCCTTCCCAAAGAAATTATTTCGAACGTGTACAGTGAGGTTATGATAAGGAAATCACCAAAAGCTCTGTGCAGTCTGCTTGCACGTCTTTGAGTGTTTTCATTCTCAGTCTTGGGCACATTGGTTTTTGGCCACACACGCCTCTTCATGTGGGTGTGATTAAAACGTCACAGGATGATGTCAAGGCAGTCATAAAAAGGCACATGTCAAAAGACAGCAATGCTCAATCTACCACTGTGATACAATGGACACCACTAGGCTCTGGTTTATGCTGCTCTGTGTTTGCGGTAGCTGGAGTCTGGATTTAAACTGTGACTGGACCACTGAGTATAGACATGAAAACAGATGTTGTAAAGCCTGTCCTTCAGGTAAGAGTATGATTTTATTCTCAAGACTGGGAGGAACACATTTGTCATTAATGCATGTGCTAAACTTTAGTACTGTACTTATTATTTATCTTTAAGATGAGTTACATCTTTATTAGCACACATTAATACTCAAGTTTAATTTATTAACATTATTATAGCATGAGGAGTCATTGGTGGAAGTCTCTGGAGAAAATCAATGTTTGTTATGAATCTGCTAACTTGATTTAAATGTAATTAATTTTTTTTTACAGGTCATTATCCCAAAGTACCATGTATGGAGAGCAAAAATGACAGTATATGTGTGAAATGTTCAACACCTGAGTCAAAAAGGCCTAAAGACGAATGTTTCTGCAAAGATAATCACTTATGTTCTAATGACAAGTGTGCAAATTGTAATCCCAGGATAAAATGCCTACCTGGACATCAGCTGATAAGAAATGGTAAATTGTTTTCTTTATTATTATTATTATTAAATGCAATGACAAATGTGCATTATGATTGTTATAAATAAGCTCATCATATAGGCTAGATGGGCCTTTCCATGGGGACTTTTTGTGGTCAAAGTGTCTAAAGGGCATGTGGACTAAGAGACATTAACATGCTAAAAATACTATTTGAAATAATTCAGCTGTTTGCTGTTTTGGCAGGTAATTTTGAGTATACGTACACTTGTGAGCCATGTCCAGACAACACTTACAATGACGCTGAGGACAGCACATGTAAATCCATTACAAAGTAAAAAATGCTTTGCATTTGCTACATCTCATTGCAGTTATGAAAAAGAGAGTCCCTTGAAATTGTTTATTAGGTGATAATCCATTTTCTCAAATTAGATGTGGTGGTGGTGAAATCTTCCATGGAAACAAGACCCACAATGCAAGATGTGTCTCTACAGGTTTGTACTTTTTTTTTTATTGCTGACATGATCAACAAATACTGTCATGGGATTTCATATGTCTTAAAAAAGAAAAAGAGAAATCTGTCCAACCCTAATATTTTAAACAGAAATATGTATAATTTAAAATCTCAGTTTTAAATGCTCTTTAAATGCTTTTAAAAATGTAAACATGTATATATATATATATATATAAATGGTTTTGTAATTTTTCCACAGAGAAGTTCACAACAGATCACCCAGGAGACCAAGGGACACAAAACAATGGGATTCATATTCAGCATTCTTTCATGGTGGCCTGTTTAGCAGTCACAGTGTTAACCTGCCTGGCTCTTATCACATATGCTGGTTTTAAAATTTGCACATACAAGATGAACACAAAACGTAAGTGACATTTTCATGCCTGTCCAATTTCTAGTTATCTATATATGTGTAATACCAATAACCCTTTTGGAAACTTTTTTTTGGGGGGGAAAAAAAGTATTTTGAAATTCCCATGTCTAATATAAGTGTGTCTTTCCACAGTAAGCAAACCGCTCTGCACACATAGGATAACATTGCCCTCAGATACATGCAGTTGCAAATTATCCAAGGAGGAAGAGGGTGAGGAAAATGACTCCACCGCTTTCTTTTAAGTCTCTCTGTAATGAGAAGAACACTTTAAAACTTGTCATTATCTCAGTTTCAAAACGGATTCATACGAGGAGGAATGAGCAAAAGGTGACATGTTTATGTTTGCTCTGATGCAAAATTCGCTCTCTGAAGTGGATTTATGTACAACAGGAGAGATGCTTACTGTCAACTTTATATGTCAATTGTAAGTGTTAAAAGTTTCTCTAAAGGCAGAGAACAGTTTGCATTATGCAGTTAAGCAAAGTGTGTAATTAAACATTGCAAATGTAAGGTTTCACAACGGATTTAAATAGTGGATTAGAAATAAAATACCTTAAAAGTATTTGACCAAAGATTAACAGACAAAACAGCAAGCCTTTTTTAGTATTTAGTGCTTCATATTTGTAATATTCTTCATATTTGTGGGATGGGGAGTTCAATGTAATTTATACTTTCTAGTTCACTTGCTATAGTTTACAGGTTTCTGTGCATAAGCAAAATTTGCTTTACTGTGGCACATTAGGTTTGGAGCATGCATTCGAACATGTGAAATGTTTTAAATATTGTCACTGCATGGTACTACATCAATAGATATGCTAACAAACATAGTTTTTTTTTTGGTGAATATTGTAAAAAAGTGTTTTTAGTAATTTTTCAGCAATAAATCAATGGTATTGTGGTCATTGGCCGATATGCAGGCAGTTGTATATGTTTATAAAGTTTTGTAGCACTCTATTACAATGACTTTTCTTGCCAAGAACTGTAAATGTATTTCATTATTGTTTTATTGTACATGCTAAATGTTCTACATAACATTTTTATAAGCTGATAACTGGGACTGGGGCAGCACAAAAACTAATAAAACCTAATTTCACTTTACAAAGTGTAGGTTTCCATTTGTTAACATTAATAAACTATAAACAATGAAACGTATTTCTAATAATCTTTTAAGTTATTTTTTAAACATGTAGACTATTATTATTAAAAGTAGCCTATCGTTTAATGGATCTGAGTAATATGAAGTAACAAAGACTATTCATCAACTACCGTTAAAGATTAAAAAAACAACAACAGCAACTCTAAAGGCCAATATGTGGATGTATATGTATGTATTTTTAACTGTGAACCTTTCCCATAACTCGATAAAAACTCATTAACAGCATTAGTATGTGGCTACATATATATTGTACGCTGTAACGAGGACAGTAATTATTTAATGACATTAAAAACACACTGAACTGGCTTTCTTCAGCTAATAAGAACCGAATCGCTGAGTCGTCTTTCCTGCAAGCCTGCGCAACAGAGACGCAGCTTCAACTAACATGACACAGTATGAGTTCGCAAGCGTTTCACAGTCATATGACATCGGCCAGTTCCTCCCAAACACTACGTTACGATTCTAGTGGTGGAAAACATTGCAAACAACCATAACCTACACAGACCTGTTCAATCCAGCATCAAAATGTTGGCCCTCATTAACCGCCTCCTGGACTGGTTTAAGTCTCTCTTCTGGAAGGAAGAAATGGAGTTAACCCTCGTCGGGTTGCAGTATTCGGGGAAAACGACGTTTGTTAACGTAATCGCGGTGAGTGTTTGCCGTTAGCATGAGCTCTTCAACAAATACAGGAGACTGAATGTTAGTACAGTGCACCCGGCACATGTAACAGATAAATGAGCTGGAATTCACAATATATTAGCAGGCGAGACTTGCTTTGGGGACGTAATTCTACGGTTTTGGGAAAGCTAACCGGCTAATATTAGCTACCAGATGACAATCAATAATTCGATAGCGTACTGGGGGGTTTGTTTTGATCTCACTTGACTGTTTACTAAATGCATATTGTAAAATGAGCTCCACATATCACTGACGCCAAGCCCTAAGTTACATTAAAAGTTATGTCAGCTAACTTGTTTTCTTGAGTTCTAAAGAGGAATTAAAATCCAAGTGATAGTGGCAACTAAAACTAATTGGATGTATTGGTTGGTTTTATGGATATAAACATAAAGAGAGATACTTGTGCATAAAGAGTGTTTTTGTTCATGAAAAAAGTAAAGAATAATTCATGCAGAAATTATTAGTGATGTATTCTATGTATACATAAAACAAGCTTCTATGTCTATTATATGGAAGTAATATATAGGAACAAATAAGAGCCAGATTTACATGATCCAATAATTTACTTTAAAGAAGAAAGAGATTGATCAAGGCTGTTTAATATTTTAGTTGGGTGTCATGCTCAAATATCCTGTTGTTGTGTTTCCTTTGATGAGCTTGTGTTTGTTGTTGAGAAACTGAATGTGATTAGGAAGCACATGAGTCATTTTGCTTTTTTTATCTTCTCCACAACACCAGTATTCATCAATGCAGGTATCATCGATCGAAAGTCAAGTCACTTATTAGAGTCTTAGCACACAGGCAAGACGGTGATGGTGCTTTGTACTCGTTCTGCATAATTCTATAGGTCACTAATAAATTCCTAATAAAACCTACTATTTCTCGTCATTGCGTTGTGGGTGCAACAAGTCTGGCTGGACCACATTTGATGGCAAAAAAAGCTGTATATAATCTTGTACGTTCAAGCGTGGAGGACTTGTTCTGTAAAATCATTCCTAATCAGATCTAATGTCAGAGCAGTGCAAAAAAAAAAAATTATACATAGAAAATATGGTTCAACAGGTACGCTAGTTAAAGGCTTGGTGTAATCATAATAGTACTGTGCAAAGACAAAAAACATTCTTAAATGGCAAAGAAGAATCCTTAACCCTGTCCTCTTAATGTGGACATAGCATCAGTTTGCATCAGGCACTTTGTTTAGGAGCCTGATCATGTTTTTAGTGCGTGGTATGGTGTGAGGGTCATGCAACCTTAATGGAAAAATTTTTTGGATGATACATTTTTACTCTATTATAAGAAATGATTTAAAATCATACATCTTTTAGCAATGTTAAAGTAATGTTTATATTTAGTGCACATTCAGCATTAAAAGGTTTGTCAATCACCTAAAAAACAAAGTGTGTGTGCTTGTGTGAGTTTAAACAATGTGGGAGTTTCTGCTATTAGTCACAAGACTCGGACGCATTTTAATGCGGTTCTTCCTGGTCATGTGACGTCCCCATCATGTGATTTAGTGCATGAGTACACAATAAGATAATATGCTGGTCACAGTAGTTTAGTTACATTTCTTCTTTATCTGCCTTGGTAGAAGGCTAGATAGTGAACGGTTAAAATGTGCTTTTACAGTGGTAACGAAGAAAGCTTTTGTGAGTTCATTTGCATTGCTCAAAAAGGCTTAGTTCAGTGTGAGCATTTGCCTCTTTGATGCCTGTATTTAGTTCTGTCTGCTGTAATCACTTCCCTCAAAGTATTGGAGAGAACATGTGGACTTTCCTGAAAATGTTTTCCGAATATTCCTCTCCCGAATAGGTCTGATTGACCTTTAGATGGAGAGTTCTTTGAAGCTTAAGATATTCTGCGTGCCTGGCCTGCTTATGAATCAAGAGTATGCTAAAGGGAAGTCTTAAAACTTGGAGCCCCTTCATAATCAGTGGTATATATATATATATATATCATGTGATTAGGAAAGTCAGATTCATCACTTAAACTCCACGAGTTAGTCACGTTAGCCCACTTTCTTTGACGTTTGGTTGGGAATATTTCACTTGGATTTTGTATTTTGTTTTGATATAGATAACTTTGACCCACAAAATGTATTTTTTGGTTAGGGCTACAAATATACCTGAAATATACAAATATACACATTTTAGATGTGCAAAGGCAGACGAGGGATTTTCCCTCATCAATGCAGACCACCTCAACTTTAATTCACAGAAGGTGGTTTAAACATGTTTGCTTTGTTTTAGAAAAAAATATTCCTTGTTAAATAGAAAGAAGCACATAATTGTTATTATGTAACATTTGTATGGATATGTAAGGCAGTAAGGTAAGGAAAACATTACAGATTTAAAAAGGATATGTAAAAATGGTATAGTGTTTCTGACCTGACATACCGCAGCTAAATTAGTTTGTTGCATCATGTAATGATTTGCAGTCTCACAGCCTTCAGGAAAACAGTTTTCGTTGTCTTCACTCCACCATCTCTATATAGACTCTCGCTGTTTAATCATTTCAGCACCTCAGGTGGAAATTGCATCTCCTGAGGTGCCCATGTGTGAGCTGGTATCTCATTAAATGTTCCAAAAGAGCAACAAGTGCAATGATGTTTTCATCAGGGCACAGAGATGCGGAAGCTATTTGCACCTGGGGCTTAAACAATCTCTGTCAGAATATTTTGTGAAGCTTCTTTGACTCACCTAGCTCTGTCTGGATCTCTCTGAGAATTATGAAGTAGCTAGTTATCTCCAAGTTGCTAGATAGCCCGAGATAGTGTGCTGACTCTGTATCCTTTGTTCACTATTAGCTGCAAGAGCCACGCAGCCGGAGATGTTTACACCGCAATCCTTTTTTTTGTGTGTGGTGTACATGCACGTTCTCAGTTATTTTCCACTTAGTAAATATGCTGTTAATTCATTAGAATTCGGTATTTTAGTAGCTTGATTGGGTTACAAAATTCCTGTTTTAAAAATGAAGAATACACTAAACTGAATATACTACTTGTGACCAAAATCTTATATCTCATTATGAGTAGTTTTATAGCATGGCATAGTAAACATCATGAGATAGCTATCTTTGCTAAAAATTCTAAATTGGCATGACGTAGTACTATTAGGCTGACGTAGTTAATCGCTATTATTAGCCAATGGAGGGAATTTCATTCTCAGATATGACTATGCAGTCAAGAACTGAATGAGTATGTCAGAATACTGGGAGGTGGTCGTAATGTTTAGAAAGTTTTACTGGCAACAGTGTGACAAATAAGTGAAACGTGTTCATGGGGATGGAATTTTCCCCATAATGCCAGACCATCGAAACTCTTTCAATACAAGAGAGGTGGTCATGTGGTTAATATGTGGAATTCAATTAGTCATTATTAGTGGTTATTAATGGTATGATTTATAGTACAAAGATGAATTGTTAATGAGATGACAGATTTATTTTTGAGATTGAGTGAGTTGTATGATGTAGGAACTTCTATTGCAACCACAAAATGACACATCAATTTACAAGCTCTCAAACTTTTAACATTTGGGGCCATGGTGGTTGCACATTTTTCTGTGCAATGAATGCATAAAACCTTTACTTGGCAGAAGAGTTGACCTGAATTTGAGAATTTTGGTAAGTTAGTACAGTAGATGGCAATACCACGCAGAAATTTCCTGGCTTGATTTTTGTTTAAACTTTCACTATGAATCATAGATCAAATAAATGTTTCTGATGGGAGGCCCTTAAATACCAGTCACTGCAGGCCTACGCTTACAGCAACAGGAAAAGAAATTGGGCGTCAAAACTGTTCAAGGTGAAATATTAAAAGCAGTTCCATGAGATAATATGCTAATATCTTTTTTTTTCTTTTTTTTCTCCCCCAGTCAGGCCAGTTCAGTGAAGACATGATTCCAACTGTCGGGTTCAACATGAGGAAGGTCACAAAAGGCAATGTCACCATCAAGGTTTGGTCCTAGTGATTAATCTTGGCTTCTTGGGATTAAGGAGAAATAGAAGGTGCAAGATTATTTATAAATAATTAAACTAACATGGGTCTGATTATTGCACAGATCTGGGATATAGGAGGTCAGCCGAGGTTCAGGAGCATGTGGGAGCGATACTGTCGTGGGGTGAATGCAATAGTGTAAGTATTACCACATCCATCTTCTGTGAGGGGAAAAAGGACATATTCCTAATTATAAAGTAATAAAATGTGCATTATTTGATTTCTTTTTCACTCTCTCCCAAAGGTACATGGTGGACGCAGCAGACAGAGAGAAAGTTGAAGCCTCCAGAAACGAGCTGCACAATCTTTTAGACAAGCCACAGTTACAAGGAATCCCTGTAAGCCACTTGTCCTTGTTTTACAGCACTTAAACATCTTCATTGCATCAGTTCTTATGAATGTTTTTTGTGTTTCAGGTGTTGGTGCTCGGGAATAAGAGAGATCTACCTAATGCGTTGGATGAGAAACAGCTAATTGAAAAAATGTAAGAAACTCTACAACACGCATGCAGTAGATGGTTTTCACCAGCTTTTTGAATTAAAGTCAGCATGCAACAAGAATGGACCATGCCTACTTAAATAGGTTTATGTGCATTATTTATATTAAAATGTTGAATGAAAAATGTAATAATATGGTCACGTAGGTGCTAACTGGTATAACTTTTTGTAGTAATCTCTCTCTAGCCAATTTGCATAAATATTTGCCAAAATTGTGTTTCAATTACTGATCCATTCACATGCAAGTTCTTGAGGTGGAAGGTAAGGTTGGACATCCATTTAAATAAGCTCCCGCATTTAATGCTACAATTGCTCGCATTCATATATGTACGATTCGAATGGCTCTGTGTTCAAACAGTCTCTAATCATATTTGGCCAAATCATATGATACTGATAAAATTACCTTGCCATAATAGAAAACTTAATATGATTATAATAATTGCATTACAGGCTCTGGTCAACTCAGTTTATTTATTTTTTTATCTTCATTTTAAAGAAATGCACTATTTGTAAAAATCAGTTTTACTTCGTGCCAGGGTCAGACGGAGATTCTTTCATGTTTTCTATGATTCGTGTTAGAATGTCTAGATGAGATTTTAACCATCAGTCCGGTGAAAAGGTTGTGTGGCTTGGAGGTCTCAGGTTGTTGCGAGGATTACTGCCATCTGATGGATAAGAGCTGTAGGAGCTTCATTATTTCCTGGAAACTCTTGATATAGGACTATGTTTACAGTTTTTCCTGAAATAGCTCTTTGGCCTGAAATGAAGCCACACCATATAAATTGCTTTATTAATTCTGTCTCGTGCTATTTCTTTAGGAACTTGGCTGCTATTCAAGACCGGGAGATCTGCTGCTACTCTATTTCCTGCAAAGAGAAAGATAACATTGGTAAGTAATGTTCCATGAGGATGAGATGTTTTGTCTGCTACGTAACGTTGCCAGTCTGCCTGACTTAAATGACACTGATATGTTCCCTAAACCTTCCAGACATTACACTTCAATGGCTAATCCAGCACTCAAAGTCAAGAAGAAGCTGAAAATGCGTGCAGAGGGTCCAAGTTTATCCGCTGCCATGTTACTCTCACACCACATCTTGCTCACTTTGTGAAACTGTACAGTTCTCCTTACCGCCCCCCTCACACTACCCTGCTCGTCTGTTCCTCACAAGCTCCTCCTCCCAACTGCATCAGTCATGTCAAAGATACATCAGTCATTAAAAGATGCTAGCCTGCAGAATGAGTTCCTCCACCTCTTACAGCCTGCTGCCAGATGAACATAATGGATTCATGGTTTTGCAAATCCCAGCAGCTCCGGTGGTCTCCACTTGGTGTATCCCGAACAAATGTATTTAAAAACTGGGAAGAGTTTAACTTCAATATCGTGTCCTGCCCTTTTTCCTCCGGTCTGTCAGGTTATGGTATTGAAAGTGTGTAATATCATTGGGACTGTTGCTTTTATTTCTTTCCTTTTCTCTTTCCCCCCTAAATTGTCTCTTGAGAAATCCTTAATCTTTAAATACGAGGAGCAGTCCAGTAAATAAACAGTATAAAAGATGATTCAGAGAGATTTTTACAGAAACGAGTGTAAGTATATTTGAGAGGATGAATGTTTTGCTGGTAAAGGTTTTCATTTAGCTCAATGATGTCTTTGCATCCTGTTCATGAGCTGAGAGAGAGCGAGTAGGTGAAGTTAAAGTGCCTTGTGCAGTGTATCTGTCCCTCAAGATCAACAGCATACCGGGTGTGCCTGCCTGGAACTAGATTGAATAAAGACAGCTTACTTTGAACTGCAAGAACTGAAGGCATGCTTTTTAAGGTAGATTATTGTACTGTTGTCATTATCAACTAAATATTTGTGAGAAGAGGCAAATGTTGGAAACCCCACTATTATCAATGCACTTTTGTAAATATGATGAACCAATAAATAGATTGTCAACATGTAAGAGGAATCTTGCATTGTTGTGGCTGGTTTTTATCTCAAGTAGTGGTGAATCAAGTGTCTGAAGCTATGCATACATATGCTATCTCCTGTTTTCAGTCGCCTAGTTAAGTTTAGTTCAACATTAATCACTGCACAATTTTGTTAAATTATTTGTAGCTACTAAAACAGTTAATGTGGTCCTTGTAATTAAGGTTTTTATTTCAGATTAGCATTTGATTGCAATGTTAACGTTATAAAACTGATTCTATTAAAAGTTAATTGAAAATAAAACAATACGATTTTTTAAAAATGTATCATTATTTAATAACAAATTAATAAAAAATACTGCTTTTTTTGTTTTCCATTAACTTTATTTATTATTTATTAGTATTATTATAGTAGCAGTAGTCAGTGGTAACTAAACAGATAATACGGTACATAGTCACACTACACATGTGATTTTCTCATTGGCTTAGATATGCAGGGATGCTTTTAAGTTGAGCTGCCACGACATTTCCGCTGCTTGCTGCATGTGTGATTGACGTCTTCATGAACCATTTGCGCTCTCTGTCATGACGTTGCCGGCGGCTGGCCAATAAGCGTTGAGGATCAAGGAGGGGCTGGTTTGTTGACAGGAAGTGTGTGAGAACAGAAAGCAGGAGGAAAACTGTAGACTTTTGCGCTTCGATAAGTCGCGGAGTCGAAGAAAATTATGACTTTTAAGGCCGACGGCAGGCAAAGATGCAATGGAGGTCAGTAGTTGTGGGTCTTCTCGTTTTGAGGGTGCTGCTGAATTGCGCGGTGTGGCTAGTGTTTGGACTGGGACCCAGCTGGGGCTTTGACTTCCCCATCAAATTCACGTTCAACTTGCAGAAGATTGAACTTCTCAAGGATGGCGACCGAGCCACCGTCAAAACTAATGCCTGGTCACAGCACGTGTACGATAACCGAAACCCTCAAGCAAAGACCTGCTCCAAGATTAGTGGGAATTCATCCAAGAAATCCTACCTCAGCTTCTTTCAGGAGGGCAGAGATGAATATGACAGAAAGTACAGCTCCTTCCCTGACGCGCTGAAAGTCAAGATGAGGGGAATGGCCCGAGACATGTTTTACTTCGGATATGATAACTACATGAAGTTTGCTTTTCCAGAGGATGAGCTGAACCCTATAGCTTGTGAAGGGCGAGGGCCTGACGTTCTCAACCCGTAAGTTATATTATATGAAACATAACACAGATACTGTGTGCTGCATCATGTCACTGTCCTTCTTGGATCTTTTGACGGCTGTAAGCTTTAGTAAATTCTCGGGGAAAAGACATATCTGAATATCAGTCTTTATTTTACGCATAAAAATTGTTGTGATAAAGACGTGCGCTGAATGGGAATGGCATTTCTGTGTCATAAAAATGTTTTATTTTTTTAGGTTTTGAGTAGAAGTTCAATACAGTTTCATTCGATTTTTCTTTTTTTGTAGTTTTTGTTTTTCCAGAGGTGATGTTAGTAATGTCACATGTATTTAGAACAAGTAGCAAGTTGCAACTTTCCAAATCAGCCTCAGTGTCTGTGAATACGAGACCTTTGAGGCATGGAAAAGGAGAAATGTCTCTTATATCTTATGCTTTATTATAACACAGTGTAGTTGAATTATGAACCTAACATACCTTTGCTTGTGCGTTTCTCCTAGATCAAATATCAACATCAACGATGTCCTTGGAAACTACTCTTTGACCCTCATAGATACTCTTGATACGCTGTTGGTAGGTCAGCCTATTGTACAGACGTTTAACTTGTTGTAAGACACTGGTTAAATGACTAAATGTAAATGTTATTTGGATAATGATAATAATTAAATAAGTTTCTAGTTCTAAAGTTTTACTCTCAGTAAAAGGATGTTTTATTTTTTGTAAAGATGCGACAAAAAAAATCTGTTTTATAGCAGATTATAAGTTTTTAGTACTAAAATTCGATTAGTACTAAAAGTAAAATGCCACAGATTGTTTTTACTGCTAATTTATGATTTATGAGTAAAGATCAGCAGTTTATGTAATTTGAGGAGACTTTTACATCTTGTTCTACAACATAAATGAGTCCTGTTTTGAAACCAGTGCTAAAATTTCTTCTGTTCATGTTTCATGAATGCTGTGTCCTTCACTGCTAGAGAAGGGAGAAAGGGAGTAGCAGTTTTCATGATAAATGTGTTCTAGAAAACAACCTTGAATTTATCTGAGCTTACGATTAACTTTCAGCTATCTAGAAAAAAAAGATACATCAACAAAAGATATGGCCTCACCTGAACAAACTATGCTTCTTGTTCCAGGACTATTAATTACAAATAATCTCAAAATGATGTATCACTTTTGTTTCCCCTCAGAATTACTCAATAGTCATACACGGTGATTAAAGTTTTGCTCCCATCCCTGCAGGTTCTTGGAAATGTGACCGAGTTCCATCGAGCTGTTAAGCTTGTGATTGACACTGTATCTTTTGACAAGGACTCCACTGTTCAAGTCTTTGAGGCCAACATTAGGTGCAGTTATTATCTTTCATGGATCTTTTTATTTGAGCCTGTTCAGTGGTTTATAGCATGATGACATAATTGTCATTACTAACGGAACAAATCCTTCATAATGCGATGATTATGTTGATCTCCTCCTTTCTCCTATACAATATAAATATAAAAAAATAATACAGGATCTGTATTTTATTGTTGTTGTTTTTTTTTCTTCTTCACTTTTCAGAATTCTAGGCAGTTTGATCTCGGCCCATATTCTGCTGACTGACCCACAGCCCCCGTTTGGGGACATAGCGCTGAAAGACTATGATAATGAGCTGCTGCACCTGGCGCATGACCTGGCCGTTCGACTACTACCTGCCTTTGAGAACACTAGCACAGGCATCCCCTATCCCAGGGTCAGGCCAACCTACATAACATCTCTCTAAACTAGTGTTGCCTCGTTTTTGCTGCATTTGATATTGGTGTCTTACCATGTTTTTGTGCAGGTGAATTTAAAAAAAGGCGTCCCTCCTGATAGCATTAATGAGACCTGTACGGCAGGGGCGGGCTCTCTGCTCGTGGAGTTTGGCATTCTGAGCCGTCTGATTGGAGACTCTACATTTGAGTGGGTTGCCCGCCGTGCTGTTAAAGCTCTTTGGAATTTGAGAAGCAATGAAACTGGGCTGCTGGGTAAGTGGTTGCTTTTTGGCTTGTTTTTGTCGTATGTCAAAGGGACAGTTCACTCAAAAATGAAACTCCTGTCATTAATTACTTGGACTCATTGCGTTCCAAACCCGTAAGACCTTTATTCATCTTCAGAACACACACAAATTAAGATATGTTTGATGAAATCCAAAAGCTTTCTGACCCTGTATAGACAGCCACACAACTACCACATTGAAGGCCCATAAAAGGTAGTAAGGATATTGCTACAATAGTCCATGTGAAATATGTGGTTCAACTTTAATTTGACAAAGATACTAGAATACGTTATTTAAAAAAAACGTTCTTGGAAAATGTTCAAGAACATAATTTTCTTTTTTAATGAACTATTCCTTTAAACAATTACTTAATTTGTACAGAACTTCTCTTTTTCTTTTGTTTTGAGTCCAGTGTCTTTTATTTGTGATCACATGCCTTTGTCTGGCCATTAATGATTCTCTTGTCTATCTTCCAGGGAATGTGGTGAACATTCAGACTGGTCAGTGGGTGGGGAAGCAGAGCGGTCTCGGTGCGGGCATGGACTCATTCTATGAGTACCTCCTTAAGTCCTACATCTTGTTTGGAGAGAAAGAAGACTACAGGATGTTCTCTGCAGCTTATGAGAGCATTCAGAGCCACCTGAGAAGAGGGTGATTTATAAACGTGTGCATGTATGATCACAGCTGTTTGTGGCTGCAGTTTGAGCTTCTAAACCACCTGCAAATAAAGTGTCACTTGGGGTCTGTGGTTAAACATGACATGGTTTGCAGACAATGAATGTACTGCTTGCAATAACATTTTTATTAGTGTAATTAGATGTGTAGTTATGTGTGCATCATTCTGATTGGTTTAAGACTGGATTGACATTTAATGTTAATTTTCTGTAACTGCTTGGATAACTGCGAAAGTTATAGCGTGACATTTTGATCTCATACCTCAGGGTGTTCATTTATGAATTTGTATTAAACTGTTTTTGTTGGGAAAACTTACGTATGTGCACTTTGTTTTGTTTTTTTTACTTTTAACAGAAGAGAGGCATGTAATGAAGGAAATGGCGACCCACCACTCTACGTGAATGTGAACATGTTTAATGGACAGATCATGAACACATGGATTGACTCTCTGCAGGCATTCTTCCCTGGACTACAGGTATGAGTCTGTGTCTTGTATGACTTTTCTCACTCAATCTTTCCTTTCCTTGATTTTTTTAGATATAACCAGGCACACATCTCTGTTTGCTTAGGTTTTGAATGGAGATGTTGAAAATGCCATTTGTCTTCATGCCTTCTACTATGCAATCTGGAAGCGTTTTGGTGCTCTTCCGGAAAGATACAACTGGCAGCTCCAGGCCCCAGATGTTCTCTTCTACCCTTTAAGACCAGAACTAGTAGAATCCACATACTTACTTTATCAGGTAACACCTGCTGCCATTATAACCAGATCTTTAGAGAGCATTACAGTTTAATTCATGAAAAAACTGACTTTCTGCAGGCAACCAAGAATCCTTTTTATCTTCATGTTGGGATGGACATTCTTGAAAGCCTTGAAAAAAATACCAAAGTCAGGTACATGGTTTAAAATGGCAGAAAGTGATTTAAATGTGGTCCTGGCATATTCTCAGATCACATGTTTTGGTTATATGCCTCTCAGGTGTGGTTATGCCACTCTCCATCACGTGGTGGATAAGTCCAAAGAAGATCGCATGGAAAGTTTCTTCCTTAGCGAAACCTGTAAATACCTTTACCTGGTTAGTTGTCTAATATTCTCCCTTTATATTTTTCTGTTTCCTGTTGCATCTAGTCTTTTATTATTACTTGTATATAATACTCTTATTTAAGAAACTACAAACATAGTCAGCCAAGATTATTAGCCAAATGTAAAGTTTTATGCAACTGATACGTAGATCACTAAATTATATTTAACATTCCTTTGCAGCTCTTTGATGAAGATAACCCACTGCACAAGTCTGAGAATAAGTACATCTTCACTACAGAAGGCCATGTAGTGCCGATAGATCAGCGCTTCAGGGGGAAAAGTTGGGAAGACCAATTTCCATGTGAAGAGTCTAATAATGAGCACCCAGCCAACATTACCAATGTAAGAAATTGATTTAATACACCATATCGTTCCTTTCATTTTATGAATATGAATAGTAGTGGGATATTAATAAATGAAACCATTTTACTGTCTTGTATTAAAATTTAATTTGTTAAAGGGTTAATACAGAATGCTTAATACAGATTTATTTATTTATAAAATAAATATTTCTGAGCTGCCCCCCAGAGCAGCTCTTTTTTTGTTTGTTTGTTTAATGTGCTTTAAGCATGAACATTTTAAAAATGTAACAGTGTTTACTGAAGTCAGGGACATGACAGTGATCACAGAAACAAGAATGACATATTTTCATTTGTCTAATAGTGTGAAAGGATTCCTGAAGAGCGACGTTACGGCCTTCCGCTAAAGAGCATATACATGAGGCAAATAGACCACATGGTGGGGCTGTCCTGACATCAGTACTGTCTCTGGACATCTCAACATATATAAACCCCCTGGAGGGGTTTAATAACTCTCCAGTCAGAGAACTTTTCAAGTCTCGTTTTTGCACATGAAGTGGTCAACAAATCAACCAGTACCAGTCGTTGTGTTTTTGGACATAAAAGTTGTCATCTATTGTCTTAATTTGGATTATGTGTTTGGTTTTGGCTACGTAATCGGATCCCACCAGCAATGGTCCACAGCATATAAAACGGATTTGGGACAGTTTGGCCCTTCAGAATCCTAAAATCCTTTGCAAAACTGCAAGTTCTTTTGGCTGATTGATTTCTATATTGTGCAATCGAGTGTGTTTATACACACTGTTACATGTTTTCTTCAGTGCCATGTTTAATGAAACTTGATCTAGTATTATAAAGGGCTCTATTGAATTGAGACGGTATGCATGTTTCAGATTTTCTACTCAAGGAACAAGCTCTCAAATAAGCTTTATATTTCAAAAGTAGTTGTTTTGTACACCTTTCAGGAACAAACACAACAGATGGGCTTCATTTAATACAAATCAAACTCTATTCTGAAAAGTCTTCACTTTGCAATATGATGTATTCTTTTTTTTCTTTTTCTTTTGTTCATAATTTGTGCCTTGGTTTGCAAGGTCTAGAACACTGTGGCCTTTTTTCTTTTTCTTGCATGTTTCCACATTTCCAGTTAAACACACAGTTTTTCTGCTGTCAGAGTATTGTGATCAAATTGGAAAGGTTTTGTTGTGTAGCATACATGTTTGATAAGGTTAGAAATCTCCATTCACATGTTATTTTTGACAGAACAAACCTCATAACCTGGTACTCCTATCAGGTATCACCCCTCATAATACTATAATACTGGTAATTTTACACAGCAGGTGGAAGAAGTGCTACAGATTCTCTCTGTTAGGTCTGGACATCTAGTAATTAGTCTCCAATGAAGTGAATCCGAAATGTGACATTTATTGGACCAAATATTACATTTAACAAAAAACATGTGCCTTTTAACAAATTTTGTTTTTCTTCAGTCCTCAGGGTCAGTAGAATGCCATAATGCCGTCACTGATAATGCAGAGGTGATATGCATGTGCTGTGTATGTATTGTCATTAACTCTTTTAATGCTTAATTGTTGGTGCAAATATTTTACGAACAAAAGTCAGAAATAAGGGATTCTGAAAGTGATCAGTATGGTGGTAAGAGAAGAATTAGTTTCTTTGATATTACAGATTATAATTTCCTTGGGGCACATACAGAGGACACTCGGTAGATAGGGGTTGATATTTATTCAGATCTGTTTTTATCAGATGCAAGTATTTTAATTAAAAGTTGGTTAGATTAATATTGATCTGCTTGTTGATTTCATTGTGAGTTACCCTTTAGTCTAAAGAGACAAAGGTGGATGTCTACACTGTGCATTTTCTCAAATCAAAATTAAACTATGACTTTGCAAAAAATGCAGTGTTGTTCATATCAGTTAATTAGGTCTTGATATTCTATAGTAAACACAATTCAAGCAGTACAGGTACAGTAGCATCTCTGGCTTAAAAACAAAAATGATCACAGAAAACAAGTGATATTCTGTCATTTAATAAGTTGTAGCTAAACCTTGCAAAATTAATAAAGTTGGATATGCTAAGAAGCTTTAATTTTACAGGTTGTGTATACAGTATGCATGTCTTTCTAGATTCATAAAATTAAATAAATCTCAAGAATTCATATTTTCATATATTACATATGTGTATATTAAACACTCAACAGTCCCAATGTAGTTTAAGTTGTTCATTGGTGTGCATTCTTTCAGGACACCTAAAGGACAAACACATCAGGTTCAGTCTTTTCTACAGAAGCTTTATTCGTTCAATTTACATTTGCATGGTTCTATATGGTTTTGCAATCAGTTGTGCCCTTTTAATCCATATTTGCTGTTGTAATTTACTCAGTGCACCCAAAAATTGTTCTTTGTCTCTCATCTAGCAGCTCTTGAGCTAAACAACTTATTACATGCTGTCTTTTCATCAAAGTCGTCCATCTTACAGAGATTCCGATCATGGGCAATAACCTGATATAACTCCTCTCTAAATAAAACAACTCTGTTCCCAGTAAAGTTAAAACGTTTCTCAGCCAGCAGTAAAAGTATGAACTGCACACAGTAACTGCTATAACGTATAGCTGAAATACTTCATAATGTACTTGCAAGAAGATGCCGAAGTGCATATGCAGGTGTTTCAGATGAATAGTTTACAGCTGCGTGAAATGTAGTCGCAAATCTACAGGACAGGTCACTGCAAAAACTAATAGAGCCGAACATTTCTCATATATGTGTTGTTATATATGACTTCAGGCTGCTATCAAGATGTATTAGGCTCGGTTATTTAATTGTATTCAGGGTGTTTAATTTAAAATGTAGATCTCAACAACAAGTGTATGCTTTCTTTTTTAAGATTTCATCAATTCTTTTCACTTGTGTTTATATATGTGTGCACTGGAGAATTCCTCATTACCCAGGGAGAAAAGGCTACAAAGGGCAATGGGTCAGTATTGGGTTTTGTTGATTAAGCCACTCTGTAAAAGAGAAAAATACTTTTTAATTAGTATAAAATATAAAAATAAGAGCAATATTTAATATGCTACTACAAAATAGGGCATTATAACAACTAATTATTTATGTTATGTAATAATCACCTCTTCCTCTTGTTTAGAAGAGACCGCAATCTTTGAGATTTTCTTTGATGATAATGTCTGTTACGGCATCGAACACAAACTTGACGTTCTCTGTGTCTGTGGCACAGGTCATGTGGGAGTAGATTTCTTTGATGTCTCGTCGCAAGTTCAGATCTAAGAACTGCACCTTGATGTAGTTACCAGCATCCTCAAAGGTGTTGGGACCTGAGTATGGCACGGTATTGTATTTTTATCATGGTTTGTCTCTTAATAATTAGAGGAAAATGGTAATATTATCAGTTTAAAATAATCACTATATATCTGTTTTAACGTTTAAAATAGCATACACTAGTCAACATTTGACGTGTCGATCAAAGCCTTTCATCAAAGTTATTTAAAACCAAAATTCCATTTTCCAACTCTTGATTAAAAATTTGACTGCTTATAAGTTGATATTTTTGTTTGCAGACAAAATGCTTCTCACCATCATAGTCAGGGAAGCACATGCTCAGGTGAGCTTTCTTGATCTTCTCCACGAAGACGTCTTTCTTGTTGAGGAAGAGTACGATGGATGTGGTGGCGAAATAACGGTGGTTACAGATACTGTTGAACAGGTGGAGACTCTCATGCATTCGGTTCTTTGGTTGGAAGGACATGGAAAACAGGGTTTGTTACTAAAACGCCTCAGTAGTTGTTTGTGTATTACTTCGGGTTGGGGTTTCATTGATCGACAACAAATGGCAACCCACCACTTCATCATCCTCCACCAACACCATGTCGTATGCGCTCAGAGCAGCGATGAAGATGATACAGGTCACACCTTCGAAGCAATGGATCCACTTCTTCCTCTCTGAGCGCTGACCACCAACATCAAACATCCTGCAGACCAATTTATTAGCAAACTTATCTTATTCAATCCTTTAGTATTTCTTAAACGTGCTTGGATTTTTGAGATCATGATAGTCATTGGTTGGTTTACTTCATAGTTATGATTGAAGAAGATCTTTGTATTTTAGGTGTACCTGAAGTTGAGGTCCTTGAAGCCGAACTGGGTCTCGATGATACCGGTGGTCTTCACTCTTGATCGCAGGACATCCTGCTCAGTAGGGACATAGCCAGGCTTGATCAACCTCTCCAGGTCATTCAGATAGCTTGGAGATAAAGTAAGAATCAATACAGTGTTTTCCTATGCTAATATTTCATAGATAATTTGGTTGTTGGTTTGATCTTGGACATTGAAAGCTTGCTAACTGGTGTTTAATGCTTTAAAAGACTAATTATGAGGTCATACTATCCGGCAGAGTCGTTAAGCTGGTATTCGGATGCTCTGTCAAAGCACGCCTGGATGCCTGAGTCCTTCCACAACCTCAGGATGATGTCAGACAGCTCTTTTGGCATGGTGCCCTCCTCGATGGTGTCTACTAAGTGCATCAGCTTCCTTGCATCATCCTGCAACAAACAAGAAAAATTATGTAAAAAGGTATCATGGAGTTTTTTATACTACTTTAATTTTTCAAAATAATTTAACTAATTCTAACTTAATTTTTTAAACAATACAAGATTCAACTTGATATTTTAAGTACATTCAAAGGAACAATTTGGTAATAAGTTTTTAAGTAGGTGTGTGTGTTGTTGTTGTTTTTTTTCTTTCCTACAAACGTCTCTTTAGTGATGATGTGAAAACTCATTGTTAAAAGTGTGTGGGAGCTTTAAAAATAATGAACACATCCTGATTTAATAATACATTGTATGCTATATCAGAAATAAAGGTACAAAAGCTATCACTGGGGTGGTACCTTTATAAAAGGTAAATGTTTGTACCTCAAGGGTGCATTTTGGTACCTTAAAGGTACATAATAGTACTTAAAGTGTACATATTTGAACCTAAGAGGTAGAAAAGTGTAACTTTTGAAAAGGTACAGCCCCAGTGACAGCTTTTGTTCCTTTTTTGTGAATTTAGTTAATTAAACTAGGACATTTACACTTGGTTGTCACCACAGACAAGTCAGTTTCATTTACCGTAACTACATGCCATGTGTACTGCGTATTATTTCTTATCCTGAAATGGTGCGAATTATAACAAAGAATCAAAAAGGGCCATGATATGATTATATTTGAACCCACTTTGCATTAAGTTTCTTTAACTACTATGTACTAGCATTTATAGTTGATTACTATAATTGTATTTATGTTGTACATATTTAAAAAAAGAAAGTCTATATGAAATTGCATCTGTAATTAACTCCATTGAACATACCTCTACCAAACAATTAATGTTTTTGACATACATAAACACAAAATAGTTAAACACAGCTACTTTCAAGTGTGATCCTATATTTTTGGACAAAGCAGTTGGCAATAAGTGGTCTTTTGGACATGTACATATGATAATCATTCAATACTGGTATCATCAATGTGCCATGGTATCACTACAGTTCTTTCCTTGCAAACTGGGGATTGTTTTCCACAGGCGCTGGCAGCCATGGAACATCAGCAAAATTCCTTGATTATGATGCTGGAATGGACTCAAAAACTGTAAAACTTAACTTTTTAACTCTGAGGGAGTTGAAGAATGTGCATTTTTTTTTAGAAGTGGAGTGTTCCTTAAATGTGTTAATTTCTATAAATGACCAATGTTTGTTTGAATGTTTAAGTAGAGCACCTGTGCAGCAGCATCTCCATAGGAAATGTTGAGTGTGGTCATGGCTCTCACGATGGCCAGGATCGACTGCATGGTGTTGCTGTTGATGATGACAATGAACTCCAAGCACTCTTCAAGGGAGTAACCATCTTGGTGAATAATTCTGTCATGGGAGAAAAAAGACAGAGCTTTTCATCAGAAGGAGCACTGAACATGAATTAATAGTGAGTATAGATTCACAAAAGCCAATTCATTATTATATTTTTTCTTCAGCACTTACTTCATCTGTTTGACAATTGTGCTTTTCCCTGACTCACCAGCACCTGAAGAAAACAGTAATCAATTTAGTATTGCAGTTATTGTTAATATATTATATCTATATTAATTTTATTACATATTCACTGCTGTTCAAAAGTTTGTTGTTGGTAAGATTTGGTAAGTTTCTTACGCTCAACAAGGCTGCATTTATTTAATCAAACATACTGTAAAAACGGTATTTATATGTAGTTGAAAATGTTATTCATTCCTGTGCAAAGCTGGATTTGGACATTGTTTGTCATTCTTGGAAAATGTGCTGCTTAATAATTTTTTTTGTGTAAACAGTGATGTATTTCTTTCAGTATTTTTTCCAACTAAAATACCAGAACAGAACTGTTTGAACAGATTTTTGTAATGTCTCAGAATTTCTTTAAAAAAGAAAGATTTTTTTTGTTAACTTCTTGCAGTACATTATTTGTTTTCTGTGACATCTCATCTTAAAAATGCATTATGTACTTGCGGAGATGAAACTAAAGTGAAATAGATTGTAATAGTAGACTAAGTTATTCTTGAAGAAATAAACAACATTAGACAAAAGTTATAAGACAAGCTCATCAGTATGTTTCAGGATTTCATGGAGAATATGACATTTATACAATTAATTTGATTATTAGCTCAAAAAAATACGATAATCCTTGTTTGTTTTTTATTATAATTTGTCTGGATAGAACAATATATACCATATTCTAGATTCTCAGCCAACCCACTCATTATTTAAAAAAAAGTGATTTTGTTTAATCCAAATTTAAAATATAACGGTTTTAGACATTTAAAAAAACTTAGATTGACATTGTAAAGGGGTTTGACAAGGGGTAAAACTGTAGACATTCACAGAGTAAGATTTATTTATTTATTGAAGCATGCATATGTGAATTAATAAATGCATTCTTCTCCTCGTCTGTTTATCTTTTGGAGGATTACATTAAGAGGCTTGAGGCTTATTATTTTTGTCCTAAGCCTTGTCCAAGCTTGACGCCTTATGACCCTGACCTATATCACCTCACTAACAAAGACACATGCTGTTATGATAGACAGAGATATAGCCTTTGTTGAATATACATGCATGCCAGAATCAAGACATATTAAAAGTATGCAAGTTGTCACTTTTTAGTGCCTTTTGTAATACGATTTAGATCAGGAAATATCACATTTGAATAATCCATTTTCATCTTGCATTTGAACTTGACAAAAAAATAAATTTTTCTACAAACAAAAAAGTTGATGAAATGGCCATGATGTGAAGTCATTGCCTGTTTATTATGAAGTTTAAAATGGGAAGGCTACACAGCAAATCTGCAATATTTTCCCAATCTAGCAAATCTAGCTATTCTTAATGTTTTCACTTGACCAATTATCTTGAGAGGCACTTGAGAGTCGCTTGTGTGTTGTTACCTAGCAGCAGAAGTTTGACGGTCCTGGCATCTTTGTCGGCATCCTCTTTCAATTTCTTCTCTAGCTCCCTGGAGTGTTTCTCCTCGGCGCTCGCCCCGGCCCCCATACTGACTCTCGATTAGGGAAAAGAAGTCCTTCTGGATGACCACTCGCTTGCCCAGAGGCCTCCAGGTGCTCACAGCTCACACCTCGACTGGATCTTTGTGACCTGATGAATTGTTTGGAGTCTTAGAGGGATTTTGGAGATGTCTCTGACCACCTGGGTTGGTGGGGCCAATGAAGAACAAGGACAGAAGGCATTGGAAGCACGGAGAGGTCATCTAACCTCAGATTTGAGTAGAAGGTGCTGTGCTCAGCAGAAGGTGATAATCTGACCAGTGTCTTCACGAGCACATTAGAAGGGCCATAGAGACTGTGCGAGTGGAATAACGTGATATTACAAATGTTACTTCTTTGTTGTTATATATTTAAGGTAGAAGCTAACAGTAAACAGGGTCTCATAAATGATTGGATGTCTTGACTTTCTAATATCTATATTCTGTTGAAAATGTGCTTTAAAAAAAAAAAGACATTTCTGTATCATACAATTTCAGCTAGAACAATTAGAACTTTTATTGATTATGAAGGTGTTTTTAATGTTGAATATTGAAATCTCCATGAGTAATTCTAATCTCACTTTCCCACTGTAGTCATCAGGATCAGTTGACATTTTCCTTGTTGTGAACACAGTGTGCAGAGCAAGTGTTTAAAGAGCTTTAGTCTTTTATGTGACAGAGCTCATTGACCCCAATCTGAAGATTGATACATTTTAATCCACAGGCATCACATGTGAGAGAGACGCTTTCTTCATTGTGCTTTAACAGCAATTCATTTCAATATTTTGCAAATGGTTCAACTGGAAAAAGGCCCTTTAGATGTTCTTTACACAAGAAAAAAAAATGGTTTAACTCTTCACTGAATGGTTTTTCTTAGGCCAACTTTTAGAATTTTTTTTATTTTTAATATGCATTAAAAATGTATTTTCATTTTTCTGGGCAATTACACTCTGAGTATTAATAGGCTGTACTTAGATACATCTGCAGCATTTTTGTCTTTATTACTTAGGTATAATAATACAATGGTCAGATAGATTTATCACAGTTTGTAATACAAAAAGTTTTAGTTTTGTGTTTTTTCTGTTCAGTGACCAGATTTTTTTTCTTGGAAGAAGGTATACAAATATCAATTATAAATAATGTGTTATGCTGTCATGACATTTGCTAGTTGCAAAATTGTTGGCCATTTCTTTTTGTGAATGACAGAAAGATAAAATTAATGGCAGAGGTGAAATAATGCAGCATAAAATCTTGTGATTGGTATAAAAAAAAATAAATAAATACAAATCACATATGAGCTTGTGAATAACCCAAATGTAAAGTTCCCAAACAATAAATTCTTTTCAATTAAGTAGGCAAATAAACAATATCAATTTCCTTGGTATAATTTTGGTGTAAAGTGAACCTATTTCCTTATTCACCGAAACCTCTTTGGTGTGTCTTTCAATCTTTTACATTGCGACTGCAGAAGAAAGGAAGTACAGGTTCACCCAGTAACATTTATGCAGAAAGGCCAACCTGTATTTGTTATAAAATATATAACTTTAATTAGTCAACAACAACGATGGAAAAAACCCCAAAACAAATAAAAAATACATTACTATAATATTAACTGTTCATAACATCTAATTCTGGATCTTTTTCACATTAGAATATCCTAAAAAAGACAAAACAAGGGGACAAACCACAGTGATGAATAATGTGTTACAAATGAAAGAAAAAAATACATTTACAACAACCATTTCACACAGCCCGTTTGCTATGTGTGTTGAGAAAACACCAAAGAGACACATCAGATAATTGTGCTTGATTCCATCACTAGTTCGGCAAAGTCCTCTGTCTATAGAAAACAGTCTCTCTCTCTCTCGATCGATTCATTATTGTCAAAGACCATACAGCAACACAGCAATATCCAGAATTTGACTACATATCTGTACAGTAAAAATACAATTCATGCAAACTCAAACAAGCCCCCGAATGATTAACGCTTCCAAATGATCACCTATTAAATGTTTAGAGGTGCTTGCGTGGACGCTTATTACTGAAAATGTCTGGAGAGGTACATATTTAAAAACAATTCTGCTTTGCAAAAAGATGGTGAGGTTTTGAACCCCCCCAGCTTTTTGAGATTTTTTTGCGTGCAATAGTACATATTTATATAAATGAAAAGAACAAAAAGAAGTGATGTACATACTGTACAGGAGGCTGTAATCAGTAATAAACCAAACATATAACACACAGAAACGACTTTATAGTTTTAACACACATAGCACACTAGCATAGCAACATATGGAAGATCAAGAAGATTAAAAGATGAGTTTCCGATGAGTCTTTTGAGAGGTCACAGAATACTCAGATGCACCAAATATATGTAGAAATTCTTTATCCGTACATCTGCAGAATGAGAACACGTGCTTGGCTAAAAGAGTCCGCTAAATGTACAACGGCTTCAGTCTCATCTTTCCTCTGGTATCAAAACATCAAGTGCAGTCAAACTGTCCATCAAGAGTTTCAGACTATCCGGTTAGTGGTATGTACATCAAGTTTTATGGTAACAGTCACACTGTGTGTTATTATTATGCGAATACCATTGTAATAAATATATTGGAAGAAAAGTAACCATCATGATAACAAAATATTTGCACAGATCTATACACAAAACGTTTTTTGTCTCTTCTTTTTTTCCCTCTATTTCCATACAAAGATATCCACAGAATCTAACTATGTACAGCCTACAATAAATACTATGAATTTTCAAAAACGTATTGTTTATTTTCTCCTCGGTCTGGTTGCGGTGTGTGTTACGGTAGTCAAAGACCTCAAGGTCAACCTCAAGTCTCGATGTTTTTCCGTCTCATGTCTCAGCCATGCTGCTCTGCTCCTGGTGGTGTCTCCTGTTTCGTGGCTTCCGGAGGTCCTTCTGTACTTCCTTGAGGTCCTTCTTCTTGTGTGCGTGAGCTGCGGGGTCATCCCCCATCTGCCAGTAGTCCTGGCAGTACTGGTTGATGAGGCCCATCTCTGGCTGGCTGAGGATGGTCAGCAGGTCTTTGTACTGCTCTGCGCTGGGCGTCCAGGCGCTGGACTGGAGAGGCATCACGGCGGGGGCCGTGGATTCGGTCTGGATGGTGTTGACGGTGCGGGCGGAAAGGACCACCAGCTGAAGTTTGATCAGCGTGTGCTTGAAGTTCTTCTCGGTGGAGGTGCACTGGTAAACACCTCCGTCAGAGAGCTGGAGAGAGCGCAGGAGGAGACCCTGCTCCGTACGAACAACGCGACCATCAGAACGGATCTGAAACACACAGGTTGTTTAAAAAAAAGAGTTTAGATTCAAATGTACATTGATGTGAAAAGGGATTTTTTATGTAACGGGTCAGCATTAGTTATTTTTGTCTTCATTTTATTCACATATTGTAGTCTTTTAATTAGTATGCAATCATTACAAATCATCCATCCATTCATTCATTCATAACTGCTTACGTACAAACATGAAATAAATAATCTGACCACGTCTGGTCAGAAAAAAAAACAACCAAATCAAAGTTTTTAAATATTTCTCAAACCTGCATCTCTTTGATCCAAAATACGGTAAAACCATAAAATTGCAAAATATTACTTAAATTAAAAAAAATTATATTTATAAGTACAAACCTGCATTTTTAGCAGCCATTACTCCAGTCCCTAGTGTCACATGATCCTTCAGAAATTATTATAATATGCTAATTTGGAAAGATCTCTTATAAGGATCAATAACTATCGATTATGTTTTAATGATCTATTTTTTGCTGCTTAATATTTGTACATATACATTCTCTTCTTTGTCTTTTTCTTTTAGTAAATTAATTATTTTATTTATTATTGATTTGACATGATCAGAAGCAACAAAGCATTTATAATGTTACAAATGATATCTATCTATTTCAAAAACTGTTCTACTTTAAAGAAAAGATTCTACTCATCAAATAATTCTGTAAAATGTTAAGCCTCAAAAACATTTTTCAACATTGAAAATTAGAAATATTACTTGAACAGCAAATCAGCATATTTGTGAAGGATCATGTGACACATAAAGACTGGAGTAATGTCTGCTGAAAACTCAGCTTTGCATCACAGGAATAAATTACATTTTAAAATTATATTAAAAAAGAAAACTGTTATTTTAAATTGAAATATTATTTCACATTATTAGCAGAAAATCAAATACTTAAATATTTGACAGCCCAGATGTGTGTAGGATTACATTTAGCAAATCATATTTATGGTATTAAAATTCACAATATTCAGGATATTGCTTTAACATTACTTCAATTGTGGCATAACATTCTGTCACACATACCTCTCTCCTCCTGTCACTATTCTCCTTCTGGAAATGCCACTTGATTGACACATGAGGAGATCTGGCCTGGCACTCCAGGAAGGCTGTGCTTCCTTCTACTCCATACTGGACCGTCTCCAGCGTGTTCTTATTGGCTGGCAGGAATTAAAACAAAATACTATCTAAAACAATAACCAAAATCAAAAGAAGCTCTTTTACTTCTTACAAAATATGTTTTCAATCTAATCTTAAGACTGAAAGACTATTTAGGGGGTTCTCACCATTGGAATTATAGCCCCTGCATTGTCTTATAGGGTTGCCATATTTGACATCTTGTCTCCGACTCCGCCTACAAGATCCAGACAACCAATTTCAAGTTTTATTCTAAGTATAATGATCTGATAATAAAAACATTTACACGCAAGCGGCTCTCACCTCTTTTGGTTTGCTGAGTAGCGAGAGCAGGACTTCCCATCCCAGGCACAATAAGGGTCTCTGGCCAAGCAGCAGTCAGCACAGGCCTCTCCGTAAACATCACACCTGTGCAGAGCCAGATGAGTGACGCCCACCACTGAACTTACATACAGCTGTTGCTACACACACAGGAAGACAGGAAAAGAAAAGAAGAGTTTCATCCAAAATACATCACATACCCAAAATGAATATTCCCAAAACATATTCCTCCTTGTTTGTAAATTGCATTGCATAAAATTGTATTTAGTATTATGACTATTAATATTTCAAAATGAGTTTTTAAAGTTCTGAATCATACAGTAAATGATGTGCAACTTACCCGTTTTGGAGAAATTTTCATAGTAGTGATTGGGATTGGAACCTATAATAATATGAAAATATTTTTGTAATTTTTTTACTGACAAATAGATATAAAAATATAATGTAATATATTTTATTAAATTAAATATAATAACAAAATAATAACAAAATCAAAATTTTATTAAAAAAACCCAACATTGTTCTCAATTTGTTGACACAAAGTGTAATGGGAGCAAACTTACTCTGAAGACCTCAACCTCCTCCAGAACCAGTTCTTCAGTCTGTAGATCATCTCTGGGCAGGACAATGACTTTCTGAATTGTTCCTCTATCTGTAAATCACCAGAATAGAGGAGTCAGAACTATTTATAACATTTACCATGCTTCAGCCTAGTCCTAGACTGAAATGTAAATCTGAGCTGTCTTAATTGAATGAAACTTGCACTGAGTGATCTTAAAACATCTCAGTGCCTTTGTTTTGTCTTCAAATGCACACCAGTAATGTTTTTTTTTCTAAGGCAAGTTTATAAAAAATACTTAAAAAGACAAAGACTATACTAGATTGCATTTGTTGTTAGACATTTTCCATACAAACGTTTTTCAAATTTTAAATCAGATTAGAAATTAGATTTTGAATCTCAAATTTCAGTGTGGTCCCAGACTTTTAGAAACCAGAGTACGCATACTGTTTTTGTATGGGAAAAAAAATATATAAATACATCACATAACATAAGACCATGTTTACCTGTTCCCAAGAAAAGAACTTCATAGTTGCCATCAGCTGCAGCCACTTGATCCACCGTGATGGTGGTGAACTCATAATCCACATTAGTACGGACCACTAGGGGGCGCTTGTGGACTGGATAAACAGCATTGAACATGGTCGGATGGTTTCGCATGAAGTTGATAACCTCATCAGGATAGTCTTTAGTAGTCTTCATGTTGGGGGTGAACGTCCCTCCTGGACACTGAAATCACAGAAAAGGTACACATTTTTTTTTGCATTTCAGAATTTAAGATTATCGAACATCATCTTTATATAATGTATTACATTTTATTAATGACACTCACTGTTCCTGGTCGGGGGTAAGGAATTTTACCCTGGTAGGCAACCCACTGGTAGTTTGGCCCTTCCTTATGAGCAAAAGGACCATTGAAGACCATGCGAACATCCGCCATTGAATACACACATACTGCTGAACCTTTAAACACAGACCTAGAGTTGCAGAAAGAGAGGAATCCATGCGTTAAGCACAAACAGAGGTGGCATACACAGTATTAAACCACATGGGCCTCGTCACACAGAGAATGGAATATTGTTTTGGAATACATGTTTAAAAAAAAAAAAAAAATGCTACATTGCATGAAGTTAAAATATAGTTGTCTTTATGAAAATCTGCTGACCGCTATAACCATCTGTATGTAATGTCACAATAAAATCAATTCGTACTGGTTAAAATCAAGCCTCGGCCTGCATTTGTTTTTCACTCAGAAACACAGTGGGATCCAAAAGTCATACCACATTAAAATAAGCAATTCAAAATCTAATTTAAACTTGGAAATAAACAAGGTTTCAGGATTTTGAAATATAGAAAACAAAGAAAGGTTATGCCCTAGAAAACAAATATGCTGAAATACAATTTGTTATAGAAAAACTGAACTTTCACTACTCATTTTGGATTCAACTGCATATCTGTATTGCAGACATAATATTTGAGCAGTTTTACAAATTAACACTAATACAGATACAGAGAGAGAGAGAGAAACAAGAGACAGAGGGATAGTTAGAGCTGTGAAATCACTTGCAGTCGATGGAGAGTTTTCACCATTATCACCAAGAATGATGCTTTTGGGTTTCAAGAGCTCAGACAGAGCCTGAGGGCTTCGCCGATTTGATCTGAAATCTACAGCGAGTCTGTGAATTACTCTAACACACACACAGCCTTGTGTATTTACGCTGCATGTGAACCTCATCTAAAATGTTGACGGCTCCCTCTGAGGCCAGTTGTATAATATCATATTGTGTGCACGAATATCCTCTCCTAACCGCATCTGATAGCAGTGGTATTATGTAGATAAGTCCTTATGAGAATATCACATCTCAGATTCACAGAAAAGCTTCTTCTTTTGTGCTGTCGGAGGACTTGTACTACTGTCTGTGAAGCCTGCCAAACACTTGTTATTCAGTATGTTAGAAACAGTCTTCAGCAGCGGATAAATGGGGGTGTTGCCCCGTAGGCAACTGGAGTGTGAATATGAAAGCAAATCTATTCAAGCTCCCCTGCCAATCTGATAAGCGGTCTGATTAGTAAGAGGCGTCGAGGAGACGTGAGGATCTCGTATTTTGGGGAGAGACTGTCGTGAACTTACGCACCCAGACACAGAGAAGACGCCGTAGATGACGGGATTCTTGGTGTCTTGGGTTTTCTGGATGTACACGTCCCCTAAAAGAAAGATTGAATTACTTTAGATCCTGGATTTGAAGACAAACGAGTTAATTCACATACTAAAGTGAGTACATTGGGGGTGGCAAGAAAGCAAATACTTCAAATACAAAACAAAATTTGTAATGGGACATATTATAGCATCACATGACTGTCTTGTTACCACATGTTCCTTAGTTGCATGGCAGCTAGTTAGCTATTCATTATTACTGAACAGATAAAATGTCAATACCATAGACATATATAGATTCCCCATTGGACTGCTCCAGGATTGTAGATAGGCGGCCGCCATGTTGGAACGGTGAACTTATTCACCACTTATGACGTCATTCACCATACTGTAGGTTCGCACAGAGCGGAGGATTGTGGTGTCTTTCGAATATTCAGTGATTACTTTTGTGAATGACATCAAGTCAGGAGTGCTACAATATGGCTGATGGCTTATGTATAGCAGGCCATAGAACCAGTCGCTAATGAGGCATCTATCTATGTATGTATATATATATATATGGTCAATATGACCTGACAGATATCACTAAAATATATATAAAAAAACCAGATATTCTAGTGGTATCCACTACAAATACTATTAAAAACCATACATATTTAAAGATTAAGACTGATTAAGAATGGTTTCTTGTAGTATGTTTTAGGACTTAGTGGTTTTAATAAGCCACCAGTAGAAAAAAGAGACAGGGAAGAATATGTAGCCAATCAGATAATGCTCTATTGCTTATATTTGGTGATACCTGGTAAGCAAACAAGTATTTGGAAGGCAGAGTGGGTGTGTGGTTCAGGGATGTGGGGATGAAGTACTGTAGATGGCTAATGGCTTTGAGTTTTAGATTTTTACATTTAAAACCGTTTAAGCAGCAGCTTTGGGTATTGCCTTCCTTTTTAATTTTGCTCTAAAAAGGTTAAAAGAGAACTGTTACAAACTTTTTGTGAAATATTAGCACACTTTGAAAATTCACTGGAAATCGTACGCCACTCAGGCACCTTTGCACAGTTTTCTACTGAGCCCCTAAAGGGAGGGGAAAAAATGAGAAGGGAGGCAAAATTTCACATTGCTTTTGTGTTCTTGCACAAAACTGCTACGTTCCCCCAAGAAACTGTGTTTGCCAGGAAAACCTTTGTGATGGAAATAATATGAGCTGGAAAGTAAAATTATATTTAAAAGCTTTAGCAACAAATGCAAACTTTCTTGGGTGAATACAATACTTGAGTGAGAGAACACATACATTTTGAGAATTAAATGATGCATTGAAATGAGCTTTTTTTCTCTAATCTCATTTTTTTTTTTTACATCACTACAAGGGGCTTCATAGTTTTTGATGTAGTATGGGACACACTAATTCCAATATTGAGCGCTATTTGTTTAGGCAGCCTGGGGCCTGTTCCATAAAACAAGTTTATCAAATAAGCCAGGCTTATGGCAGATAGTCTGACTTATTTTAATACAAATTAACTGGCAATAAGTCAGACTAACTGAAATAAGCCTGGCTTATACTCTAATCTTGGTTTATGGAACAGGCCCCAGGTATAGCAACAATGGTTAAACCAGTGTTTGGGGTTGGATTTTTTTGAACAATGGAAGACAGGTGGATTGTTTAAAAAACATATTTGAAATCACTTATTATTATTTTTGCAGCTCAGTTTAGCACCACCAGTGACATGCATTTCTGCAGCTTTATATCAGGCACACAAAAAGCCAAAAGTCTGTAAGTGTATGTGGGAAGTCATCAAATTTATCTCCATTCAGTTACATCACACAAAACACAACCCATTGAGAGGACAGTCATTCTCTCTCACTGTTCCTCTCTGTCTTTGTCTCACTCTCCAAAATTCTCCAGCTTGTTTCAACACAAATTAACCACAAAGGACCAGGGATAGTCTGTTAGCCAAGACGAGAAAGCCAAAGGAGAAACAGAGTGGAGAGTGGAGTGCAGAGTGGGACCGTTTTTTGGGGGGTTTTATTGTAAGAGCAGTTGAGCTCCATTAACGTTTTACTTAAAAGGACGGCATAAGGGGGATGGGAGACAAAGGTACGTAGAAGAAGGTTGAAAAAGGGGCAGAAGGAAAGAAAACAAAAGGAGACTCAGATAGTTTAGGGAATAAGAAGAGTAAGCGGTAAAGCATAGACAGATGTCCCATCAAAAACAGATAGAAGATGACCTCAGACGGATAGTCACGGCTAAACGGACTAAGTAATCAAGTGCTGAGGGAAAATCCCAGACTACAGCAAATGAATCTCGCTCTTGCCAAGCCACAAAAAACAACCCATAAAACCTCACTGCCCCTCTGAGGAAAAGGGAAAACATCTAGTCAAAAACTCCACTGACAAGTTCATTCCTCAAACACGGTGGCAGAGGGAGGGAGAAGGACCAACCAAGTGAGAGATTGAGACAGAGAAAGGAGTCCCGAGGGTACTTTGTGCGCTATGTTATTGGAGCTGTGAAATGAAGCAAACACAGAACAACCGCTTACTCAATTTATGCACATTGCGATAGCAATAAAACCTCAGCATTCATGCGCTTACATTCATTTGCCTCTGAAGAGTGAGAGGCTGTTACAGCTGGTTTGTCAGACAATCCTATTCAATCCTGTCAATCAAACTCTCCCACACCGGGAAAGACTCCATTTTGTGTAAGCCTGTTACGATGCAGCTTACATGCATGCTTTACCTCACACATGTGCACATAAATGCACAATCATGTATAAGCAAAATGTAAAACCACAAAAAAGTGATTTTCAGGCTGTTTTTAAAAGTCCAATTTGTCATTTTAAGCTCGGCAGGAACTTCAATTTCATACTCAAAACTGCTTGCCTCTTTATATTTCTCACAGGCCCTTGTGGCACTTTACGCTTAAGCACAAATGCTACAAGCTGCACATACAGGAAAGACAGGAAATTACTTTTTCCAAGTTATACCCTCTAGAGAGACATATCCATTGAACCATCAGACATGAGCGGTTTCCACAAATGAGCTATATCATGCCCTATCCTGAAATAAGAGGCCTCTTATTTCAGCAAGTATACCGTGAAAATGAACAGAAGAGAACTGAATACAATGTACCTTGGGTGAACACCTCGCTTTATATATGGGGTCAATCAAATGGTAAAGCCATTTTATTTCATGTTTTATCATCTCCACAGAATCACAGAACATAAAATGTCCCCAAGGTGTAATTAGACAGAAAGATTTATCAAATAATCAGCACTCTAAAAGAAAAAAAGTGTCATTGTACAATTATGTTTCTCTTAAACATGTAGTATAACAGCACCTTGTTTTTGGCCATGTACCATGCTAGTACTATGATTTTCTTGGATTTAAAAATCATAAATTGTGATAAAAAGTACTCTAGTATTACCATGTGATCACTTAGCACCAAAATTCAGTTCTTTTTGTACATAATGTTATGATAAGTATGAAAAAAACATATTATCACCATGACATTTTGGACATTACCAAATTAAAAACACAAAAAAAATAGAATTACCGTAATATACTTAAAATATTTAAAAGTACCATGCTTTTATTGGTTGACAATAACTCTTTACCATAGTACCACCACAGTACTTTTTTGTAAAGGTAAGTATCATGGTATATATCGAAGTACCATATTATTGCACTTATGAAACAGTAAAAAAGTACTATGGTATAAGACTGGTATTCTGGACATGTGCAAGATAAAAATCATAAATTAGGATGGTACACATCAACTTACTATGGCATTATACTTACAAAAAAAGTACAGCACATTAGTATTATCATGGTAATATCATGGTATTTTGGATATTTACCATATAAAAAGTTTTCAATTATATTACGTTTAATATTTTCATGTCCTGTTCTTTTAAAATGTAAAAATTGTATTTAGGATTTTAAAAATAATAATTTCTGACTTAAAGTAAATCTGACTTAATATTGTAAAGCATGCTGATCTAAAGATATCTAATCTAGATCAAATGTCAGTAATCAATGATCAAGTTACAAGAAATGTATAACTCAACTAAAAAGAGACTTACGAAGCTCATCGAAATGTGTCTCAATGCCATCAGATCCAGTCACAGAACAGATAAGCCTAGCCTTCAGGAAGGTACTCCACTTATTCACCAGACAGCAGTGTCCTCCGTCATCATTCTGTAGAGGAAGTGAGGTCACATTAGCCATGAAGATTCATTGTCAGACGTCACACAAATTCTAGCTGTAAAGTTAGATTTGATGGACACCTCGACAGTCTGTATGTGTGAAATTAAGCAATTGCTTTACATCAGTATCTGTCCTTCTCTCAGGGCTATTTCTGTGGGTTTGCATTAACTGGCTGTGATTGGGTTGTAAACATTGGCTTTGAGCACTGCTCAGCCCCATCTGCTGTGGACAGCAGCCAACTTCAATAATGAGACGCAGCGATGCCCAGTGACCAGCCGCCAGCAGCTACCCACACATTACAAACATGCTTCTTTGATTCACATTAGAACAGCAAAAAATAACCAAGAAACAAGCGGTTGCTCATGTAGGAGACATTGGACAATGATGGATCCCAAGGATCTGTCAGTCAACGGTTCTGTTCTGCATGGACATGATTTCTAAAGCATCATGTTCAGCACAGGAACACCCAATAACTGCAAAATGTAGCCTATACTGCATATATGGCAAAAAGAACAATAAATGGGATTATGTTAACATTTTATGTTAACACAAGCACCTTCATCTCGATCCAACTTACATGACTAAAAAAAACCTTTTTAAAGAATGTACTTGTCTGTCTTTTCTGGACAGTTACAATAATGGGGACTGGAGGTTTTTCAAACTTCAAAAATGATGCAAGAACAACAATAAAAAGCCCATGAGACTTTATTTCAAGTCTATAAAATAGCTGAACAGACCGAAACCATAAAAGAAAAGATCTGACCGTCTTTTGAGTCAGATCTTTTCAATTAATCAATTCTCAAATGTATTAATTCTTGAAGAAGCCTAATATCCGGTTATCAAGCTCATTGACTTGATTTGGATGAGGTAGTTACCAACTCATTGAGGAGACGATTATAAAAAGCTACTCAAATTTTAGCATTATTCAAACAAAGGTTATTGTGTCAGTGTGACATGTACAAGTCACTTGATAGTTCTTTTTAAGCTGAAACTCTAGTACTCATTCTTTGTAACTGCGCTGAAAAATGTAAGCACATTCTTTGAAATTTCTCATTTAGTATATAATGAATGAAAAAAGATAGTCACAAGAATTTAGAACAACATGAGGGTGAATAATTGAACAATGCCTTCTACAGTAGATATTTCTTAATGGAATATAAGACAAAGGTTAAGAAAATGTCTTACCAAACAAATCCTGCCAATCCTAGACTGAGCCATTGGAGTCTGACCCATCTCTGAGGCCTTCTCACGGAAGAAGAAATATAGCTTGTCGTCATTCTTTTCTGCACTATCAGGGATGAGCTGAGCATGGACGAATGTTGGATCTAAAAGAAAAAGAAAAAAGGGAGAGGAAAGAAAAAAGCAAAATAGATAAATTATAGTTGGAGCAAAAAGCAAAGAGAAAAAAAAAGGGCAGCAAATGAATAATATAAAAAACATTTACTAGAATACGCTAATGTGAAGCGTTTAATGATCTCCCTCTCTGTTAGTCAATTTTTTAATTTACTTCACTGAACAGTCCACATGCAAAACATCTGTATAAAATTTGTGATGGTTATCAATGTGGATAATTATGATCGAAAAGGCAAAACTTAAGTAAAGAATCTGAATCAAGGAGTCAAGGAGCCACATGTAATGCCAAGGAAATACAGTCTAAAATATCCAAAGATCAAGGCTAATGAAAAGTATTAGAAAAAAGGTTTCAGAGAAAGTTTAATTTGTTAATATAATATAATAGAGTGTGCTTGAAAAAGAATCTGAACCTGCCTTTTATGTAGAATTTAGGGCAGGTAAATAAATAAAGAATAATAATTATAGTTAAATTCACTTCAGAAAATACAAAAAAATAAAAATGATAACTAGTGGAATCATGGCTATAAAATAGGCAGGGATTATAACAAGGGTCAAGGATTGAGTTTAACTAAGCGGTGATTGCTTGAGGGTTTTTTTTTTTTTTTTTTGGCAAAATTGTACGAGATATTAGTTTAGTTTGCAGGAGGTAGGATAGGAGGTCAGTGTTGAATATTCATCTTTGGCACTACTTCCCACTAAACAAAGAACTTTGTCTTGGTGATACGCCATGATTAAAAAAATGTGTGCATACCGTGGAGCCAGCGGGAGTTATACTGGTCGGTCCTCATGGCCGTGTGTTTTCCCAACGTGCGAAAGATGGCCGAGTCTGTTCCCATAAAATCGATGTAGACGCCGGCGTACAACTGGCCATCTGCCAAAACAGAGCGAGCGTAAAGGAGATAAGGAGAGATAGACAGATAAATTTGAGAAAAATTTGCTCATCCGAGTCTGAAACTAAAAAAAAGTAATTGATGTTTTGTATATTTTCTAAAAGTAGTATGACGGCAATGAGAGGTACGTACTTATCAGAGTTGAGACACTGTTAAGTTTGGGGTCAAAGGGGCATTTCCCTTTCCCAGAATCTACTTTACCAGGCTCCAGTCGGAAAATGTATTCCTAGAACAGGGAGAGCATGAAGGTTTCATTAATGACAGCGCAATAGATCACATTAGATGAGCAGTATTGATTCTCAGCTTACTTAGATACTTTAAGTTTCCAGTGTTTAAGAGTGTGTAAAGGTATAGCCAGGAAGTGAAATGCACACAGGTTTACTGGGATAAATGAAAACAACAAATTTGAGATTGTAATATAAATTAAATAACTTGAGGTAACTTATTTGTGTTTTTGAAATGTTGGCGTCTCACACTTTGTCTAACGCCAACATCAATATCTTGCCATTTGACAAAAGGCAGCTAGTGTAAAACTGCCCAGAAGAAAGAAATTAATGCCATAATCCAAAGTTTCCAAGTTCCCTGGTAGTTTCCAAAGAAAATGAACAGTTTCTCACAATGAGCTTCTTAACATATGAATCTAAAATAGTCTATATGGTTCTGTTGGGTTAGTGACAACTATTAAATTCTTTGAGCTAATAGTCTAATAGTCACTCCATGCAGTTTGCATTCCATCCACAGTCACACAGATGTAAAACAGTATTGTTAAAACACAGCAATTGGGAAGCATCTAACATGATTAACACTAAAATCAACTAAAATCTAAGCAGAGATGCAGAAGGACTGAGTCTACAGCATGCCACAAAGAATATATCAGCAAATTCAAGTCTCAACAGAAGACTTGTTTTGAATAAAACAAAAAGTTTTGTTCCGTTTTTGGACCCTTTGAGGTTTCTAAGCTTTAAACGCACACCACAAATGTAATATAATCCACCGATAAATTTTCTGCTGACTAACCACTTTCAAGCATGATGGAGTGTGGGTGTGGGAGTAATCTGTGCACGTTCTGCTAGATTTCTGTGCCAAAGGCAGGCTCTGGACAAGTGTAGGCAAACTTGAGAAAGACAAGCTCTAAAGACAACAGTTCCTCTGCCGTTTCTCTCAACGCCTTTAGCGCCTGTGGAAACCATTTTTTGTTGAAAATCCAAATACTTTGAGAACAGAACCTTTCCTTACACTTCTAAGTAAACCACATCTTAAAAGTGCATCTTAGGAAAGTACAAAAAAGGACCTCAATCTCACTGAAGGGTTTGTTTCCCACCTTAGGTGCGTATGGTTCTGGTGAAGCACTAGGGTCTGCGGCTCGACTGGTTCGGCCTCCTGCACGAGGCATCTGATCTTGGAGCAAGCCCTATAAAACAAGGTGTGTGCCTCAATAAAGACCTGTTTCTATTTATTCAACTAGGACCCAAGACAAGGAGATAGCTGCAGTTTGATTTATCCATAGTGGACAAAGAAGATGAGTGGATATGAAGTTGTCTAAAACATGCACATGCTGAAACTCAGTCATGCATATTGCAGAATCCTATTAAAGAAGAACAAATGTAGTAGGATCCAAATGCCTGATACTGAACTAGTGAAAATGCTTGTATTTTTTAATTATTTGATCAATATGTAAGTGGGCAAAAAAATGTATTTCACATGATCAATGTTAAAATTGATTATATGATATCCTAGAAGTAGGATTTCTTAAATTTCTTGTAGATCTTTATTTCCAATTTCCAATTTAAAGATATATAATAAAAAAAAAAACTTTCCAGATTTCACTGTGATCTCAGACTTTTTTGAATGATGTTCTTATGGACAGAAGTTACTGATGGGACATGGTCATGGGAAAGAAGGGAGGTGAAAATGTTTAAATGCAATTACCCTCCTAAACACTAGGAAGAGCTTTTTAAGTAACAAAGTCAAAAGACATGCAGGTGGTAAAGATTATCCTGTTTGTTCCAGGGTGGAGAAACATTCCTCTCTAATGACATAATACCTTGTGACTAAGGTAGCCAACCGTTTGAACCCTTGACCTGCAAATGGTAGCGGGTCATCTGCGAATGACAGTTTACCTGTGCCCTTTGACCTCTGTCCACATAGGTACAGATGGGGTTGTAAGCTCCCGTTCCGCACACGTACAGGTGAGTCCTGTTCCACGGCTCGATTAGCCGGATGAAATTACCACACTCACCCTGTTGACACAGAAATTATACATTAAAATGGATACTGATGGGCACAGGTTGGAATAACTAACATAGGATTTACAATGATTGTGGTAATTAGTAGTGATGCACAATATTAAAACTATGAGAAAGAGAGAAAATGCTTTCTGTAAAACAGTACATTTTATATAAATGTTTTCTATTTTAATATATTTCAAAATAAAATGTGATGAATACTGTAGAAATATTAAATGAACAGCATTTGTTTGAAATAAAAAATGTGTATCTTTGTCGCTCTGGATCAATGTAATGTGTCTTTTCTAAATTCAAGTACTAATTTCCCTACATCAAACTTTAATAAATAAATATAGCAGAAAAAAATGTTTGATTTGTGGATTCCTACATTGATGTCTTTTCCTGAGAGGACACACTCAGTCCTCCTCTGAGGAGCCACAGGCCAGTGAATCTAAGGAGAAAGACACAAACGTCAGTCATCTTAATCCACTGAACAGATTCAAGTTTACTACTGCCAAGCCTTTCTTATTATTTTTCTTGCTGCAATCTGTATTGTGTAACTGAGAAATCTTACTATGAGGGGCTCTTTGTTGATGTCGTTCAGGTCTAGTGACAGGATGTAGTCCTTGCTGCCCACGTACATGCGATCATGGTCTTCGTCCATACGAAGGATTCTGTAGTCCGTTGAGTTGAGCAGAAAGGCAAAGTGATGGGCAGTTCCAGTAGACTTCAGCTCTAAAAAGAACAGAGTGAAAGAATGCATTTATTTATTTAGCACATGCTTTTATTTAAAATGACACAAACAAGGAAAAAAGGAAATTTGTCCAAGGGATAATTGTTTTTCTTTTGTGTGTAATAAATGTGCCTTTTATATAGTTATAGAAACAATGAAGGGTGTCAGCCCTGCAACCAGCAGCACCAAATGTACTGTAATCACCAAATATTCAAACAAGTTACCACATCTAACTCAATTTTGTTAAGCCATCATTGGGTTATGGCTACTTAAACTACACAGCTCTACAGAAACTCAACCCAGATGGGACTAGAACCCACGATGCTCAGCATAGTAGGCCAGAGCTTCTCTGCACTGTTGGTCGCAATGTTTTATTCCCCATTTGTTTTACTCACAGTATTTTCTGGAAATCATACAGAACACATGGACCTGTCTCTGCAATAAGTGAAATTCAAGGATTATGAACATTCAGGATTATGGAAATAAAATAAAAGCAGCAGCCTGAATGCTTATCAACACCTCAAAAAGTTTATTAAATATAATAGGCTTTTTATTGGATGCATAGCCACGCTCCAAATCCGCAAACTCTACAAGGACTCACATACAATTAATCCAAACACCACAAGTGTTGCCAAGTCACAGTAGTCCCTCAATAAAACAGCATCTGCACAGCTGTATGGATATGACCGGTCTGGAGTGTTTCCCTGAAGTTCAATGCCCTGGCTACATTCCTATGTCCTTTATTATTATTATTGTTACAGTCCTGTTTTTACAGGGTGGATTTCTTGGGGATTTTTGGCTCTCGAGGAGTTCTCGTGGGGCCTCCCGAGTCTTATATTTAAATTCTACTACCAATACTGTGGTGTCACATTTTATTTTCCTCTTCCCCAACAAGCTTAGTTCCCTTTGCTGGAAACTGAGTACAGTATGTGGTCTGTGAGAGACTTTGATACATTGCAGTGATGCTGAATATTAACTATGCAAGCTTTTTTCTGTATTTCTGTATTTAGATTAGCTTTTTGCAATCTAACTCTCATTTAAAGCTATAGTCTTCAAAGACACTTTTCATTTAATAACACTGTCACATGTAATTTTAGCAAACCTCAAAATGAACATCCATATTTTATACTCTACTATAATGTTTTGATTCCTAAATTCTCATGATATTAGATATCATGACCCAATATGGTTCATAGAGTTCACAGTGTGGATGACCACAGAGGACTGCGTCAGATGTTCCACTAGCTGAGGGAAACCTTTTGGCTTCTGTCTCTGATAAAGTCTACTTGAGAGTCAACTTCAGAATGGTGGATGGTAGAGGAAAAAAGAATTAATTGCAGAGAGCTGGCAAGCATATACAGGAAAGATTGGCCAAGCACAATTGCATTTCCAAATCTTACGGTAACAATTCCCAATTCTACTGTGAAACAGATTTGTACTAAAAGTCTGAGGCACATGCTTACAGCCCAAGGTCAAATGTGCATCTTCAAAATGAAAAGAGACACCAGACCACGTAACCACGTTTAAAAATACATAATTTCTGATTGCCCAAGGCTCGAAGGATGGAAAAGTGCCATTAAAGTTTTTCAAAAATGAACAAAATAGTCTGTAATACAACCGCAAGAACATGGTGTCTACATAGATGTAACAAAACACTTTGAAAATAGGATAAATGCAGCCTAGACTTATTTTTTTGACTTGATATTTGTTTGTGGTTTGTATAGCAATAATGATAATTTGTGAAATTTGAAGAATATGTATAAATAAAACACAGTATATCATTTTCTCACCAAAAATGATATAATAACATCTTCAGTTTTACTTTACCTAAACAATGATTGTCTCATAAAAAGAAATGGACTTATTTATTACACGAAAGTGTTCATTTTAAAAGAATAATTTGACAATATCCAACAGTCAAGCTTGGCATAGCTTGGGCGTTCAGTAATGTAGTGAAATGAGCCAGCTATAGAGAAGCATCCATCTCTGCAAAGTACCAGTATATGACCGTTCTATCAGAAGAAACAATCTACTCCACTACACAAAGAGATTTAGCACGGGGCTGCAGACAACATAAAATCTCATTTACCTGTGTGGGCATACATGGCACATAGCTAGAATTCCTCAACTCTTTCATTTCTGGGTTTTAATTAAGCACAAGGGCAGGTCCGCCATGTTCCAACAAGTTTTCAACCAAGTTTGCGTGGCTTTGCCAGCACTAATAACGAAGTCTAGTAAATATCGCTATAAGGAAAATGGCTTATTTTTTTATTGATAGCAAGTTATGTACTGGCACAATAAAACTCAATAATATTTCATATCTAAAACTGGGGGGAATGTGATCGCAAACCAGGCAGGTAAAAAACCAGCAAAGACACTTGAAGGACATCTGGACCAACTACTACTGTCTGCAGAGCCAATGAAATGCACAAAAACATTTAACTTTATCTTTGGAGATTGAGCTTTACCTCCAGCTGTCCGTCTAAATGATCACTTGAAGATTAGCCCTTATCTCTTGGCTACAAAGGGCTGTCAACTCACATGGATTTGAGTAACTGGTTGAAGGACAGTGGATGGAATATGATGGAGGGAGTCTGCTCTCATTGAGTTGTGTGTGTGCGACTAACTGAATGAAAACTTTCCTCTCTCATTCGTCATGTGTATGAGGCATTGATTTTAACAGCCCTCATCCCTGAAAGAGGATTACTCCATCATCCTTATCTCCTGGGAAGACAGGACGGGGTGATTAAAGCAAAGGATTTAATCAAACCACACAGATAAAATGTCTTTTTTTTCTCTCTCATCTGTCCATCAAAATCTTATGACAAATAAGGGCAAACAAACTTAAAACTTGCCGAGTGTTTGGTAGAGGTACTCTACCATTTCAGAAACCATGAGGGACATATTTAATCTGCAACAAAATATATACATAAACAAAGCAGCCAAGTTAACATTTAGGCAACATTTTAAAGTGCCTCTATTATGCCATTTGTAAGGCTCCTAATGTTGTTTTGGAGGTCTCCTACAATTGGCTTACATGCATGCAAGGTAAAAACACTTTTGTTTTTTCAAAATATGCATTTAATATCACATATGCATAATATCTTATTTTCCAGTGATTATCAAATGATTAGATCAAAGCAGTTCAGTCTCTAAAATCATCATTTCCGAGAGCCTACTCTGCTCTGATTGCCCCAGTCAGATGGCCCAGTCTGTTGTGTCATCAGTACAATGATGTGTTTGGTGTTTGTGGGGCGGGGTCAAGTTGTTTGCGGCCTGCCAATGTACAACATAGGCGGCAATTCTACAAATTTATTTTGCTGTGATGTGTAGCCGTCATGGAAATGGAATTCAAATTACTATGACTCATTTAGGCCGTATAAAGCAGATTCTTTATAACGGGAGACATTAACTTTGGATTTACACAACTTTGCAGATTGTACACATTTACATACAGCTACATTACACACTGCATGAAAGGCATGTCTGAATAGGGGCACTTTAAATTAGTTAAGATTAATTGTGATTAATCACATCCAATCGCAAGTTTTTGTTTGCATAATATATGTTTGTACTATGTATATTTATTATGTATACATTAATACACACACATGCATGTATATTCAAGAAAAGTTTAATTTTTTTATAGTAAATGTATTTATACATGTAATCTAAATTATATGAATGATGTTTAAATATAAACAAATTTCAGTAGAAGCACGTAGAATGATTAAGAAGAGAACTGGCCCCAACTGAGCCTGAGGGCATTCGGGGATCGGCCCGGACGCCAAGCTCTGTCCAACCCTTGCTAAATCCCTAGGGCTCGGACTCGGCCGAGCTCCCGGCCCTCTTCCCAGACAACACGCCAAACACGCTCTTTCTATTTGAATATTAATGAGGAAGTGTGAACTCGTGGAATATAATTAAATACACGCCAATACATGTAAAAATAAATTCAATATATACACTGTACTGTATGTGTGTGTACTTATATATACTTAATAAATATACACAGTACACACATATGTTACGCCAAAATAAAATAAACCAGCAAACACACTTAAAGGACATATGGATATGGAATTGAAAAAAACAACAACAGGTTTTATATTGCAAAGGACGTAAAAATGTTTGTGGCTTCAGTGCCCAAATTCTTGTGAGGTCACTGTACAGTCATATGCAGGCATTTCAGTGTTTCTGATCTGTTTAATATCATGGACCTGAGGGAAATGCTACTCGTCTGAGGAGAACTTATAAAGCATATGGGAAATAAGACAAAGAATGAGTGAACTGGGGAGAAGAGCGATGAATTGAAAGAACATAGTAGGAATAAGAGAACAAAAATAGCACAGATGAAGAAAGAGAGATGGGGGTGTGTGAATCTCTACAGTTGGGAGTCTCCCCTCAGGGATTGGTGGGAGCCGCTGTTTGCTTTGGCCCACAGTTTCAGTGAGAGTGAGGGTCATAGATCATGCTCACAGACACAGGCACACACTTAACAACAAATCGAGCACCTCGTGTTACCCTGACCCATCTGATCCTACAGTCAATTGTTTCTGAAAACTCCTCATTTCTCCCTTTTCACAAACAGCAGCCTAGCAGCAGAAACATGGTAACAATTAACCGGCCACGGCTCCGTTTGGTGCGATGACCCAAAGTCCTTGCTCTAGTTTAAAGAGCTTATTAAAGATGTCAGAACGTGTTTTCACAAGATCACAGCCCATAATACACTATAGTTAGGTCTATTTATTTTACATCAGTATTTGATGTGACAGTCCATTATATATGGTATGTCTGGTAAGCCCTGACCTTTCTCATTTTGCCTTGTGTATTGAACAAAGCCAAAAACAACACCTGAGATTATTGATTCATATCGCTTAATGTGCTTGAAGAATCAGACTTAGGCTAGGCGAACAGTTAATCAAACTGTAGCACTCCTTTTCAGGTGTTAAACATAAAGTGTGGGAACCAATGTGTGAAAAACTATAACTAAGCTATAATTGTCAACAGCTTGTTAGCAGCTATAAGCTGTTATTAAAATAGCGTGGCTTTGCAGTTATTTCCCTCAAGCAGCAATAAAGTACACAAAAATGCTACAATCCTGATCTTCTTTTATGTTGCATCATATAGTTGGTGTGCTAAATCTTGCTGTTGAGCAGCATAAATTCAATTTATAAATTCAATGCTGCGAGGCAAGTCCATTCAAAACAAGCTTTCTTGAATTTTCGTGACAAAAAAAACCCTTTCCGATGAATGCATTAAACATAGCCTTGTCCGATGACCCTGATTAGCTTCCACTCCACACTTATACACGCAAACGTGTTAGAAGACCTTGAGGTGTTTATCTCACCATCTTCTGATATCTCTGGGATGGCTCGTCTTAAATGAGGTTGTCAACAAACAGACACAGATAAGCGCAGCTCCTCTTCCTGTTCAGTGTTATCATATTGGTAAATCTGATGGTTGTGGCAGATCTTTCAATAAGCATTCCAACGGGAAACGCAATCAGAGATCTGCTTGTTTCCTTCTCTCTTTTAATCTTTTTTCCTTTTTAATGTGTTTCAAAACCAGGCCGGTCCTCCCGCCTGTGTTTCACACCATCATGGTAGTGGCACTTCAAAAACCATAAACATCAAAACAATTCAGAATTCGATTTTAAGTTAGTAAATGGTTTTCTACTTTTAAGCAGAAAATTGTGAGGTTTATGCTTTAAGCATAAAAAAAACTAATTAGAACAAAAGGAATTGAATCACAACTCTGAATCAAAACTTGCATAATTTTGCTTTTTATTTCATTTTAAAAATGTTTTTTTGTCAAGGAAAAAAACAATTAAGAAAATTAAACAGATCAAAACAAATCAGGCTGGACTTGGACTCATTTTGCCACTAGTTTTCCTCGGTTTCTATTTTCAGTGAGTTTAAATCTACATACTGTACCAGGAAAGACATGATAGATAATTCTGATCCTTCTCACTCAATCTCTCTCACTTTCACACTCTCATCTCTATCTTTCTATCTTCTGCTGCTTTTTCTGGGTCAGGTGAGAGTGTTAAATAAAGAAGAATGTAAATGCATTCTTCTTCACTTACTAATTTTTTTCTATTGCTGTAAACAGGTCTCATAAGAAATTTTTTGAAGAAACCATAATATATATATATATATATATACAAAATAAAAGTTTTTGTTGACACAATATATGTGTGTATACTGTGTATGTACATAATAAATATACACATACATACATATATAACATAAACAAAATTTTAAATCATTTGACAGCACTTGTATACGTTATACACAAATATTTTTCATGGAACAAACTTGAAATATGTCTCAAACATGCCTATTGCTTCAACATCATTCTCTGAATTCAGAAAGCATTATTTTTCACACAACTGCACACAAGGACTTTACTTTTGTCTTGGTTTTGTCTCCTGACTTGTGACATGCAATCTTGTATCCTGATTTCAATGCTCTCGCGCACGTGTCTCACAAGAGATGCACGAGATCTTAAAAAAAAGAGATTCAGATCTGAATAAGTGAAACACTGCTTACCAAATCACAAATTCCTAGAGACTTGATTATTCTAGGGTGTATCTCAGGAATCTCGAGAAGCCTTTTTAATAAAACAAAGGTAGAAAGAAAGCACTTTTTGTTTGCTCAGTATCCACTTATTTTAAATTAACCTGCTGGAGTGTGAAAATCAGTCTTTTCACCACTCTATTGTGCTTTAGTTTGGTGCCCGTCTCTCTGACACCACAAAACCACTCAACACACAATGGCTATGCCGGTTAGCTAGATCAGGGTCAAGAGGTCACAAAGGTTATCATACAAGCTAGCACGAACTAAAACTCCAGCCAGGGTCAATAAAGTTAGGGTCAATGGGTTCCCTACTGGACACTCAGCACACATCCACTTGACCTCTGTTGCTTGGAAACAAGGGAGAGGTCATACTGGAAGAGAATAGTCATAGTGACCCGTAACCAAGCAGAAGACCTTAACGGCATGTGACAGGCGAGAAACAAGCATCTGAAAGGGGCAGTCACTGCTTGCCTGCTGATTAGGAGTGTGTGAGAGAGCCTGTAAGCTTTGATTTGGCCGTTGCAGCGCACTTATTCATTGAGTGCCTTCCGCCTCTGTCTTTAACTTGATTGTGAATGCTGTAAAATGCAGGGACTGCCAGTGGTTTTAAAGGGAAAGTTCATGCACAAATGAAAAGTCTTGGTCTGCATACTTTAATGTTGCTATAAACTCATTTACCCTGGATTTACATTCAATTATTCCATGTGTGCACGAGAATTTGGAGTGAAATTTCTCCTCCTCCTCTCCTTACTGATGGTGTTAAGTATGCTGTGCTTCCTGTTTCTATCTTTATCGTCATTCTAAACCTTCTTTTTACAAGATTTTTATTCTAACGGATAAAAGAAGCCTCGACATTCTGCAAAATATGTTCTTTTGGGTCTTTTTTTTTTTTTTAAAGAAAATCAATAAGGTTTGGAATACCAATTAATGATAACAGTTAATGATTAATTTTCATTCTCAAAGTATGTCTTCAAAAACTATCCATTTTTCACTTATGTGAAATACTTTTGCAAAGTTTCAAGTGTACTTGGCCATAGGTTTCACCATTCAAGGTACAATTTGTACACATTTTGATAAAACTTTATATTAAAGTGTCCTTGTTACACATGTTACTTGTACCTATGATTATAGTAACAATATATTATGCATAATTACATGCAAGTAACTCTATATTAATATTACTATAAGTTTAGATTTTAACTGATCAAAAATACGGCAATATAACAATTTAACATATGTTTTCTATTTTTATATAATCCTTAAATAAACAGAAACATTTTGCTACATAATAAATTTAGTCATTACCATATATTTTGATTAACTTAATGCATCCTTGATGAATAAAAATCTTACATACCCCAAACCTTAATAATATTGTTAAGGGTTGGGTTATGTATATTTAAAGCCTCAATAACTGTCAGTGCAAGTGCAGCATTATCTAAAGGACATAACGCTAGTTCTCAAAACAAATTTCTAGACATGTTACTAATGCTCTGGTGCACTCTGCTGTGCTTTATTAAAAATCAGAGGATCTCAAAGACACAGCATTATATGCATCACAATGCCACCATACAGTACAGTGTAATACAACCAATAGAATGTTTCAATGTCTCTTGCCATTTCACCATTTCTTATACTCTCGCATACACAAACACACACACACACACGTGCAAACTGAAACACATTTTCATATGTAGCTCAGTCTCATGGGAGAGAGACTATGAGAATTGGAAAGCGTTCCCCCACCCCCCATAGGAGGTGTCAATCAAAATGCATATTAACCACTTAAGGCACTCAAACGCCTGTGAGAAAAAGCCTGCATGGAATGACTCTATTTAATAAGGACTGATGCCGGCAGAAAACCAGCTTAAAGACAATAAATTACACAATATGCCAGAAAGATGTAAATTCACATGTGGAAAGGAAGAAAATATAAAGGTTTACACACACAGAAAAAAATTCTTGTGTTTTGGTCTTTTATAGAAGTGTATGTGAATTTCTACCGTATCAACACTGAGTTGGTAATGACCTCTTTCTGACTTATCATATTGCTTTTGAAAAAGCATTTTAATATCCTATTATTTATTTTGAATTATATTTCTGCAGAAAGCTAATTTTTTAAGCTTAATTCTTTGTGGCAGTGATAATATTGTTTATGTTTTCTATGCTTTTGGCTAAAATCTAAATTCATATTTAAAGGCAAAGTTGATTACATTTAAAGTAATACATACATGCATTGAAATACAAAACGCTACATTTAAAATGATGTTCAAATCCCATTTGTTCACGTATGTCCTACAGAAGCTATATGTCAAAAGAGAATAGACAGACATGCTTTTAGAACACATTGTATTAATAACAAAAAGTGCCTGAGTTTTCACTCTTATTAACGTCAAACGTTTCAGTATATTTGTGATGGGACAATCAAAGCGACCTTTGGCAGATTGAGCATGTAAGACTTAATTACAATTCAAATGGCCATCACCTCTACACACCCACAAAAGTAAATGGAGAAAAACTAACCCACAACAGCTCAATTTCAATAAAGAAAGAATTTCAATAAAAAAAGAAATGCAGAGTCATTGAACACTGAAAACCATTCTGATTAAGAGAGCAGTCTCCAGCTTGGATCTTCTGCATAAATACATAATACCCCATGCTATGCTAAGCTGATTGACAACTTGACAAGCCAATGGATTACTGACTCTTTGCAGTTCATGCTGACAGACAAGCTAACCCCGCCCACTAAAAGCGAGCTTAAACTTTAGAGCTAAAGCTTCCTTTCTCAATTGACAGACAGGTGGGCAGTCCTTTCCAGCGACCCCACGACCTCTTAGCCCTGACAACAAAGATTTTCACAGAGAGATGGCATTGAACTTCTCTTTAGTTCTGCTCTTTCTTTGTTGCATTAAGCTCTCCGTGTCCAACACCAGCTCTTCTAGAGGCACTTTAGCTGACAATATCCAGCAGAAACAGAAGGAGCAGATGAAAGAAACAGAATAGCGAGTGTCTCAAAGTGGCTAAATTCCTATTATTAGCATGATGGAGATTAACATGAAAAGAGCGAGAGAATAAAGTGCATTTAAAAATCCCAGTCGGTGAAAGGAAAAAGTTAACAAGCTTCAGCGAGGAGAAAAAACATCCTATTTTTCTTTTTCTGGTTTGACATCTACAACATAGTCCCAGAGGTTAGATGTGCCCCCATAAAAATGGATCACCTTACATGTTTTAATAAGACCAATAATTTAATCCATGTTACAGCCAATTAAAGCCAAACCAGCCATGAAATTATCTAATGGGATTGTCTCTTGTTCGGTTAACTAATTGAATTCACGAGCCAAATGAAACAAGCTTGGGATAAACGGCCTGTGAAGGATAACAAGAAAAAAAAGAAATGATAGAGATTAATAAGGTATGCTTTCACTGGCAAAGTCAACATGATCAGTCTTCATCAGTGCTGAGCAAAAAGTCTCAACATGAGGATTAATAGGGACATTTTGATAAGGAACTTTAAATACACTGTTTCTTTATTCCCGTGTTTGGATTCCCAATCACTATTGTTGATTAAGTTTCCTTAGTCAAAATGCTTCTCTTGAGACACAACTGTATTTACCTGTTGTAGCCAACGGCAATTCTGATTACTGTTAAAATGTTGATTACTATTTCAATCAATCAATTAAACTAAGCTGATCTCAAAGCGCTTCGTACATATCTTACGAGGTAGCTAATTCATAAAACCTCACTAGTACAAATTCATTCTAAACCTACAAATTTATGCAAATCGTACAAAATTGTACAAGTGAGGTTGAATGAATTTGTACTAATTAGCCACCTCATAAAATATGTACAAATTGGTCGTGAGACTGTGTTGACTGAACAGATAAATATGGCAAGCAAATGTATGTTATTTCAAATCGTTGTGCAGCATGCACACTTTCTGGGCTATTTTGGAGGGAGAAAACTGCAGAAATGGGTTTAAATATGGTCAAATCTGATAAACAAAGCTAAGAGTACTACAATACAGAACAAATGTGTCCAAAATCTCTAATAAACAAACATGTTAGGGGTAGGGAATGTGTATAAATAATAACGGCTGTTCGAAATCTGCAAAGCTTTCTGCATCTGTGTGGCCTTGAGCTTGTCCTTTAAACAATGTGCTGATTGAATGATAACAAACAAAACAAATGTAAATACATGCTATGCACTGTATGCAATATATGAAAATTGTTATTATTTAATCATCCACGTGTCATTCTAAACTTGGATGACTTTATTCTGTGAAACACAGTGGGGTCTAATCTTGCTTCGGACCCCATTGACTTTCACTGTATGGACACAAAATATACTTTTTCTGCATGTTCTGTAGAAAGCAAGCCTTTAAGGTTTGGAATATAGGTAAACTACCTCAACAATGGCATTTGTGTCAATATTTCATTATCAATTTTAATAAATACTGTAGACTGTGTAGCCCTAGTTTTCACAAGTCTGCACTCTTTTACTGCACTCTGCACTCAAATTATCAGATCATCGGTTGGTTTATAACTGAGAGAAACAGATTCAGTAACTATATACTGCACGCACACATACTGTATGACCAAGTACAGTTTTATAAAGGTGATTACAATGCACTTGTGGGTAGCCACCCAACACACACAAATATATACGCGCACACACACATCAGACAAGCAGCTTGGAAAGCAGTAAATATGTTTTCACTTGATTCTCTCTGTAACAAAATCAGCAGGCAGTACAGACATCACGTTCAAAAATCGCAGAAACAGATGTTAGCCTACTCAAGACAGACACCTAACACATTCCTCCTGGCGTCTCTCCAGCATGCACCTCTCTTATCCTATTACGCTCTTTTTCCCAATACATCCCATCTACATTTCCATCTTGTTATCGAGTCAATGCGTTCTCAGCTTACTGGAGACTCACAAATGGACTATGAACTGTCGGATGGTTTAAATGTTGGGACATATGCACAAATTTTTTCTTGCTCTCCTATTTCACATCTGTTTGTGTCTTATTTTCAGCAAAAGGTATGGTTTAGCATATCTATTTTGCCTCCAATGGGACCAGTTTGACAGACTCGAGATTGAAGCTGTAAATCTCAGCTGTAAAAAGCAAGAAAAAAAATCATCTGGCCCTTGTGCTATTTTTCTAACTGTCGAGGGATGATAATACTCAAGCTTGCGGTTTTAACCTGAATGTGTCTGTAAGAGTGATGATTTTGACTTTATAGCTTTACCGTTTCTATACCGCATTGCTCTGAAAGTCTTTAGAGGTGAAAATATGATCCAATATCCTGTCCAAGTACTGAACGAAATCAGACCACAATTAATAAAATCTCTTGTCAGGCTCCATCCCAAAAGACTTGCTACTTCCTCTGGCAGAAATATTTAACATGCTTCTCAGAACTTTGTACTTTCATCTGCTGTCTAATGTTTAAGGGGTAATGTCAAACTAATCCAGTGAGAACTATTTGAAATCATGAGGTCTCATATTAAGTGAGTCAGGTTTGTGCAGTACGACTCCTTAAGTGTTAATAGTTTATCAGTAAAAACAGCTGCAAATTGATTATCTGTGTCTACGCTGACCTTCTATGTTATTTTAGAGTTTTCTTAAAAGACTGTTATAGTAGCCTGATATAGATTTATTTTCAGACACAGAAAGTTAAAATACATTTCCATCAAAATAACTGTATATAGATCAAATTAATTATTGTAAAACATTTGCTTTAAGAACCTGTATTCGCTTTGAGAAACCGGTTTTAAACAGTTAAATGACACAGATCTGAATAGAATTATTTGATAGTTCACACTTTGTGTTGTTTTAAATCCTAATAACTTCTTTGTGATCTATTATTGTCTTCTGTTTCAAAAAGAACTCACATGTCAAGATCAATTTATGTCCAAATGTGATAAGAGCTTAAGTCTGGGATTTAAAGAGAGTGCAGAGTATTCCCATCTTACGTAAGAAGCAGTGGGACAGTCTTTTTTCATTAAAACTGAATTGCCTGAGCAATTGTAGCCAGCAATATTTCATTATAGCAATATCAGCACGTCCGTCAATGTTTCATCTGGATTTTTTTGTAAGCGTGCACCTGTTTATGGACAGAAACTGACCTGATCCCTAGACCTCATGGGTGAATCACTGGTGATGTGTGTGTAAAGTTCAAAGTTACACAGTTTATAGAGGAAAATAGAACAATAATCAATCATGAGCCTTTGAATTGGGCCATGATAGCACTTCATACAGTGGTGGTAGGGCAACTGATAATGGTTAAATTGTTAATCATATATTTTGCTCAAAAGAACAAACAACAAAAAAAGATTGTATTGCACCTTTGATTAATCAAATCGCAATAGAGATCTGCTAAACACCAAATGATATATGTTTGCCAGTGTCTTTAGCTCATCAGAGCTTTTTCATAATGTTGAGAAAGAGTGTGTGCATGGTTGCCAGGTTGGGAAGCTTAATTAGCCACTGCTCTGATTGGAGGGTTTAAACTATCTGGCAACCACAACCACAAAAGCTTGTAACCAATGCAAGATAACAGTAAATTAAAATTAAAAATCTAATTAAAATTGAATGTTTTACAAGATGAATAACCACTGGACAAGTACTACAAGCAGACAATTATGAATTAAATCAAGAGAAGCAGAAATCGTGTTCAGGATTAAAATATGTATTGTGCAGTATGTGGTGATATGAACAGTACACCGTATTATCTCACACAATGCATTACAGCACTAGTGTCCAAAACAAACGATTTTGTTAATTCAAGCAAATGTGATATCAAAACTAATGTGCTGTTGAACACAATTCTACCTATAGAGCTACATATAAAACACACTTACTTGTAATATTACAAAAAGAAATGAATATGCAAGTTAAAAAAATCACTTTATGTGTATATATATATATATATAAATCAAAGAACATAGTTTCAAAGTAATTATCAATAAGTGAACATTGCATCAGATTTTTATATTCAAGAAAACATCTAGGAATAAAATAAAAGGAGGATAAATTATAAATGATGAAGCTATTTGTTTTGTAAGGCAAGTGCTAAAAGCAACAAGGGAGTCATAAAGAAAGAGGAATGAGACAGCAGGGGACAAAAAGAATAGAAGAGACAGAGAAAGACAGACAGAAACAGCGGCCAAGTCTAGAAGAGCCAATGCAGCCTTAGGGGTGTCTACATTCACAGCCCTTTACTTTAAAGTACAAAAATAGAATAGAGTCTAAGGCATCATCTCATTGACCTCCTGAAGAAACTTTGCCTTTAATGAGCATGAGATCACTTCATCACACAAAATAAGCAAACAGCTTGCTGCCACCACAAAACATCACAAACGATTCCAGTCTCATCTTAGACATTCATAAACACACATACATAATCTATACAGCATCTAAAGTCACTTGAGACTCCAGCTGAATTTGGCAGAGAACCACAACTCCATCTTTCCCACCCATCTAACTCTCCAGCCCACATGTGGCATTCCTCTAAAATGACGAGAAACATCTGGAGGAAAAACTTACCTGAGAGATGCACAGACACGCACAGATGCATCCTCTTACTGAATTAAACATAAGAGTAGATTGCCAGTGTGCTTCCAGTGATTATGATTGTTGCCTCTTATCTACCCTATTATTAAATTGTCAGGTATGTAATTTGCTCTAACTTGTACATACTTTAGAAAACACTACATCAACATTTAACAAGCACAGTAAAATCAGGTTTACAATTCTCTCTTATTACTTAAATGACGCCAAGACCAGTAAACAGCAATGTGGTAACGTCAGCATTTTTCTACCAAACCCCCTGCAAAGTATCATGGAGGTGCCAAGGTACAGCTGTATGTCAGATAACTATACCACTGTACTCTAATATACTTATTATCTTAATTTTATACCACTGACATATCTACTAAAATAAAAACAGAAACAAATGAGACATCTGAGGTACAGTATTAGTCAATTAATTAGAACAGCGACAGCATAACGAAGAGATATCATGTTTTAACAAATTTCAGTGTGCATTCCAATTATTAAACTGCAGTTGGGTTATTTTGGTTAGAATACAAAGAAACCAAATGCAGCTTACCATGACAATAAAACACAATAAAAACATGATACCATGGTAAAACAAAACCATGATTTAAACAGTTATCTGTTTTAAATAGTAAATATTAATATTATCCGTAAATAGACTTCACATACTGCTTGTTATTCAGAGAATTAGATCAAAAAGGAAATCAAAGGCATCATCTTTGTAAGTGTCTCACTGAATCATTCATTCAAACTGATTCACTGGATGAATTTGCTGATTCATTTAGGATTGAAACAAGTGACTTTGTAAGAGTGAGTCACTGAATCACTTACTCTGATTGTTTCAAAAACATTGATTCAAACACCATGTGTGGTTATGCTTTGTCTGAAGATTTGTTGCAGTGCAGAATTTTTTTTGTTTGTTTTTGTTTAAAGCTTAGTGCAGCAAAAACAGATAACGTGAACATTAACATTCACTTACTGTATATCAAAAAAAAAAGATATTATGCACTCTTGCTGAAAAGTATTAATTTCTTTTACATTTTTGTAATCTTTTTTTGTAATCTAAAATTCTGTAATGCGTTATGGTTTCCACAAAAATATTAAGCAGCAAAAATGTTTCATGTGATATTTCAATGTTATTGTTGCTAAAGTAAATATAGCCTTTAAAACCATTTCACGAGTTTGCGCTTCCTCAAAGGAAAATAATAGCATGTTTGGCAAGCTGTCAAGGTGGCGAGCCAGGAGTTCGGTGAACCCCGAGCCCTAGTAACGGGGGCGTGGCTCGGAGTCCGGCTCGAACCCTGTGTGCCCCCCTTGGAAGGAGCGAATGGCGGAGAAGGGGAGGCGGAGGGAAATGCAAAAACGAGATGCGAAGGGGAAGGAAACTGGCCTATTTATAGTGGAGAATGGATTGGCTTACGATGGGGACGGTGCTGATTGAAAGATTGGTAACAGCTGATTTGAGTTTCGTATGCGCTTTCTCCTGATATTGGTTTGCAACTACATTAAAAATCGCATGTATTAAACTATCCATCCAGCTATATAACCTAAATTAAATAGATAAATACACTTCTATTTTGAGGATAAACAAATGTTGCTGTTTTTTTGTCTCGTTCTCTTTTCTGTCCTTCTCTGTCCTCTAACATGATGGACAAATGCCAGCTAGTCAATGATGGACACATTTTCACTTTTACCACCCAATAACCCCTGTTGTGAATTCCCATTCTGTTCTCTCCATCCAGTGGCATCCCTGCGATCTGATTGGCTGGCTCTCTCTGTGTTTTCTCCATCATGATGCTTTGGTGTGTCAGCACAGGTCATTGTCTGAGTCTAAGTACTGCCGTGGAATTAAAGTCCATGCCTGACTGACAGATGGTAATAAATGGTGGCAGTCTAAAACAACATGAAGAGAGAGGCGCCCTTGACCTCACGCACCCCCTAAGGTCAAGCATGTCTGGTAACCTCCAGGCTGTAACTCCCACACCCAGACCACATCTGGAGGCAGAATCTTTCTCTTTCTCTGTTGGTTTGTGTGTGTGTGTTGGGGAATGTAACAACTCATCTTCTCACTGTTGTCATCCAAGAATGAAATGGTTGTATGTGTTGTCACTCCCATGGATATACTATAAAAAAGACCTCCTATATTGGGTTAGATCAAAGTGTGAATTTTGAGAATTTCTAAGAACTAATAACTCAGAACAGTTATCAAATAACAGGTGAAATGTGCCATTACGGTGACAGGTATAACAAAAGAAATGCTGCCATGGCAACCAAACCAGTACATACACAAGGGAAAGACGTTGTCTTTGCTGATGAAAGGAAAATGGTGCATCAACACAGAGACACAAGCATGCATTGTCATACACACATTAGTTACACACATTAGGCAGATTATTAGTAACCCACTCATCTGCTCTCATCTTCATGCCCAGTTTTGCTCTTAAAAGAAACATTCTGACCTTAAAAAGGTGCATTTGACTCAAATATGGAACAAAAAATAAACAAATACATTTTTCATGCAACACTAAAGAAAAAATAAGAGAGACAATAGACATTGATAATCGTATTCTTAAGCATTAAATTAGTATATTAGAATATATTATATCATGTGACACTGAAGAAAATGCTAAACAGTTATATATTTATATTGTAATGTGTTTGTATTATAATAATATTTCACAATATTACTGCTTTACTATATTTTTATACAGTAATAAATACAGCCTTGGAAAGCTCAAGTGGAAAAAAAAACATTAAAACCTTACCAACCCAAAAACTTTGAATGGTAGTGTATAATTTATTAATTTTGTGGTGTACTATTCCTGTAAGAACCATTATTTATAATAATCCTTCAAAAAATTATTTGTTAATAAAATTATCCTTCACTTTATCTGATGCTGTTGACCATATTTGCCTTCACATGTGTCTCCCCTGTCTCCATCTCTCACACTGTTACCCAGCACCTCAGTAACTCCCCTGACTGCACGGAAGTGTCATGGGGGTTCAGGTCTGGGGTTCAGTGAAGCTGCCTGGTGACAATGCCTATTGTAACCTCTCATTATAAACAGACCTGAATGCTGGTGTGTCTTACTGAATCAACTCACAGTGGACCACACAGTCTTTTTCATTCTTCATTTGTGGCAAAAGACCACAAAAGGACGAGACAACATGGATATTCTCTGAGCAATTAAGGTCTGGGAGAGAACAGACACTTTCTCTCACCAGACTGCTCATGCCACTTCATTTTACTGTCACTAAACAAATGGCAACATCTAAAACTAAACTTAATAATCAATAAAACAAGTAAGAAATAATACATTTGTTGGATTTTTTTTGTAGCGAGCTCTTTGTAAGTAAGGCAAAACATATTTCTATGAAAAAAACAAAAACAAACAAACAAACAAAAAAACACATTTGCTGTGTTTACACAACCGTTCAAAAGTTTGGGGTCAGCAAGATTCTTTTAAATATTCTTACTCAGCAAAAATACGATAAGTTTTTTTTTTACAAATCTATTTCAAATGAATGATTGTTAATTAAACAATGAATATATATTAAACAATAGACAAATTATGTTAATTAAAGAATTCTGTCATGGTTTTAACAAAAATATAAGGCAGCTCAACTGTTTTCAACACTGATATTAATAAGAACTGTTTCTTGAGCACAAGATCACTTCTGAAGGATCATGTGACTTTGCAGAGAAATCATATTTATTTATACAGAAATAAATGACTTTGTAGGATATATACAATTTTAAAAAATCTAATAGTATTTCAGAATAGTAGTTTTTACAGCATTGTTTATTTAAAAAAAGCATAAAAAGTCATCTTTAAACAATAGTGTACATTTTATGCAGAAATTTAAACTTTCAATTTACATAGAAACTTATGTTTGCAACAGATTTGTCAAGTAATATATATATACAGATGAAGCCCTATGAAAGGTGAACGCAGCTTGAATCTTGTTATTTTTAGTCTAATATTTCCCATTGCTTTTTAAAGGAGTGAAGTCAAGAAACATATATCAGGTTATTTTCATTCTGTCTGACACATTTCCATCTGTCCTCACAAAACACAGTCAGCATGGGAGAGCTCTAAGAGACACACACAGCTTACAAACAGAGCATCTTTGTCTTACATCAGTGCAGAATATCAACCCTGCCTATTTCTCAATGTGACAAGTGAGAAGATTTGCCTCTTTTTCCCAAAACTGCTCTCCAACAGTAATAGAAAATGTTTTGATACTCTGCATGAGTTTCTGCATTAGGTTACAGAAACCCCTGTGTTACACTCCAGAAAGAAACACATCAAACCGGCTGACAGTGCAACCATTTACCCAAACCGGATAACCTTTGGTTCTGAGGCGTTTTTTTAACAAGGCAGCCATCTACACTCCTGACGTTTTTAAATGCCTTTGAAGCGAACAGTGTATCAGAGATGAGGAGCTGCAGACAGATAGAAAATAGAACATGAGGGGAGTGATAGTGTCAGAAACGACTGAATGTGAATGCTGATTAGCAATGAGAAAGGCAATGATAAAACACACAGGCTGCAGATGAGTGTTACAAGACAAGAGTGTGTGAGCGCTGCGAATATGGCTGTGTTTTACAAGAAGAGATAACACTGATGACAGATGAAATATCTTTGTCTGCAGAGAAAGACAATAAAAGCAAGCACAATGTGATGGATTTAAACATTCATGCTTTTTTCTAAAAATCATATGCACCACGGCTCAACATGCATGCAGATGAAGACAGTCATTAAAATACTCATTTAGTTTTGGGTTAGTTAACTGATTGTGTAACTGATTTATCATTAAACCACAAAAAGGCCAATAATGCATTTATAGCAGTCGTCTTTTTCACAACTGGTCCCGATAAAACAACATATTGTAAAAATAAAGAGTATGATGCACAGTCTCCTGGTGTACATGATAGTTTTCTCAAAATGAATGTTTCTCTGCCACTTGCACACCCACGGCTAACCCAATGAGTGACTCATGTGAGGAGCTGTGACCCAGACCTCACTCAAATGAATGTCTGCACTCTTTCTTGTCTCATGGGAGCGCTTCCACACTCCTTCAGGGAGTGACATGTTAGACACCTCCCCTGGGAGCGAGGAGGATGAAAATATAGAACAGAAAAAAGAAGCTAAGGAAGACAACCAAGAGACAGTAATCAAATTAAAGAACTGGTAATTATTGGAAAACAGTACAAAATACAAAAAGAGAGATCCAAAAGGATGTACAGATAGATAAGCAGAATGATTTAGACTGGCAGTATGATGGCTGTGATTTTAACAGTAAAAAACTGTGAAAAAAAACCCCTGTAAAACGGTAAATTCCTGTAAAATTTACAGGGAAAAACATAAACTGACATTCCCAGAATTCCCTGCATTGCATTTTAAATAAAATGTTGTTAAATGAATGTTTATTAAATATTTCAGTTTAATGAGTCTCACCATGATGGTGTTTAGTGTTTGTGTGAATGACACTGAGCACCTTCTATATGTGTTTATATTTAAAAGCTACATGTGATGGGCTTTGGTTTATCATGTGACTTTCTCATCATCACCTGCATTTGGTGCTTATCAGTGTATTTCAAAGCTACAAAACAGATTTCAGTACTTTAATAGCTTGGTATATTAACATTATATATATTTTTTTAACTGTAAATTTAACTTAAAACCTTAAAACGTTGTTACCGTATTTTTACAGCCACATTCCGGAAACCTCAGCTGCCAGTTTTTTACCATAAATTTTACAGATTTTTTTTTTTACAGTGTATTGTTTTGGCAGTCTATTAATGCTTTATTCTGCATAACCATATTTTACATCCCTTAATTGTCATATCTAACCTTTACAACTACCTTACTAACAGCAAATTAGAAGTTTATTGAGATAAATGTGAGAATTAGTCCCCAAACTAAAATGTGACCATATTTATATCATTTCTTCTACTTAATTAGTAACAATGATGTTGGACATAATTATGATTCCTCTGAAGCGGAGTAAAGAGTAAATACAAAAACCAATTTAGGATTTTGAATCTTGCCAAATGATTCATATAATGAAAATAATAAAATAAAAATGAAAGCTGATTCAAAAAATTACAATAGTAGCCTACATAAACGTTAGGTAAAGGAAAGGTAAAGAATGGTGCATGGTACAATGTCCAAAAATACATTATACTGCTATAGTAAAAAAAAAAGAACTTGCTAAACTGATCATAATAGTACATGGTTCAGTATATGATGCACCATGTGCCATGATACCTAAAATAATACCATGGTACAAGTCTAAAAAAACGTGACACCAAGGTACTTTTGTAGTATTTTTGTTAGTCACAAAAAGAGGAAGACAGAGAAGAGAAAGTAAGAGAGAGGGTGTAGGAGTGCAGGGTCTCTATATTTAGCCCTGCTGCTGTCACCTCCACTCTCCTCTCGCTGTGACAGTTTAGATCCAGTGCCGCAGCACAGGATGCTGGGATGCACCGCCAGCTTGACACAAACAGCACTGAGACAGCATTTGCTGCACCCGGGCATAACATACAAATGTGTTTGGTCTAAAATAACGCAACAAAACACAGCACAGCCGAGATACTTGAAAGAAAACACTATTATCCGTAAGGCTAAGACGCCATAATTCAGTTAATACAGCACATGACCACAGCACCCTTGGCAAAAACGAACACAACAGTGAATAAAGAACAAAGAACAGACCTTCCTTTCCGAGCCCATGCCTGTCTACGTCCTATGCAGCCTTTTCTAAGTGATTCTTATGAAGCTGAAACTCAGTGTAGGGTCAAGAGGTTAAGTTTATTACTCTGCCAAGAGCTCCATTAGGGAAAGCCTCATGGGAGCAGCTCAGAATAATGCATTTTTGATGATTCCCATCGCTTTTGCTTTTTAATACCATTCTGATACATTGCAGTGGTTTCACTTATAAAGCAAGATCTTGACTAAGCTTGCACGTTTCAGCTAAAATTGGAAAACCTCAATGTTACCCGAAGACAAACACATTTTTTTTGCTTCATCAGGAGAAAATTGATACAGGACGCCAATGAGAAAGCCAAAAGAGGGTAGGGCCTTTCCAAATGCTTTCCCATCAGCGCCACAGGTAAGCTGGACGCTGAAGTAATAATTGTAAATGAATGGCACTACAGTCTCTACGCAGCTGTAAGTTAGTGTCTCTCTAGTGTGCGACTGAAAGAGACAGTGTCTCACCTTCTGTCTGAGCAGATCTCCTAGGCATATCTTGGCAGGTTGAAGGAGGTTCATCTTTCAGAGAGACAGTGATTGCTCCCAGGCTCTCTCTTTCTCTCTCGCACATATGCTTTCTCATTCTCTCTGTATCTGTGTGCATTGTCAGAGGAAAGCACTTAGTGAAGTCTCTAGTGTCGCAATTGACCCAGTTAGAACCCAGGTAAAGACAGCATGAAGGATAAACCTAATCATGTCATGAGTGGAAAGTATTGAGTGTAGAATAAGTGTTATAGTGTAAGGTTATAAAGACTTCTTTTTCTTGCTTTCGTTCTCTCTTACTCTTTCTCTCTCACCTTTGCCATCATCTAACACTCAATGAACAACAAAGTTCATCTTGTAAAATAAGATATTTAGCAAATCTCAGAAAGAATATTCAGTTTTTATACTTTGCATTAAAAGATTAAGCGTGAATTCACCTGTAGCATTTAAAACAACATTGTCCTATTTAACTTGCATTGTTTTATTTGTTAAAATTAAGCAGATTGATCCATTAGCTTAATCGTATCAGTCATAACATGAATGTTATTTCTTTCTTGTTCATTGTGTGCTGCAATTAAAGAAAGCGCATTCCTTTTCACTGAATGTCTTCATTCCCTTTTGCTTATCTTCTGGCAAGACATACAGATATCATGCTTAAGGCCTAACTGATTAACATAAATACTAAAAGGGAATTGTTAAAAGGGAATAGAAAAAATGCTTTTTAAAGAAAAGCCACTATGCTTCACCCATAGCCACACAATATAAGGGATATTCTGAACTAACAAGAGAAAGCCAGTGAATTCTAAAATGTGATGAGATGTTAATTGCAAAATGTATTGCTGCACTGTAGTGGTCTAATTAGGTGTTTGGATATATTTGTATAGCATTTTTTGCTTTTTCGGGCACAGCCTGACACATCCAGGCGTTACTCAGAAATAATGAAATGAACAGCTAGAATTGAGTTAAATGCTTTTAAATGGGGCTGCAGATTAGCATTACAAGTATTTGTAGCAAGAATTTGTTCAGTCTTTCCCACACAGCAAGGACGAATCACCCTGACAATGACCTGCTTCTGTTTTTTGGGGTCATAACCTCAGGCTCTGGCACCCTCAAAAAGGCTGTTATTAGGGCTTGTTTGAAGATAAAAAAAGCCTCCAGCACAGACAAATGAACACAGACACACACACACACACATACTGTGCCCAGGTCAGAGTATATTTTTAAAACATCTAGACAATTTTCAACATGCTCATCAAAAGGCTGCTGGAAGCAGTAGTTTGAGTAGTTGAGTATAAACTACCTTATTATGGATATTAGATATTTGGTAGCACTGATAAGCAAATGCAGTATAAAAAGAAATGCAGATGGGCCAGGTTTGGTTTACCATCATTCATCACCTACAGAACCATGATATTTTATGACACTTCAAAACATCAAGTTCACAGGATATATCTTTGATGTTATTCTGCCAGCACATAGTGAGATAACAAATTCATACCTGCTAATACACACT
>JAUMHI010000041.1:14153262-14222833 GCA_032359435.1 Enteromius unitaeniatus | reverse complement strand
GTCAGCGATATGAGTACTTTTAATTAACATGTTTTCTTAATGCCTGTTGAACATAACAGAGACATTTTATGATTATTGCAATAAGTTTCTTACATACGGTACCTTTAACTATTAATTGATAGGCTGGCGTTGTGTGAATCACTTGTGGATTATTAGGTTGTTTTTATCAGGTGTTTGGACTCTCATTCTGACGGCACCCATTCACTGAAGAGTATCCAGTGGTGAGCAAATTATGTAATGATACATTTCTCCAAATCTGTACTGAGGAGAAAGCAAACTCATCTACACTTTGGATGACCCGAGGGTTGGTAAAATGTTTTTTTTTTTTTTTTTCATTTTTTAGGGGGATTATTCTTTTAACAGCACCAAACCATAATGAATCTAGTCATTTAAGCACGCTAGCATTATCGTATCTGTTTTGAGTTACAGAAAGACAGACTGCTGTGCCTGAAGGATCAATCTGTCAATCTTTGGAACAAGTAGCTTAAAAGATGATAGTCTGCTTGTCCCTGATCTTTTCCAGATCCTGAACTGAAGCAACCAAGACTGTGGTTTTAAAGGAAAGGGAGAGAAAGTTTAACTAAAGGCTTATGAATATTTCCGATTTGTCACCTCAGAAAAGCAGTCATGTTTTAATAATGTTTTGTCTGTGGTGGGTTTTTGATTTTCTGAGTGACTTACTTACTGAGTGTACTTTCCTTTTTACAGTAACAATAGACTAAGCGTCAGTGGATTCCTTTTTCCCAGGGCTGAAGGTATAAGCTTCCCTGCAGTGGTCACATATGGATGTAATCATGGCTGTTACAAACTGAGGTGTCCCACGAATAACAACAATGGTTTCATTTTCAAATGGCCCCCCGTCTAAAAGAGCCTCTTTCCTCACAACCCGCGGCCAGCAGGGTTGTGTAACCATCGTCCTGTCAGAGTTGGCTGAATAAAACCCACCTCAAACCCCTACCCGCCGCCCTAGAAAACCACAGACGGCTCCTATTTGGACGACTAGCCCGGTGAACGCAGAGGAGACATGCTCCAAATCTGAACTATGTACTGAATACACAAAATCCAAAGCTCTAGTGACCAAGGAAATGGGCTGAAGACATGAAGGATTCTACTGGAATGGAGGTGATGGTTTTAGAACAAGAAAAATATGGTTGTGTGGGTCTTGTTATAGGGGATGGAAAAGAACGATCCAAGAACTGGACTCGTAAGATCTAATTCACTTGGGATTAAATAAATACAATGAGAAATGCAGGACCTACTGATGTGGGTCACCACAGTTTTAAGATAGTAACTTCAGTCAGCTGGATACAAAAGAGTAGAAGGCTTTTTGAACTGGTATAGGAAAACAAAAGGAAAAACATTTTCCGTTTAACATATATAAGAGATTGTACATAGACATGTTCATGTTTTGAAGTCTGTCATCCTTTGTAAGGCATTTATTTAATCCAAAATACAGCAAAATTGTTTAATATTTCTATAATTTTATTTAAATATATACAGTTAATTCCTGTGATGGCAAAGCGGAATTTTCAGCAGCCATTACTTTAATCTTCAGTATCATAATCTTTCAGAAAAGCTAATCTGGTGGGAATTGTCTTATTATCATTGAAGAAAATAGTTGTGGAAACCGTGATTTTGGAGGAATATGCTGATTAATAAGTGAAGTAGTTTATGGTCAGAGATGCTGACATACTCACATTGGCACAGATGCCCTCTGATTTAGGCCAGTGACAGCGACTGGCACATAAAGCCCTGAATCACTGAACTACATCTGAACATCTTTAAATCCCTCTGAATTAATAACAGTTAATCCTTTTTCCTTTGGTGGACATGACAGAAACAGCATAAAAGCTCAGAATTAAGTAGAAGGTTTCTCAGATTTTTTTTCACTATTTGATCCAATTTGTGCATTTTAAAAGTTGATTTAACCAAAATATATTAACATTTAAGACTGATTTAAATGTTTTCTTCTGCCATTTTAGATCTGTCTGTTCTACTCTCGTACTGTGTGATAAACTAGTTTTTCTTTCCTCGTTTGTATTTGACTGTATGGTTATAAACGTGCATAAAATAAATAAATGTTTTCAAGGGTCAATTGAAACTACATAACATTTACAAGAAAAAAAAGGCTCTCAGGTCCTCAGATTTCCTTGCGTGTTTAGGTAAAATCAGAGAAGCTAGGAAAATCTTGCATGACTCAGATGATTCATCTGTAACATCAGCATATCAATTTAGGCACAGGGGCAACATTCAAAATCAACAGCCATACAACTTTGAAAAGTGACGTAAATGAGTAATACAATTATATAACTCTCTATGTTATAAGATGATGTAAAAACAACAAATGTTAGGAGAGAAGAATGGCAGCAGTGTTGGATGTCCATCTTGTTTAATGTAATAAGCAACATGGCTACGTTCACACATCTGCTCCAGGAATTTCCAACAGGATGCATGTTTTCAAGAGACCCACTATCTCTTACCCAGATGTCAGTGCGCAGTATGAGGTATCTTGTGCATGTGTGCATATGCACGCTCACTGTGGTCAGATTAAACACCAAAAAACACAACATGTGGCTCTGATCTTACAGTGATGTCACAGCTGCCCTTTTATTAATCCTTGAGGAATGTCTGTGATTGGCTGCAGCGTGCTCCACATCTTTAACCTCCTTAAGTAACAAAACCCAAGTGATTTCCACAGCTACGGGTCTATATAAACCTTTTTGCACGGCCTGTCAGAGAAACATTGATTATAGCAGCAATTATTCACATTTAAGAGCCAAATAACAGCAGGGCCTTTCCCATAAAGATTATATCTGCTGAACTGCCTCCATCCTGCTTTCTTTTAATACCAAGCTGCTTTGCTTTTTTCCCTAAATTGTTGAATGTAAAAACCCCTTCATACTAACACTAACAATAATAATAATATTAATAATAATGTATCATAATATTATAATACTATTTACATTATAATACTTAATATCATAATTATAACATAAAAATTCTAAAATATATTTATTACAAAAAATAAAAAGTATTTCTTTATAGCAGCAAATGTTAAATTATGACAAGTATAATGTATATTGCAATAACAGTAATAATTATATTTTAGAATAAATAAATTAAGATTTTAACAGAATATATAAATTAAATATTTCATTTTCAAGCACCATTACATACATACTTCTCATCTGGACATAATAAGAAAAAGTGGTAACACTTTACAATAAGGTGTCATTTGTTACCATAAGTTAATATAATAATTACCATAAACAAACAATAATACATTTATTAGAGTATTTATTCATGTTTGTTAACGTTAGTTCATTTCAGTGCACAGTACATTAACTAATGTTATTAAGCGCAACTTTAAATTTTAATAATGCATTAGCAAATGCTGAACTTAACATTAACTAATATTAATAAATGCTGTATGCTGAAGGATTGTTCATTCTTAGTTCATGTTAACCAATGCTGTTAACTAATGCTAACTAATGAACCTTATTGTAAAGTGTTATCAAAAAGCTTTTAGGTTTATCATAAAGCAAAATAATACAATCAGCAAAACATAATATGATAACAAACAATCTAATAAAATAAGAAGCACGTTTATCTTCATAAAGAGTCTGTACCCTCCAATTAAATGCATAACCTCTGCATAGCTTGCATATTGTATGCATGTCCTTTTCACAAAACGTATTATAATATGCTCTTCAAAAAAGCTAATTCAGCAGGAACAAAATGTTTGGAATGGTTAACCTGCAGACCTTTTCCTAAAATTAGTCAATTAAAAACTCCATACCTGGGCAACATTTCTGCTGCATGAGCTGAAAAGTTCAGGCACTGTAACCTCATGTGACCTCACGCTCATTACTCTCACTGGTATGTAGGGGGAAGCAATGCCATTCTGAATCATAAATATTTAGTTATAACGATCAGTTCTAATTTTAATCGCATGTTTAATTAAATTCATCCACTAACAGAGTCACAAGACAGTGTTTGCATAAAGCACAGGTAAGAGTAAGACATTACGGGGGGAGAGAAAACACTCACATCTTGACATGCTAATTTTCAATCAGACAAATGAGGTACTAATGAGACATGACATTTCACACTGATGAGCGTTTGACTGACGAGGTGACATGTTATAAATATGCACACGACTACTCGTTGGTCATAAATCATGCCACTAATATAACAATTCAGTGTTTAATCTATGTGCATACACTCAAAATTTAGGGGGTTTAGTAATATTTTTTTTAATACTTTTATTCAGCAAAATGCCATGTAATTAATCAAAACTGACAATAAAGTCTTTTAAGTATATATATATATATATATATATATACACTTGTTAGGAATGTTCATTTCGGTTATTTCTCGTAGCCGACACCCGTGACGCTCGCTCACCATTTATTAACTGTTAAACTACATCATTATTTTAATTCAATTAGAAAGGATAAGCGCCTGTGACCCGCAGCACTTTTGCGACCAGAGAAAAAACATTATAAAGGATAAATTGGCCTATACGAGAAATATATAGCTATTTTACCTAAATAATAAATCAAGAAAACCAAAGAAAGAAAGTTAGTTCTGTATGAACGTGCAAGGGGAATCAAGCCTGTATTCCTTACCAGTAACCATAGCAACAGCGACCCAATTAATATCAAAGATGGCAACATCCATAAAACTAAAAGTCTTATCACTTTCTGACAAGACAGGAGTCTGTCCAATCGAATGTGGCCAATAAAATGCGTTTTTTTTTTTAACACATTTTTATATAGGCTACGAGTGGCGTATTTTAACAATGCAGCAAACCTTTTAAAATAATTACGTAAAATACTAAAATAAATAAATAAATAAAATGACTTTTTAAACCGTTTAACTGATTGACTGTATTAATAAGTTTAAAATGACATTGGTATAGTATATCTTTAAAAGTATCTTTCTGAAAGAAGACTGTGTGTGACTGAATCCTGCATATGGTCTTTATTTGTGATAATACCGGATAACCATCATGGTATGGATCTCATTAAAATAGGTGTGCGGGTCAGGCTTTGATAGACAGCAAGATGTCAATCAAAAGTTAACATCTTGAAGAACTAAGAACACGGTTCCCTCAAAGCTCTTCAGTAATTTATGACTAGAAATTTAATTTACACCTCCAATTTGGCATTAGCTGATGCGTGATGTGCATTTGTCGCTTCACACATTCTCAATGTACATGCTTGTCTTACCTTCCTACCCACCTTCAAGCACTCAGCCCTCTCTCTCGCTTTAGATAACAGAAAAAAAAGTTTGCAGCTGTTAAAGGGATAATTCATAAACATTTGTGTAACATAAAAGATGAGTGTTTTTGTTCAGACAATGGTGGGAAACTAGCCACCCAACATTTTTAGATCTTGAGGATGTTCCACCTATGATCACATGGTCAAATAAACAATTATTAACAATCATTTAAAGTCCCTGTGGTTTTGGGAGTCCCCAACAACGGGTTGACATACATGAATGGATATGCATTTATTTTTACCTTATCTAATCAGCGGCACCCAAACACTCAACGATTAATTTTTACCCCTGCTTTGCATGATGCTAACCTGTGATGATCGGTCCGATTGGGCTCATTTCAATTTCATCATGCCTGATAAAGCAGCATTTGTGAGCACAGTGCTGCTTTGTGTACAGAGTTACTGGGGAAGTCACAATTTTTACTGCTCCAAAAGCAGCACCTATTGGGCAGGTAGTGTGCTAGTGTTTCATGCTTACGTCAAAATGAAGGATTCATTTTTGAAAAAAATTGTTTCAAAGACTCAGACTCTTTCTTTTGGGAGACAACTTTATACATGGTGCACTTCAAGCTTTAAAACTTTGCAGGATGTTTTCATTGACACACTGCATGAAAGGTAATTTTCAAAAATCCATAATAGAGGCACTTTAAAAGTATACACAGATTTCTATAGACATGTCTCCAGTCTATTCAAGTTTTAATTCATTTTTATGACACGTTCTCAGACAAGCCAAGATTCAAGATTCACCAAACACCGCATTTCAATCTGTGAAAACACAGGATCACAGGATCAGACAAAACCCATGTATTGGCATATTTATGCCCTGTTTTTTATTGTCCTCCTTTTATTGACCCTTGTATGTATTCTATACTAATGAGCTTTTTAAAGAGGCTATAGACAAAGGCTGTAATCACCATAGAATTTGACAGTTACACATCTCATTTACATTCAAAATTTTTATTCAGCTGATATGGGTTTTTCAATATAGCTAATTCTTTAAATATTACATTTGGTCCCCCCAATCCTGAATATGAGTTTTCAGTTTTAGTACACTTTCTTCTGAGAGCTTATATGAGAATGTACTGGGCCAAAACACACCAGATCTTAAGTATTCATGCCACATTCTTCTAAATGCCTCATATTCTTTCTTTGTAGTTGTTCTGTTTGATCGTGGTGCTGAGCTAAATTGCTCTAGTTTGTGCAGTGGTGAGCCTTCATATACCTCTTTAACTATTCCTTTGTGCATTTGTGTGTATCTCTGTGTGTGCATGTCTGATACCTCTGCTCACAGGCCTGAGGGATTTTATTCTGTCAGGTCTCAAACAACACTATGGGAAATGTGATACAATGATAGGACCTGCTTATGAACCGAAGCTGATAACAGGCATTCAAAAGTATTTGTGTATGTGTGTGTGTGTGTGTTTGTTTGTGTGAGAGAGAGTAAGACAAAGAGAGAGAATCCTAACAGGCTGAAATTTAAGTAAATTAAGGTTTGTTTTATCCACATCAAAGAAGCTTTTATCTGTAAAAGGCACCGTAATTACAACCTATTGTGGAGTAAAATGTACCATCATTTGGATTAATTCATTTACAGCTTGAAGTAATTAAATGCAAATACTTTGAGTTTCAGCTCAAAGACCAGTATTTAAGAAAAGTAATAAAAATATTTGTGATTATTCCACATGCACTAGGTAGCTTGCAGTTATTTTTGACTGACTTCAAACTGCAAAGAGGAACATGCAGTGTTGATTAAAACTGATGCTCCAACATGAAAATGAGTCACTAATGAAGAAATCAAAGAAGTATCTATGTCTCTCTCCTTCTTTCTCTCTGTTTTTCTGTCAGTCAGAGGTTGGTGCTCTTCTAATCAGCTGTCATCAGTGTAAATGTGAGCCGACTGCTCTTGGCCACTGAGGACATCAGGCAGCTCTCTGCTGTCAACTCCCATTAGCCTTCACTAGCGTCATAGCTCTTATGATTTCTGTCAGTGTTCCCCTGTCTAGTGTTCTGAGGACTTTTACTATGAAGTGTGCATGTATCCTTTTGTACATTACTTACTTGTTTGTTACTACGACAACTCATTAGCTCTTCTCCCTAGTTAAATCATTAGCTCATGTACTTAAGGTCCCATTATGATTCAGTCCCCGCTGAGTGTTAGGAGTTTTCCCTGTTCCGTGTTTGGATTTCCTGTGTACCGACCCAGCCTTGCATTTTTGGATTATCATTCTGTTTCGCCCCCTCCAGACTCCAGTTTGCTGACCGACCAACCCTGCTTGTATTCTGGACTATTCTTGTACATTGCCTTCTCTATACCTTTGAAAAACAAAGCACAGATGTGTAAGAAACATCTTCCCAACATTTTAATGAGTGTGTTTATGATTCTGCAGAAAACTTAATGGAAGCCTTCTGGTGTAAACTTCACTGCATAAAATGTACTGAAATTAGGATAATATGATTAGCTGTAGTTGCAAAGTTATTTACTGCATGGTTAAATAAATTCTGCATCTAAATAAAGCATAATCAAGAAGTCATCAATAACTATCAGTTCAAATCTGAATTAATAGTGTTAGATCACTGTGAGATACAGGCTGTAATGAGGTAGTTTGAGATCAGAAGTTGCTGGTTTGTGCAGCAAATCATGTGAATTCTATAGAACATTTAGTGATTGTAAAGCATGATTATTGTTATATTTTCAAAACTTGACATGTTTAACTTGGTTGACTAGAGGCAGACAGCTGATTGCTCCTCAGAGCAAATCTACAACCCTCCCCTGCCACCTCATCAGCCTTGGCACCCTAATCTGCACTATAGAAGGCTGGGGGGTGGGTCATCTCACCCTTTGGCTTCATATCTGAGGAGCTTCACATGTGACCAAACTGCAGAGGGGGGTTCTTTCAATATTAATGCAGGACCAGAAGGTTTCAACCTCAGACTAAGACAGAGAGTGAGAGATGGAGAGAGAGTTGACAGGTCTGTGCCGATGGCTGGTATTGAACATATGTGCACCTGCATGTGTTAATGCCTGTGACTCAACTGGGACCAGTTAACACGATTTTATGCACAGAGGCAAAGCTCATTCTGAACATAAAGCAGCATTACTACAGCATGTGGAAAATTACTTTGGATAGTTTGACAATGTAAAATGGGAAATCCTTATAATTTTCCATCCCCAGGGGAAAAAAAACAACCCACCCTGCTGATTTCACTCAAGCAAGTATTTTTCTAAAAGATAGAATTAACTGACTTAAATAAATTTTTTGTTGGTGAAAATAAGACTTTTGCACAGTACTGTGTATATATATATATATATATTTATATATTTATTGTCTGTAACTTTCAATTTATATATAAATATATATATATTTATATATAAATTCAAAGTTACAGTACAATAAATATCACTAATTTTATAGTGACTTAAATGACAGTATACGTGTTATATAACTATCAGGGAGTTCTGCATAAAAAGTTCTGCATAAAAAAATACTAATGACAGGTCTAAAACACAATCCAGTCTTGCCCTATTGAACACTGTTTATTGTGTTTCATCTGAATTGGTTTATTTTAACGATATTTCGCTACAAACAAGAGCACATGTTTGAAGATCACTTGGTTTGGAGAAATACATGGAGAGGTTATATGAAAAAACTTTATACAGAGGTGGCTCAGGTGTGCGTCGTGCAAATTACTCATATCTCAAATAACTCATACACTCACTTATTTCAGATAATCTGGACAAAACATGGAATGAATTTATACACATCTGTTGTGAATTCAACATAAACCAAATAATTATTGTAAAAACAAAATGAAGCAATACTAGAAATGTGGCTATTTTTGTTTGTTTGCTTTTAACAGACGTTCCTCGTTGTTTTAAATATGTGAATTCCTTTGAGTTTTGACCTCTGCTGGACCACATTTATGAGATCATAGTGTCCATCAGGTCTGCCATGCCTGTTAGACTGGTCACGCTGAACAAAATGAGCTTTGCCAAACACTGCAGACCACACACACACACAGACATACACACATACAAAAGCTGTTATTGCTTAGCACAGCTTGCAGACTTTCAATTACTCCCATTACTAAGTGTCTTTATGGCTTTAATGTGCTTACTACCCACTGATGCGGCCGGTGAACATTAAGGATAAACATTATGTTATTCATAGCTGAATGTCTAAATGTGGGCATGGACTTGCTGGCAAAGTACCTTTCATATTACATTGTAAAAACTGCCTAGTAGAGAGGATCATGACTAAATATAAGCAATGTGAGATTTCCTTGAATACAAGAAACCCCATTGATATCTTCTTGTCTTAAAAAAGAGAAAGGGCTGAAGAAATCAAGAGAAGAGCAAGTCTCACCTGTCTGCGATGACTTATTCAGCGAAACAGTGCTATGGTAAAGGAAACACTTCAGGCTTGCTTAAGGTGACGTCCAACATGTTCCATCTGTGATATTCTGTCACAGACATTCAGAAAATGAGAGCAAGTGCAATTAACACACATACAAAGAAATGCACATATACAAACACACTCTATCTCACACTCTCTAAGCAGCATCTCAGAGAATTGTGTTACCATAGAGACAGAGGGATGAGCATTTTAATGAATAGTGCATGATGGGTGAAGAGTAAATACTGCTTAATGGGACCCATTCAGGACCTCAGACTCAGAAAATTTATTAGGCATTATTATTGTCTTAGATTTATTTTTCACACAGTTCTAGCAAACCTTGCAGTAATGAGCTAACATAAAAATATGGTATAAAGTATTTCTATTTATTATTAATTAGTAAAGATTTACCCAGAAAATAAATTAACATTTCGTCATCATCTAGTCACCCTGATATCTGAAACAAGTATGAATTGTATCTGCTGTTTCCAATTAAACTACATTATGGCCACAGTTGTAAAAATCGAGCAAAATTTTGTCAGTTACTTAAAATTCATCAAATTTTTTCTCCCCCCTCTCTCTTTTTGACATGAGGCATGACAGCCTGGTTACTATTTAATTTTCATTGTATAGAAAAGAGCAGTTTAATTATTATATCCTATGGAACAAAAAAATGACGTTTTTTAAGGAAAATAAAAAATAGTTTATATTTTTTATTTATATATATATATAAAATATTTGAGGTGAACTGTCCCTTTAAGAGTTGTGCTTTGCCGTTCATTCAAATTTCCATAAGGGATTGCATCAGAATTTTAAATAACAAGATAAAAATCTTTATACATGCAAAGAGCCTTTCCCAGAAGTCACTGGAAAGACAGTTAGATATTGAATGTCCTCTAAAATAGGATCTGTGTAGCCCTGAAATGTCTCCAACCGTAAGTGCAGAAGCCTTGGCCAGATATGATGCCAGAACACCCCTAAAAATAAAGATAATCACAGTCCTGACTCGCAGAAAACTTTCACACTCAGGCCGTGGTCCAATCACCGTCACCCAGCAGTGGCCTTGCGGATCATATTGCAGAAATTGCTTGGACAGTTGATGATTGTTCTGTATCTACGAATACATAAGGACATTTATTTTTTAATTCTCAAAAACTTGTTGCTATAACTATCCGGCAGAAACGTCCCTGTATAAATAACTATCAGTCACAATCATAGAATAGCAAGGGAGAAATATATGTTGGACGACTGGAATACAAATGCTTGACAGTCAGAACATAGCAATCTGTCTGCTATATTTATACCTATTTCACACCACCGCTGAAACAACATGAATAACAATGTTTGGAATAATGTCCTCAGAGGCCAATTCACACAGTATATCTCTATAAGATTATTTTGAGCTTGAACGTACTCAATCGGAACAAAAAATGTGAGCTAGCAAAACTGCTCCAATCTTGCTGAACAAACTTCCGAATGTTTGGCACAAGAGGATTCATGGTCCATCAACTCTCACATGTTCAGATGACCCTAAGAACATCCATCTGGTCAGGAACTATTCAAAACGTCTCCTCACCTTCCTCTAAGGATCATGTGTGCTCTAAAGGCCACATGTTTTTCTTCTAACACATATAATCGCACACACAGTTCTGCGCGACTTTGCTAAATTGTTTTACTTTAAGATTCTGCTTTTGTGTAGGCAGAGTTTATGCTGATTTTAAGGGCTGGCAAACTCTTAAGTTATTTCAACCTTTCAGTCATCTAAGTTCCTGAGTACATCAATGCTCCAGAGTACATTCTTGGTGAAGGTGAAGGCATTTACAGCCTGGGAAATAATGGACATGACAGTCAGTCTCAAATAATACTGAAATTTGAGAATTTGAGAGCAACAGGACTGTGTCATCACAAAATTCTCACCTGCCATCTTCATAGTCCTGTTATTTTGACGGGTTTCCTATTGCACTCAAGTCCTTTATCACCTTCTCTTCCTCACTGGGCTCGATTTCCTTCGGATTTTGGCCTCTACGACCCCTGCTTCAATGGTCATGTCTTGAAAAACAGAAAATTAGAGTATGAAAAGATGCTAACTACACTAATCTGACATTATTTAATGACGTTCATGTTAAGAAAATATGTTCATCAATATATCATCTACTCTACTGTAGGTTTCTTATTTAGCTTTACAAATATACAAATTTCCCAGTCACATAACAAAAAACTGACTTTACATTTTTTGACCTGAGGTGATGCATATAAAGCCACCATATTTTAACAAATGTGGACAAAATGCCACAAAAATTACTTTAAAATACAAATGTCTGGTTTAAGTGTCTGATTTTGTTTAAGATTCTAAGGTTGACAGCCAGAATTACTATTCTCCAAGGAATACCTCAGACATTTCAGATTATCAGAGCCAAATAAAAATGGGATACTGTAATAGTGAATTAAATGTTTTAAAATAGGGCCCTATATGAATTTTGCTTGCTGTGTTTTCAGCCTCTGATGCCTCAATATATGGGCATTTCTCAATATCATAAGCATTTTAATATTTATTTTGAGAAAAACTATCATTATTTCATATACAAACAGAAACTTAAAAGCCTTTATTGCAACCCATCAAAAGGTTTGGTTAGAATATATAGAATATATTTATATTTAATATATTTGGTTAGAATATATTTATTTAGAATATAAATTATATTGATATTAATATATACATGTAAATATTTAAAAAAATATATACTGTATGTGTGTGCGCATTTATATATACATAATAAATATACACAGAACATCTAGAAAATGAAAATTAAAAAATTAAATTTTTTGAATTTTTTAAACTAATTTGGAGGGGAAAAAATAGATTTCATACGGCCCTATAAAAACTGTAAAAGTATTAAAGCATATTTTAGTGCATTTTTATTACTGAAATCTCTCAAAAACGTAACATTACACAACATCTGCCAAAATATTTAAGGCTAATGCTCATGTTTCTAAATGCTGGGTGTTATTCTATACAGACGAAACACACCATATGATCTGAAAGCGAGCAGCAAACGAGCTTCCTTTTCATAGGTGCTTGGTTGTCCAGTCATTTCCTCCACCATATGGAGAACTTCCTTTCACCAAACTACACTGGCTAGCAAATATTAGTGGAGTGGAGGTCTGTCAATGGCTTCCACTGACCACAAAGGATGTGCCCCCTGAACTTTGCCCCTGCACTGTCAATCATAGTGTCTGGTTTGTGTTTCCATGGTTGCTCAAGTTGATGCGTGACCCCGGAAGGATTAATGCAAAAACAGGGTTTGGTTTCAAGCTTCAGGGAATCAGTTTCTGTTTAAAAGCGCATCTTTTGTTAGAGGAGTTTGTTTCCTGTTGGCAAAGTAAGGTTGAAAAGTACAAAGTGAGACTGATTAGATGAGACGGGAGAGATGAGACAGAAATATGATCATTGCCTTACACTTGGAGGGAAACACGGGTTTAAGTGCTTTTAAATCCCAAGCACATGTGTGGTAGAAGACATCATGTCGCAATGGGACCTCAGTCAGAATCAATCAACTTCACTGACTTTTCTCATGACATGCATGCACACACACCCAAAGACATAGATCATATATCCATGATTTCCAAAGAACTTCGTCTTGACTCATGTTATGCTGTCTTCTCATAAGCTAGTCCATGTAACTTAATTCAAGATGATCAATGACAGGTAATCAAGTATTATTTATCTGTTATCTTTATTTGCACGTTAACACATGGAAACCATACACTTCGTTCCAATGGTGAAAAAGCAGTCACATCTTTCATGCTGGACAGCTAGATATGCTGTAGCGTCTCCATTCTCTTTGATGTCCCTTTAGTGTCTCTCGCTCATGAAGATTTGATTTCATTGACCTCTGCAGTCTTACAGTTCATGTCCACCAGTCTTCAAAAGAGTGACAATTTCACAGCACTTGACCGCAACCTCCATCTTGTTATGCCGTTGGAGGCACATCCAGAGCAGAGGAGTCAAAAGTCAAGTACAGCCAAAAATAATCTGTTTATGGGAATCTCAAAGATGTGCTCAATGTTTATGCCCATAGCTAAACTCTTTGAAATTTCTCAGTGCTAACGACACAAGTAACATAGTACAACTTTATAGAGGAAGGCAGGAGATGTGGCAATACTCAACACTGTTTTTTATTGTTAGCAAATGGCTTCATCTCATGTATCTGAACTATTCACTTAGCACAAATGATTATTAACTGATTATTAACAAAATAAATCTGTCATAAATTTACAAAAAAAAAAATTGATTGCCATTTTTGCATTGACAAATTTTATTACAATAAAGTAAATAAAATGGACTATCATTTTTGTATTGTGACATTTTCACAACTGTTTTATTAAAATCAACAGATTAAAGACATTTGTGCGGTAAAGGCTTCCAATCTATCTAAATCAATCACTTTTAATTATATAGCGTTTTTAACAATACAGATTGTGGCAAAGCACTGAACATTATCAAGTAGGAGAACAGAGTGATGGTAATGTATAATGACAAGATTAAACTATTTATTTATCAAATGCAGAGATGGTCTCTGTAATCAAAGCGACGATAATCACAAGAAATAAGGTGTCCCCAACTAAGCAAGCCAGAGGTGACAGCAGTAAGGAACCAAAACCCCATCCATGAAAGGATGGAGGGAAAAAAACCTTGGGAGAACCAGGCTTAGTTGGGGCCAGTTTTCCTCTGGCCGGACACCCAGCACCTAATCTCCAGTTTAATTTTAAGTGCATGTCAGATTGTGTAGAGGACTTATAGTGTGTGTAAATCTTTATGAATAATAAAAAATATATCTTTATTAATTATTACTTAATTTTGTGTATGCATTATTATAATTAAAAAACAAAAAACAAAACCAAAAACACATTCTATATTTTTCTGCCAAAAAAAAAAAGAAAAAGAAAAACACAATAATAAAACACAAAACACCTTGTCTTGTCTCCTCCCACCTTGTTTGTTGCCACGGCTGCCCATTAGTTCCTCCGCCCCCTTGTCTTGTTATCTTGTGTATTTAAAGACCCACCTGTGTGTGTCTTGTCGCCAATCATTGTGGTGTTTTCCACCTCTGTAAGCTTTCCGTGTTCCATGTGTTTTCTGTGTTGGATTTACTGTTGCTGACCCTGCCTGCCTCAAATATTTACTCTTGTCTTTGCCCTTCTGGATAGTGTTCACTGTTCCCCCGACCTCTGCTCCGCTCTTTGGATTATTCTCTTGCCATTGCCTACATTGCACCTGTTTGCTGTGTTTTCGACCCTGCTTGTTTGTACACTGAGTTTTACAAATAGAGCAAGAAGCTTGCATTTGGATCCGCCTCTCCTCGTCATCAGTACACATATACTGAAAATCCATAGTATATTTTTATTTAGATAGGTAAAATGTATTATATATACACACATAGACACATAATTGTCAATTATTCCATTGAAAATGCAATCATGATTATTAATTACAATTTTCCCATTTTGCTCTGAATGATGTTATACCATTGTTTGAAGCAACTATACCATATTTATTCATGCATATAAACAAGATGAAAACACTAACTGTTCACTGGTTTAACAACTGGTTTGATCAAGCCTTTGAACAGAATTGATCAATAGAATGAATCATTTGCGAATTGGGCATCCATCCAATCGTCCATCCAATCTGGCAACACTGCTGATGAGAGAAACGTAGACGGCTAGTCTGGAATAAACGGAAGCATTTTTAGCTTGTATAGCATTAAGATGAAGTAACGAGAGGAGTGACGCTCACAGTAACGAAGTAAACGTACCGTTTTTTCACTGAAAAAATACTTGAGTAAGAGTAAAATTACCCATTTTTAAATATACTCCAAAAGTATTAGTTACCCAAAAAATTTACTCAAGTAAATGTAACGAAGTAAATGTAACTCGTTACCAGAATTGGGCAAGCTACTTAGAAAACGTAGTGAGTTAAGCTATCAGTTACTCTACATTGAATTAAGCTTAACTACACTAAAGCTACTACCCTGAGAAATGTACCGAGCTAAGCTACAGCAACATGATAAAAGTAGTTTACTACATCTAAGCAAATTTTTTTTTAATTGAACCAACTTTAAATTAATGCTACCTTAGTGATAAAAAATTACATTTAAACAGATAGGCACGCATTATTGTGCAATTATTTATTTAACAATTGTTCCAAACCAATTTGGCCACAAAAACAAGCATAATAACAAATAACAAAAGGTGTCGAGAGTGTGTATGTATTATTATCTGAATGCATGCATATGTGTAACTCAGTGCAGCTTAAACCACAGGACAAACCGCATTAGCAGAATTATAAACTACTCCAAACAGTACCAACATGGCACAAAACAGAGCGTTGTCTCAATCAGTGTCATGAACGAGGTACGGCCATGGCGACTCCCCCTCGGGATTAATTCCTCTCTGTCCTCTGCCATCTTTCCAAAAAGTGTTACCCCAAGCATGTCACGCGTCCGGTGCAGAAGGTGGTGCTAACACCAAAAAGCAGTAAGAAGTATTTGTATTTCTGTTTTGTGCTTAAGCGTCAAAAATGCTTAAGAAAATGGAACGTTAGCTTTTGTGGATGCTACCGCACTACTTGATCAATAAAATAGCTTTGCTACTGAAAAGTTATTTGATTCAGAAAACAGCAACGCTACCAACCCAATACTGAAAAATGTGAAAAATAGTTAAACTAGTAGCGTCTCTACTTGTAGCGATGCTACTGCCTATCACTGCGCGTTAGTATCCACCTCTGCAAAATGCTGTGAACGCTTATAACTGGTGTGATAATACAATTACCACTGTAGTCATCTTTATCTGTGAGCTGGCTTTTAAATTTGATATTCTCTTAAAATGCAGACTGTGATTCTCAGTAGTGCGTTCAAACATTTACTCCACCATATACCTCACAGCAACCACCAAAGTCAGTTCCTCAGTCTCTTTGTGCTGCTAATCAGTACAATCTTCACGCCTTCCCATCCAAAATCTTATTTCCCACAAAACGGGTCTCACATGTTTCTGCTGATCTTTGACACCACACTGCCTTCGGTTGTGATTGCAATGGCCTGCGTCGCTTGTTTGTGTAAAGTCTCAGGTTTGGATTCTTGCTGTACCTACCAAGAGTGGAGAGAGAAACAATGAGAGAAGTTAGCAGAGAGAATGGATTTGTTGCCCTCTGGGGAGGACAGGGTAGACATCCACTGATCACAACTGACATCACCTTTCACAGAGGAACAAGATTGTTTGCTGCAAGGTTAAATGGGATTCTTAAACAAACGTCCAGACCGATCTGAAACCCCAGAGGGCAATGTGAGGGTCATGAGTTAGACCCCTTACACACATTCACAGTACTGATGGATCATGTAAACAAACTACATATGAGTTGACTGAATTTGATGAACTTTAGTTGTAGCACCGGTTTCCCTATCCAGAGACTAGTAACTGTTTTCTACACCACTTTTATAAAAACCAAAGAGCTATAATAGTACATTCTACATTTAGACTTTTACATTTAGGTTTTTGGTTAATCGTTGTTGAAGAAATCCAAAACCGCCTTCTGGTGCCACTTTCTTAGTACATTTTTACTAGCCACATAAACCTAAGGGGCCAAAGGCAACAGCTCAGAGTTTGTCCTTCCTCCCCAGTGGGCTTTAAACTGGCTCCTCACTCTGATTTTTAGGGCCAGAGGAAATGGGTTTCAGCAAAACAGCACATCCAAAGGGAAGTGATTAATCGCAAGCGTCTCTTCCACAGCACGTCCTGCTGAGCTGACATCCTTCGAGAGGCTCCGCCACTCCCAAGAGGTAAGCAGCACACCATTAAAATCTCTATAGGAATCTCACTTGTATCTAATGACCTATGTTTACAAGCTCTTCCTTCTCAATACATGAGTGAGACATGAGTGTTTTTGACTACATCAGTTTCTCATATCTGCCTTAAAGAACGCAGTAGATGGTTGAAATTCTCAAAACATAAACATGACCACACCTGGTAAAGTAAATATAGTAAAGTAAGCTAAATGGAGCATAGTGTTCTGGCAGGTAACTTTAGTCAAGCTCACATCAGCTGACACTCATCTGATACATCTCTACCTATAGGAATAAGATGCCAATCATAATTCATCTCTTTGCTCAGGAGCTAATCACCCACCTGCATCTCCTCCAACTCCTCCTTTCCTCCAGTCTGAATATCCAGACCAATAATTTGTGTGGTTTTTTTTAAAGATAAAAAACAAATAATAAAAACGATTATTTTTGATAATGGTGGTCCTGACAGAAAAATATTGGCAGGTTGCCATTAGAATCGTTTGAACTGACTTTATTTTCATTCATTATTTCCAAGCATCTCATAATGTGAAAATATGTTTCAGATTTCTTTAACAGAAGAAATATAGTATAATTATACATCATGTTATTATTTACTGTAGTGACTTAAATTTATGCTGACTTTAAAAAAAAATTGATCAATAACTTATATTATTTTTTCATGAATGTTTACAGTTAAAAAACACTTTACTACAGTAATTATATAATCAAGAATCATTATTAAGAATGATTATACAAAATAAAAAAGTAAAATGTTTAGATGCATTACAGAGAACCATTTCGGTAACACTTACAATAAGCTTCATTAGTTAACATAAACTAAGAATGAACAATACTTTTACAGCATGTATTACTCTTAATGTTATTTGCCAGATTTTACTAGGCCTATGCAGTATTAAAATCACAAGCTATGTTTGTTAACATTGTTTACTAACATGAATAAACAACGAAAACTGTATTTTCATTAACTAACATTAACAAAGATTAAAAACAATGTAATAAATACATAATTCGTTCAGGTTAGTTAATACATTAACTCATGTTAACAAATGACACCTTACTGTAAAGTGTTACCATAATTTTTTTTTTTTCTTTTTGGCCTAGTTTTTCGGCATGGTGCATGCTAAAAATGTTAAGAATGTAAAGCTCAGTTCATAAAAAAAAATCTATGAGAATTCAGAACGGCCAATGACAGAGCAAGTGGAAGACAAATGTTACTATAACATTTACACAAGTTATTTGTAACCCCAATCATCTTCCCCCACACACAGAAACACAAGCAGAGGGATACTGTAGATGACAGATCTGCCCGTTATTGCATGTACAGCCATTCTCCATCAAGACTAATCCTGTCAATGACAAGATAATACTCTTGCTTTCAGCCCCATGAGTGAAGAATCGGATATTACTTTTTAATCAAATCACAGTCTTACACACGACAGGCAGTAAATCTGACTTAACAATAACGTCCTGTTTCAGGAAAGATGTATTGAAAATCATCTGTATGTTTTTTTGCTGCAGTACAAATGCCTGGACTGTGTAAGTGAATGAAGTTTTAAAGCAAGAAACACAATTTAGCTGCTGTCCACCAACCAAGCTTCTTCTGATTTCCCCAAACCAAGTACGACTGACTGTGTGCATGGTTTGTTTCTAAATGTACTAAAAAAATAAATTCTGAAATGATTATAGGCCAATAACTTTAAAAGATATATTATAATAAATAATAGTAGGCTAATAATCCAAAAACATGACAAGCAGAAAATGAGCGGATGTGTTGTACCCTAGAAAAACAAAACATAGCACTGCTATGTTTTTCTCCACACAAAATCTAGCCACGCCATTTCAATTTGATTGTGGAATGTTTGCCTAAACTGTCAACATGTCAGTTTCCCCAAATATTCTGACGGAGCAGCCCAAAATGTTTTGACAAGATCCAAATACCTTCATAGAAAAATAAACACGTACATGTTCTCAGTATCTCGTTCTCTTTTGTGTTTGAACGGCGTTTGTGTATGCAGTGTCTTCTCTGGGTCACTGAAGGCATGTCTGTATTGACCTTGGCTGTCAGAATGTCTCTCACCTTGTGTTGATAAGGGAATAAAAGTGTGCGAACTGAGGCATGTCACAGGGGAAATTCAGTGATAATTACTGTTTGGGGGTAATACGGCCCAGCTTTAATTCCATTTCACATCAAATAACAAGCAAGTGAAGCGTAGGTGGTGGATGGGAGCAGACAGTGTGTTCAGTGTGGTGAAGGTCTCCCCGTGGTCCCCTGCCACCAGGAAGGACATGTGCGGTGTGATTAGAGGAGCCTGATTGGGTATCACTGAGAGTAGAAAACAATCAGCAGCTCATCAGGTCTTCTATCCATCTCAGTCTGTCAGTTTCTCTGTGTTTCTCTGTCCATCACCTTTTTTCCATTCTTGCAGATTTAACTACTGCTCAGGAATTAGTACTGTTACTATTACTAACACTTATTATTATATATTGATGTGTAGCTTATCCCATACTTTTATCAATTGTGCTACATACTTGAACGACACCTCAAATAGTGTATTTTGTTTATGAAATGGTGGTTTAATTTTTCTTAGCATGCTGCTGAATAATGTACAATAGCTGTCACTGGGAGGGTACCCTTTCTAAATGTCCTTATATGCTCCATGTAGGCTCAGAATCTGCACCATTAAGATACAATAAAATGTACCTTTCGAAAATGCTCCATCCAAGTGACAGCTTGTGCACCTTTTTGTATTGCATTAAAGATATTTAGTACTTTATTAATAGATATTTAGTATTTAGTAATTTATTGACTTGAATATTTAATTACTTGTATAATCATTGTGAGAATTGAGAGTATAGTAAATATCAAAATCAGTTTTTTATGAACTCCAGAACTCCAATGGCAATTGTCCATAACACAGGACCAATATACAGTACACTACATGGCAAAAAAATTTGTGGACAACCCTTTCAAAATTAATGTGTTTGGCTTGGCCCCTTACTTCCAGAGAACAGAAATTTTAATGCACCCACATACAATAACATTCTAGACAATTGTGTCCTTCCAACTTTGTGGCAACAGTTTTGTTCCAGCATAACAATTTGCACAAAGCAAGGCCCATAAAAACTGGTATACCGAGATGTGTAGACTCTTGACTGTCCAGAATTGAATGTAGACTCTGAGCCAGGTCACATTGCCCAACATCACTGCTTTGGTGTCTTAATGGATATGCTATGTTCAGCTGCCTAGTTTAAAGTCGTACTAGTAGCGTGGAAGACATTAATCAAAGTGGATTTCATACTAAATCAACAATCACATATGAGTATGGAGTACATACAGTGTAAATGTGCTGACAAATTCAATGCTACTTTTTAATAATAAGATGAAAGTAATATGGAAGTATTTAATTTCATTTGTATTGTAGGAAACACTGTAATAATTTGCATTTGATTCAGTACATGGAATCTACTGTGCATATTTTTAAGTTGAGGATTGAACACTGTAAATTTCCGAAAAACAAACACAGCAACAAAGAAATATTTATTTTTTGGAAATTAATGACAATAGAAAATTAATATATAGTTCAGTCATGAAACTCACAGGGAGACTGACAGGTTGTTAACTGATGATATTCAGAGAGTTAAACGCCTTGCCATAAGCTGATTGGTTCAAGTTGCTTATGCAGCCAATGAACTTACTGCCTTGCATTTATATGGCTAGCTAGCATTTACTTGAGATTCTGGCAGTACGTTCTCAGAGATTCTTTGAAACCCTCCACCTTCCCCTGCTCCACCTGTTTAGATCTGTTACAGGTTATTTTATATGTTATTTGTGCAAATGCATTTGCCATATGTATCGGCAGTAGCAGGTTCCACGTACTTGCTTGCAGCAGTAATCTACAACTACAGCTATAACCAATAGTAGCAGTGTAGCAAATTCATTCCGCCATGACCAAATATATTAACATGGTCATATCCATCACCATGCTAAAATCATCTGAGAGTTGTCATGATTGAAATGTAGTCATCAAAATTAATACGATCCTTGAGATTCTATGTGTCTAAATTTGGAAGTGAAAGAGAAGAACTGGAAGAACTTTTTGTTATTACCCACATAAGAGCTCACTAAACCATGACCAACATTTGTGGTATAGTTTTATCATACCTTCACCTGCATCTTCTTCAGCCATCTTCCTAATCTTTATGACTCAAACAAATGCAGACACTTTGTCTAAAACAAAGCAAAAGGAGGGTCCCAATGTCTAAGAGCCACTCTTACTACCGCCGCACGCCATAGAGATAATCAGCTAGGGATGCCTTTGTTCCTCACGAGCGATGGGGGTATTTGATTTCGCATTTTTTTTGATTGCACGCATAGACTCAAATCTGCATAGCAATGCCATACAAAATGTATAGCACAGCATCTACAGTAGCTATGCCTGCTACCCGTGTTCAGGGATACAGACAATGCTTGAAATCATTAAAGAAAACCTGAAAGAACATTCTTGATGATGCAATCAAACTTGGATTTGTTCGTGTAGTGTAACTAGTTAAAGCTGTAAAGTATATCCGTGCTCTATTTATTATACCTACACAAGAGAAATGCAAACAAGACAGTGAGCAGGACACATGATTTACCCTAAAATAAAAACGATGTGGTGGAATTACCAGAAGGGATCGATATCTTTCCCGGTTTGTGTATGCCGTCCTGCATTGCGTGAGTGGATGTCTGTTTTTGTTGCTTTTTCAAAGCAGTCAACAGGCAACAGAGGATAACTATGTTTTGATTACATAAGGCTGATATTGTTGCGAAGAGAGAAGTCGGAAAAGAGTCACGCTATAGTTTATCCTCTCATCTCGCCTAAGCGTGATTGGCTCACTCGCCCAGATTTGATAACATCATGCTATCTGTGCTCATGGAGTTTCTATCCAGCTGTACTTTGGGAGATTTTTGACAGTGAAAAATTTTAAGAAATGTTTTTTGTTTATTGCTGAAATTTTTGTGTACTGTGCTTTACATATACTAACTTTGGGGTCCAAAGAAATAGTAAAATAAAAAGTTGGAAACATATTACAATAAAGTTCAGATTTTTTTTACATTAATTTCTACAAACATCAATACATTACAAAGATTAATGTATTTTATTTTATTTTATTTTATTAACAGTTTGTATTTATTTATTTAAATAAATATATTTATTATAATAAATATGATGAATAATTGCATTTCATTTTTACTTGATTCCACTGAATCTCACAAGATATTCTTTTGGAACATTGTTGAATAACAATAATTAGGTTTTGCAAAAATGTTTGACTTATTACACTAGTGCAATAAAATGTATTTGGACAATGAAACATTGAAAGTGATGTGCTATTGTGTCTGGATCATGTCTGTAAACCAATCACAAATCAAATTGCATAAACACTAAAAAGTCACAATATAGGCATGTTGCATTCAATCAGCACTGACATCAGGCTCTGTTTAATTAATGCTAGGAACAAAAAAATAATAATTCTAGGGTGAGGAACGTTTTTTATACTTTTTTTCTCCTAGTGAATGTAGCGCCAAGATTAAGTCTAAAAAAAATAAGAGATTGATATGCTCTGGCTCTTGTGATCCCTTAAGTGCGCTAGCTTTCAACTGTCTCTTTGAAATGCTTCGTAAACACAGTCTGCAAACCACTGGAGAGCAAGTTTCTCCTTCATCATCCAAATGAGGAAAGATTTCTCCACTTAAATGCAGGCAGCACATATAACAAGAAGTATCACTGCTGAGATGCTATCGCAACAAAAGATTAAAAGTCAAGTGGATCTCTCTTGTTCTCATCAAGCGCTATGATAACTAATGAGACCAAAACAAGTTACAATCTCAGACGGTCATCTAAATTAGCAGCAAAATCAGAACTCAGAATACTGATGAGGGAGAGAAAGGTTAAAAGGTTGGTCTGGATTCCAAAGCCCTGTTATCCTGTTGGTAGATGCCATAACTTTACCCTTTGGTTTTAAACAGCATCTTTCTCCATTGACAGACATTCAAAACAAGCACTAACATAATACAACTGTTTCAAGTAACATATATTGCTAATATTTTGCTGTACTCTCAGAAACAAATGCTGTCACTGGGATGGTAAGCTTTTGGAAGGTACTAATATGTATCATTTACACTTACATGTGCTCTTTTTGTGCAATACCATTTTTACATGCTCTACTGCACGTTTTACCATGGTTTCAAAGAGAAATGTCGGCAAAAACACAGGTCCACTACGTGAACACTGGTACATTTTTATTACGTTGCTATAGGTACGTATTGCTGTGTTAGGGTTAGGGTTAGGGTTATATTAACCCTATTACGTGAAATATTCAAACCGGAGCTTCACGCCTCTCAAGTACATCATGTACTCCGTAAGCTACCAAACAACCCTACTGTCTGTGAAAACCCATAGATATGAAGCTGGATATGTGTGATGCTAACACTCAAAAGCATCAGTTTTCAGATTTTCCAGCATATTTATATTGTTGTAAAGTAACGTAATATTCTTCAAGTAATTGTGTGAAATTCCGCTTTACTAATCAAAACTTTGTAAATTTGTGTGAAAAGGAATACAAGGTGTCGAAGTTTTACTTTAAAGTTCTTTTAGAAACTCCAGTGATATGTACTTATTGGTACATATTTGATGTCTCGCTAATAAGTGTACCCAGGTATGTTTATGCCATGAGACCAGGTGGATCATTTAGATACTAATAGATGCACTTGACATACAGTAATATGTTCCTTTGAGGTACTAATATGCAACCTGCATGGGGTAAATAAAGTGTACCTTTTGAAATGGAACAGCTTAATACAGCTGTAAAGCTGTAATGAAGTAATTTTCATACGGTTCCAAAATGACATCACATAATTTAAGAGCTAAGGTGATTGGTTAAAAAAAGGGCTGTGGTCTCTTGAGCAAAGATGACAGATTTCAAATCTACCTACTTCCAAGCAACTGCCATTGAGACGAATGGGAATGCTAATGGATAGCTTTCTTCAGGTAATGCAGATCTCTTTGAGAAGAAAGGAATGTATGAGAAAGCGATGGCAGCCCCCTGGACGTCTCGAACACATACGCCTTCTCAAGTTACTCATGAAGGGCATCGGAGAGACACCACAACATGCTCATCCCTTTCTCCTGCACATTCCTGCTATGCAGAGCTCATAAAGCGGCACTGGGATCCGCTTTCAGCATCAAACAAGACTGCCAACGGGTCTGTCGTCAGTTGGAGTTAGCTGCAGGGCCGGAGAAACTTGATCTTCAGTGTATAAGCTGGGTCGAGGGGTACAAGAGTGGAGAAGAAAAGAAGAGAGTCCCTCTTTTAAACTCTAGGGAAACTAAATAGAAATCAGCATATAAAAGTAGGGGTAGTTCAAATTTTAAATTACTAATTTAAGTGATGGTCGAGAAAAAAGGCAATTTGTTGATTTGCAAAGATAAAAAAAACACAGGTATTGTTTTTCATCAATCTGAAGCCGTTGATCCCAGACAGAAATGGCATGCAGTCCTCATTTAGCAGCTAAACGCTTTAGCAGCAACGGGATTCCCATTGAGGAAGTTCATTTAGGCATTGTGAAACACATCCTGTAGCTGTATTGGGATGCTTAAGTCAGTCCTTATCTGACAGATCAGCTTTGAAAAGGGATAGGGAAGTCGGCTCACCATCTGCAAGAGGCTCAGGTTTCATCACAACTTGTTGCCTGGTACTAAATAAACTCTGGCATGCTGTGTGGACACTCTATCCTTGTCCAAAGGACCGCTGACCCCGGCGAAGATCTTAGCACCCAGTACCCCTCCCTTCATGGGCCTAAGAGGAACAGATTCACTGCTTTCTTGCCTCCTTGAAGGTGGCCTCCACCCACCATTATGCTAACAAAAGTCACTGCTCTAACTGACAAAACTGACATCGCAGTGCTAATGAGACAACCAGAAGAACCTGCTGCCCATCTTCCTGGATAGACAGAGAGAAGAAACGGATGGATTGGCTACCAATGAGTGAGTTACTAGTCCTACTGACTCTCCCCACACGCAGAACCTGATTTTGCTTCTGATTTTACCTGAGTTCGGCGTGTCCCTGGGTCAACATCTTTGTTGTCCCTGGAACAACATTTTGATTAGCCAATCAGATTTGAAGAACCAGTTGGTAGTTTTTGTGAAGTTTAGGCTTACAATCAGTGTTTGGTGCTTAGTGTCAGTCATCTATCATTTTCTTCTGATTTTAGTCAATACTCATGAGTAGGGTTAGGTTTAGGTGTAGAGATATAGTCAAAACAAAAATTTTGGAATAAAATGTTGTTCCAGGGTCAACAATATATGCTGACCCAGGAACACTCCTAACTCAGCAATATCAGGACGTGTGCATGGGCACAGTTTAAATCCAACTACAGTGAAAGTGAAAGTGAAGTGAAGGTGCTTGCTGTTCAGATCTGCACAAAGCAAATATCGGTAATGATTGTATTATCGACATTGACTAAAACAAAGCCTTCTCTACATCTAAAAAAAATGATGACAAAAAAGTAGGGACAAATGGGATAAATGCACATATTTACAGATTAACCACATACTGCAATTTCCTTCATACTGATTTGCTGGAAAAAAATTGACAATTGCAACACGTGACAAAGAATCTGAGAGAAAAAGTAAAGAGAGTTAATTTGTCCTTTGAAAATAAGTATATTATTATTAATTTAAAAATAATTTTAGTTTTAAAAAATGTTGCCTTGGTAGCTAACTGAATTAATCTAAAGTACTAACTCTTCATAAATTTAAATAAAAGATAAAAATAATATAACAAAAAAACTAATAAATTGACAAAAACAAATGAAAACTGAAAATAGAGATATAAAAGCCTACTTAAAATAATAATAAATATTATAATAGTATATAAATTATTCTAAAATGACACTGTGACGATGACCTCATACAAACAACTGTGCATGGTCAGTAAAATAAATTGGTACGTGTGAAAAAAAACGTACCAAAATTAAATTTAACTACAAATTATTGTTGTAGTTGTTATTGTTGTAAAATTATTTAACTACAATTAAATACATTTTATTTAATTTATTCAAATGCAATTAGGCAAATATTAAATAAATACAAGTATAGAAATAATTCTACAAATCTAGGTTTCTACAATTTAAATCTACAATTTAGGTTTAAAAAACAGCAATAATTGTCCACTATAAGTTAAGCTTAGATTTGTTGGACCCTGTCAAGCACTGCACAATATCCCTCCTCACTTTCGTTAGCGATATGTTCATTCAAACATGAAAACCCACATCAATTATTTAAAGTTTACAGAATTCAAGGAGACCCACAAGAATCAATTTTTTTCTTCTTTGTATAACAGCAACAACCTCCATTGCCTAGTGAGATGGAGAAAGTAAGTCCTGCAGCATGCCATGAATTTATCATCACAAAGCTGTGGAGCAATCGATTGCACATAGAACGGAGAAGATGAGACTAATCCATGGTTCAGATTGAAGCCTGCCAACTGAGGCAGAAGGAGAGTAGAAGATGATGGAAAAATCGATGGCCCCCACCTGGCTCCTCACCCAGGTGACTGACTTCCCCCAGTAATGAACCCACCAAGCAAATGGATAAACGAGGTGCTGCTCCGGTAGAGCGTCACCACAACTATAAGACAGACCATAACCTTTTTAGCTCAGTGTTATTTTGATTCATTAATAATGTAGGTGTGTTATATGTAGCATTCGGCTTTATGCCACAACAGTACCCAAAGGTTAAGAAGGAAGTGCAAGGGGCCAGAATACAGTAAAAACACATGTAATGGGTTCTTTTGACAAGCATCCACCTACCAACAACCTAGAACATCTTGGCAACCAGCTAACAAAAAGACAGAAAATGGAAGCATCTTGTTTGCTTTTGTAACAGAGAGATCAGAGCATGCGAAATGCTTTCATTCAGAGGGTTTAAGACTAAAAGAAAAATAAAGAACTGTATTTTTTTTTAAAAGCCATAGCACTTAAAGAGTAAAAACATTGTTAACAGGTAGAAGACAATATAGCCTAATGGAAATGATTTATAGACACGCAATTAATTCACCCCTTCTAAGTCAGCACCACATGCATACACTTCCATTTCTCTATTCTCTCCATCCAAACAAAATGTTCCCCCCAGCACACTCTTCTTTCTCTCCCTTTCCCAGGTCTGCGACCCGTCAGTCAGGCGGAGAGCTCTTGGCTCCTGTGCTCATTTAGATTTTAACAGCCCTAAGTTCCCCTGACAGCTGCTGCAATTGAAATGATACAGAAATAACAACAGCTGGGTGTTGCACACACACACTCTTGAGACAGCCTCACTGTGGCCCATTCAACCATGTATCCATTTGCTTCAGGGTTTCATTAGTCCAGCAGGGACAATATTTATGTAAAAGCTCTCAGTTTACCAGGTTTACTGACAAAAAAAGGCAGCCTAATTCACTTCTTAGTTTCCAAGCTGTTTTCCTGTTGCTTGTAAACAGGGCTGGAACTGGAAGGCATATTTTACTGTCAGATGGAGATGTTATGTTCCTCGTTTTTGCATCAGATGCAGAGTACTCCTAATTTACACTTTCAGAAATTAAGGTACAAAAGCGATCACTGGGGCGCTACCCTTTCAAAGGGTACACTTTTGTACCTATTAGGTTCAATATGTCCACTTTAAATACTAATATGGTACCAAAATGCGCTCTTTTGAAAAGGTACTGCCCCAGTGACAGCTTTTGTACCTTTATTTCTGATAGTGTTGTCAACTTTTTCACATGTGTATAGTGATTTAACATTTTAATTCTGCTTCCTTGCATTAAAATTGCAGTATAGCAACTTTGGAATTTAAAGTACATTTTGTTTAACTTTGAATGGCCCACAACCATAAGCACAAAAACAAGATTAATTAGTATAAACAATATAGAATAATGTATCTCAGAGTTTGCATTTTTCCTCCCTTTTTGTGTGGTCTAAAGTTTGGACACTTGGATGTTCAAAACATTACTATTCACTCGTTTAACATCACAATAGGACAAGTACCTCAAGAGGATGTTTACATCCATTTATCACTCTTCTGCAACAACAACCTTATTCAGTGGTTGCTAATCAAGGGAAAACAGTTCCAAAATGAAAAGGTTAATGATGTTATTTACTATCATCTTGGTTCCTCAGATAATTCGGACTCAAGAGTATACAGTAGATGTCTAGCTGATGCTATAGTTAACATTTATGATGACATTTGACATTCATATATTCCTAAAAATGATTATTTAGGGCAAGTTCGTTCCAAAAAACACATCATCTCCCATCACATTGATCAGAGCCATAGGGGGTTACATTCTCACACACTTGAATGGAGTCATCTTCTCTTGATTAGCAACCAATGAATTGAGATGATTGTTCTGTGTCTGCCTCATTTATCCACTGAAATCCATCTATGTCTAGAATATCCATGACAGATTCTTTCAGCAGATGCTGCAACATTGTGCCTCCCTTGTCTCTTACTTCATCCATCTATTCTCTGCCCTGTTGACAATATTTTTTCCGGTTGGCAACAAGTCATTTCTCTTCATTTCCCTACTAAATAGAACTTCACTCCAAAACTATTGACAAATGAGAACAAAACCTGGAACTGTTCCACCTGCTGTCCTCTTTGGGCCCCCACAAGCCCTCAAACTCCATGGTGGCATTCCGGGGTGGACCTAAGACAGACTCCTGAGGGGTGGCTTTGATTCACAGAAATGCCTCTTTTTGTTACAGGGGAAAAAAGAGCAGGAAAACCTCTGCAATTTCTCACAGAGTCTGAGGAAGAGGAAGAGAAAGAGGAGGGAAGATCAGCTCGGTTGGTGTTAAGCCTCTCTCTTTGTCTGTGTTGGGGTGGGTGTTGTTTTGAGGAGGTGATTTTAACCCTCCAAACACTCCCTCCTCCTCAAGGACTCGCTGGAAACCAAAACCTTCTGTCTGTATCATCTCCATTCATTTAGCATCCAGTCAAGTGGTTGAATTATTTATAAAGGCGCCAATGCCTTTAATGGCTGCTTGGAAGTAGTTTGTTGACACTTCATGGCTAAGGGAGGGGAAAACAGACAATAACCCACTGTTCTGTCATTAGTGGATAAAGAAAATAAGCCTTGAGAATAAACACAATGCCACACTTAAAGGAACAGTTCACGCAAACATAAAAAATCCTGACAGTGCTTGACCACACTCATGACGCTCCATACATAAAGTGCTTTATCAAAGAAAAAACAATCAATACTCACCAAGTAGCCCTTTAATAACACAATAATAATAGTGATGAACCAATTTAGCTAATACTGTTAAGCTAAAGATTATTTTAATGTTAGAGACAATAACCCATAAATAGTCTATATTAAAATTAAACGCTACATGATGTCTATTCTTAGCCTAAAGACATTCTAAATAATACAGTTAAAAGAAAATGTTTTAATTGGTACAGGTGAATGTATAGCCACCACTGTACATTATTAAAGTATTAAAATAGTTAGTAATATTAGTATTGGATGCTTAAAAAGATAATCTAAAATATAAAAACATATTTAATATCAGATGGCAACACATATGGCACAGATATATCGTGCATCAGGTTTTCTCAAAAAAGATCTTTTAAAAATTTTGTTTATAAATGAAATCCATATGGGACATTTTATAAAAGTTAATTAAGTAATTAACATCTTTCATGGAACAAAAACCTGCACTTGGGATACGTATAGCTCTAGTTGGGAATCTGTATTTGCCGAAATAAGCACTTTTGTAACCTACAGGCCAACAACAGCGGGTAACAACAGCCTCACAGCTGCCCTCTAGCATGTTGTGCAAACAATACACAAAGATGTGACTTCCTGAAGCTCCAGGGATTTTTTTTAAACTGCAGAACAAAGTAGCCAAACTGTTAAGAGCCGCCACAGCTGGAGACCAGTGAACAAGTCAGGGAGGATGGAAGAAGGGCAAGTGAGAGAAACTGCTAGAGTGACACTCCACGGGGAACGCATTCTCCATTTTACTTCACAATTTTCTTTAATGTGGCAGGGCAGAGGTGACGGTGGATGCTTTTGAGAGGTTGTAATATTTTGCAACACTGATAGAAAGATTCACAAGGGTTTGGGAAGAGAGCGAAAAGAGAAGCCAGATGTTTTCTATGTCACAATGACTTTTCTAGTTCTACTTTGAAACTAGGAGAATTAATCCCAGCCTTGTTTTGTATTTGGCTTATCTTGTGTTTTGTGCAGATGTTTTGTCAATAATTTGCAAATGCATGTCTATCATTTTATTTAGCGAAACCTCCTGATATCAAGATTATATAAATTTGGTTTGGTAAAAAAAAAGCTTATACAACAGACACAGAATTTTGGGATAAGTATGCATTTTGTTCAGTCAATGCAGTTAAAAACATAATTGATCAGTTAATTAAATCAATGAACTTCCTGAACAGGGAAGTAGCAAATTACTTTCCAAAAATGTTACTGAATTCATATGTGAACTTGAATAGAAGTGTATAGAAAATTGAAGATCTATGTCTCATCTATGTCTTAAATATTCCACAAGATAACCTGAACTATATCTTGAACGATACTGTAATTTGAGATATTTTCATATTCGTGACTTACTAAATCTAAAGAAGCTGTGGAATCTATGAGCACATTAGCAGCCACAAGCCAAAGGAACATGATCTGGACTGAATCACAAAGAGTTTGACAGACAACAGACACCTTTTTCAACACAATGGGTATTGTGCACCTCGCAATGGCTGCAAGCTGTTAGGACTGACTTTGCGAACCCCCTCAGTGAATATTTGTCAGAGCTAGCCAGCATTCACCTCACAGAGCAACACACATCACTCCTGGCATTCAGAGAAGTCCTTGCCCTCAGAACCATCCGGATTCTTCTACAACAACATAAGAGGTGCAGGAAGGTAGAGCATGTGTCAAGGTCAGACTTCTACCTTTATTTCCTTCATTTTTGACCTCTAGGCTTGTCTTTATGTCCCAGTTAACTTTCAGGGGCTATCTGATATGATATAATATTATCCAGGTCAGATTATCCAAATAATTCAGGAGACGGGCTACAGAAGAAAAAAGTATCGATAAAAAAAAAAGAAAAAAAAAAGTATGGTGACCCATACTTGGAACTTGTGCTCTGCATTTAACCCATCCAATGTGCACACACACAGCAGTGAGAAGTGATCAACCACACACACACACCGTAAAACCACACCCGGAGCAGTGGGCAATGGTGCCTTGCTCAAGGGTCTCACCTCAGTTGTGGTATTGAAGGTGGAGAGAGTGCTGGGAATTCACTCCCACCACCCACAATCCCTGCCGGACCAGGGACTCGAGCCCGTGACCTTTGGATTACAGGTTCAACTCCCTATCCATTCAGCCACAACTGCCCCTAAACAAATAATAAATAAATAACAATAAAAATTCTGGTTTCTTTAGAAAAAACGTTTGTACATAATATTTGATCAAAACAAGTTTAATGAGAAGCAGAAAAGACATTGCACAAATAAAAACAATATCAATTGTTAAACCTTGCATGTTTATCTGTGAGTTGTTCATTGTTACCTTTGAAGCAATTTCTCTCATGTATAAACTCGGCAAATAAATTCAATTTCAGTTCTAATCTTTGATCAGTTAAGGGAAACCATTCAGTTCAGTTTGAAGATTGATTCCCTGGAAAGTTATGTCTGTCAATGTAATTTAGCATTACAACAAAATACATTCTGCCAAATTTCTTTTTGAATGTGTCTGATTGTACTGCTGAGACAGAATCAGTTTTTTAGCACCAGGCATCTGAGCTTATTTTATATGACAATCCACACTCAATGAGTTGCATAAGAATGTAGTGTGCTGTTGGGGGATGTAAGGTCAGGTGTGTATAGTGAGAATGACTCGGGGGGTGGTGATGAAGACGTGGCTAATATTTGAACAGTTTGATTAAGATTCAGCTCCATTCCATTCTGATATCACTCCCCTCACTACAGCAGATAATTGACTTTTTAATAGGAAAGCAAAAAAGTGAAAAGCCAGTAAAAGTGAGTGTATTTAAGGGTGGATATATGAGATAAGAATGGCACCGCCAATCATTCACTCTAATTAAGCATCAAATAAATGGAAAGTGATTCCCCTATGTTTTTGCATGCACTGGTCAGCACTGAAAGCTTAGAAAAAACATTGAAAAGAAACATGATATTGTAATAGATGTATTATATTATATTATGTTGATATATTACATTATTTCAATTTTAATCAAGTAATATTTAATGTCCATTCATTTATTTATTTTTTGTCAAAATTAGCAATTTTGTAAGATGCTGAAGCATGCAAAAAAACTATTCTCATCAAATTCAAATAAAAATAAAAACAAAATCAAATCACTTGAACTAAGACATTCACATTAATGGTAAAACTAATGTCTAATGAACAAATGTCTAATTTTTTAGTCTGCAACAAAGTACTAAAAAGAATAATAAAAGAACGAAGTAGAGGAAAGATTTCCATTAACTTTCAGTAGCTGTCTATGAGCAACAGAAACCCCTCAGGCTCAGTATGTTCAGTTGCTGCACACACTTTTTGTCTCCCAATAAAAACCTCTAAAAATGGAAGGATGCAATCAACAACACAAGGCTTGAATCTGAGGCGGGACGTTCAGTTTAATGAGGGCACCCAACTGAAAGGTCAGCATCTTTATCCAACACAAAAGCTAAAATCTAAAGATGGCAAACAATATATCGCATTAATGAACATCTCACTCAGACGGGTCCCTCAGCATCAGACCTAATTTCAGCGAACATTCCTCACAGACCGTGTGCATTCACACAGCAGGAAAACCAGGAATGACTTTGTGGAGTATTCTGCCTCAGGCTACAAATTGCACAGACATAACAAGGGTCCCATCGTGACAGCGTTTCACACAAAGACATCTGTATTCCACATGCACTTTGAACTGGTCTATTTCATTCCTTCTTTTTTCTGAGGTAATGACCAGGACAAACCTCAGGTTCTGGTAGTCATGTTCCCATGCCTATACAGACTGCATCACAGAAGCATATCTGTTTTGATATGAAATTAGAAAATAGTTTAAAATGTAGCAACATGCAATTCTTGTGTTAATTTATTCAATGTTATTTTTGTGATCACAGCTCGCCCTACAATTCACAGAATATTTACATAATGTTAAGCGCTTAAATTTATACACATAGAGAATATGTATGTAATATAATATGTATAAAAATACTATAATATGTTTTTAACTACCATACATCATGCAGTTGAAAGGCATTAGCTAAAAAGAGTAAAAAGAACATTAACAGAAGAGCTTTTCACCGGAATGGAATAGAATAGAATAGAATAGAATAGAATAGAATAGAATAGAATAGAATAGAATAGAACCACAGCTCTATACATAAGACAACCAGTTTGAAAAATGGATTGATGTACAGTATAATATAACATAACATAATATAATATAATATGAAAATTCCCTGTATTTAATTTTTAACAGCTGTGTAAAAGCAGAATAATACTCAGTAAGCCATTTTTTATCTGAAAATAAACTTCAGGAGTTTATTTAGTGATAATCATCGGCTGACTGTACAGTATGTTATCCCTGCACTACACATATTATTTTTAAAAACAAGAGCGATCAATCATTTATGCAGTGTATAGTCTGTGAAAAAAACATTTGAAAATGAGTTTTTGCCTGTTTGATTCTAAATTCTAGACTTTCTTAATTATCTAATAATGACTGCAGTTCTTTCAGTCAGTAAACCTCCACAGACCAATGCTTAAATTAATTGTGTTAATTACAATTATGTAATTTGCCTCCTCCAATGTCTTTAACATAATCCTCTCCAAAAAGGATTTCTTAAAGTAAAGAAAAAAACATTTCTGATTTATGTTTCCTTACTATCTCCTGGACAATTGAGGCCTAACAAGTAGTTTGTAGTTAAGTAGAGGCCCAGGTATAAACAGAGCATCAGCATAAACATTAATTTTTAGCAAAAATACATATATTAAATTTGTTCAAATCAATTTAGCACAATTGCTTTACAAAAGCCTATGAACGTTTCTAGTCATTTCGATGTTGTTCAAAAGAAACTAAACTGCTGGGCTCCGCACTCAGACACTACGAGCAGGTTTTCTGTGTGTTTGTCTGTTACAGCCTTCTGTCAAGTCTCCGTGTCTTATACTGCCCAGTAGTTGACCTTGGGTGGTGACAGAGTGGGTGGAATACATTAAAAGCCCTATCGCATCTGTCAACGAGAACACTAATGAGCCGCCAACAGACGGACAGACAGACAGAGCGTGCACACACACACACGCGTCGTACATATACACACCTGTGAGTAATGAGGCATTAATGCAAAATGCAATCACTTCCAACTGTCTGTCAGAAAAAAAGAAGAAACTGTCTGGCAGGAATGACAGCAGGCTCTACTGTTCTTACACAAGAGGAGGCTGTGGATTTCTATTGAGCTGCACTGTCTGTCTGGCAATGGATTTTCTTAACAGAATCTGTACATTTTGAATATTAGCATCCTTGGACACAAATATAACAGACATGCACCAGACAACGTGGGACAGCCTGCATCTATTTTATAATTGTTTTTTTATGCCACGGTTTAGATAAATGTCCACTGAGTGGTGCTAAAACTCAGCGTCAATGTGTGACGCCTGGCACGTTTTATTACGTTGATATAGGTAGGTATTTGTGTGTTTTTATTATGTTTAATTTCCATGGACTGTATCTAAAAGTTAATGCTCTAATCATGTTGGAAATAAGCCCTACACCAAATCCAACCCTAAACCTACCCGATTTCAAACTGATATAAAAAGGCATTTGTTGATGCAACTGCGTCATTTGAACTTCCTTTTATGCAGATTTGAGCTGTTTTGTCAAACTGTAGCTGGACATGTGTGATGCTGACATTCAAAGCATGAGTTTTCAAATCTCCCAGTGTATTAATATTGTTTTGACGCTTTATTAATCCTGTAAATCTCTGTGTAAAGGGATAAAAGGTTTTGGAGTTTTACTGCCTCTAGTGCTCATTTCTTTTTGGAAACTGAAGTGATATGTACTTATTGGTACATATTTTGTGTCTCACTATAGCGCACCCAGGTACATTTATGCCATGAGAGCAGGTAGGTTTAGATGTTATACTGCATGCATGTTTTATTGTGGTGTTGGTCTTTAGAAGGATTTATACTAGGTATCTATTAAAACTGTGTATGCATTTTATGGTTGTGCTTCTACTTTGCTTCATGATTTTTTATAACTTTGATACTGATAGAAATGTGTTCAACAGATACAGACTTGATAGTCATCATGGCTGAAAATTTTATTGGTACACATCTGCCAAATCGTTTGATAAACAGGAATTTGAAAATACTTGGCCCCCTTAATATTTGCCTTGAAGACATTTATTTAAATATGTGCCTCCTCCCCATAAAGTCGTTGATAGGCTCTAGCTTTAAAGCTGCTTTGGAACAATGTGTATTTTGAAAAGAACTATAAAACTGGCTTCACAGGACTATACATGTTATTGAAATTTATGCTCTTATTTGGAAGAAATGAAGCAATACATTTATAATTACCCTTTGAAGTACCTGTCACACTCATGCACACACTGAATGAACAAAAAGCAGAACAAAAACAGGTGCATAAGTGTGTGTATATTTAACGTCTCACCTCATGATGGTCTGGATTAATGTTGTGCTTGGCGAGATTCCACATACAAAGAAATCCTATACTGTGTATATTCTCCTCTGCTGTCAAATTCCTGCACATAAGCTTAAAAGAATTTGGTGCAATGTGTTCCATGCAAGATGTCTTCAACAAAAACAGGAATATGTTTGCTATGGTAACTGAAGGCAGGTACATATGCAGTCCCACTGACTCAAGCATGTCTTTATAATATTTGCATTGACATATTCCAATTGGCTATCAAGTATCCTGATGACAGTATAGACCCTGCCTGTAACCTACATCACTCATTTCAGACACAAAAAGACTGGAATTCAAGCAAATTCTACCATTGGGAAGGATGATAACGGTAATTAGTACCCTCAAAACGGCGTTCATGTGAAACAATGACAGTTGACACATAAATTGCCGTGAAGTGCAGAGCAATTTGTGGCACCCATGTCAGAACACACTTATTCATGCAGATCATGGCTGATAAGATTCTTATTCAAAGTGGAAGCATTAATACAACTTTCCTTTTTTTTTAGATGTGTGAAAAATATGGAATAATGATATATAATAGAAGAGAATAGATCAGTGTATGCATGTGTATGCAGTCTATATATACTACTGTACTACTGCTGTACTACTGCTAATTATAATACTATTAATAATATAATATACCTTGACTTTGTATGGCCTTTATGTAGAATGCATTACAAAGGGTTATTAAAAGGTATAACACATTATAATTATTCATGACTTTTACTGTAATACATCATATCTGGGTGTAAATACATATAAATGTATTCAAATATTCAAGTATTAATTAGGCCTGCATGATGAAGATGTCTAGAAATTATAAAGCACAGGCCTACAGCTTTGTGCTGCCCCAGCTAATGCCAGATCAGATTTCTGTGGGAGATTTATACTGGGGCAGCTGGGCAGTCTCGCAACCTGTGCTCTGAAAAACAGTAGGTGAGAAACGGTTGTGTAACAAAATCCGAACAACCAAATCAATCCATCAAGCTCAGAGAACTGCGGATAATTATCCATGAACACAAGTGGGTCGACATTGGGAAAGGTTTATCCGTCCGCTAACAATCCACAGCAAACCTGATACGGGCTACTTCCATTCTCATCATTATAAGCTGTGCTTCTGTTTTCTGCAAATAGCTGACAGTTTATTTGGTTTTCGTTGTCATAGCACTAGCAGCCAATTCCCAAATGCCAAGCAAAAGTCAATATATAGTAGTGAGAAGGATGGGATACTGCAATTATTTCTTTATCCTGTAATTAAAAGAGCTCCATAAACAAGACGTTAATAGTAACTGATATTTTAGACACAATATAGCTAGCTTGTTTTGTTTATTTTAGCTCTGCCACACATATTGCTTCTACAAAAAAATTCAATAAACCAATGTTAATAATGAACTTGGACATAATATTAACATCTTTGCTATTTTTGTTCCATCAACAAACAAATTTGTATCTCTAGGCAACACAGTAGGATAGTTTTGTTCCTGAATGAATCAGTGTGTCTGAATCAATCGTTTGTGGGAATGGTTCATTCATTCATTCAATTTATTGTTTAATTACTAAATAAATTAGCATTTCTAAACAAACTGGTTGAGTGGATGATAAAATGATTTACTTAAAAGATGATAAACAGTTGCTTCGTTCTTCGTTCTTAAAGTCAAAAACTGCCACAATACTGGTGAACCGATGTGAAGTGTTTAACTAATAGCTGTATAATTCCTATTACAAACCTTTGATATGTGACATGTTCACATTATAAAAATATCAGTGTAATAAATCTGACATGTGAATCAACTGAAAGCGACACACAGGTTAGGACAGAGTTCATCAAAAGGTCAACGCAAGTAGTTTGTGATGCTGACATGCAATATGGTGTGAAGTTTAACCCTAAAGCCACTTTTAATACCACAGCATCAATTACATGTTGGACCACCGGCACCATACTTGACACTGAGAACAGATCTCCAGTGTGAAAGTCAAACGTGTGGCAGTCAGTCAGGGCAGCCTCCAGAGGCCACTTACTCTCACTGTTTGACGACAATGCCCAGTTCAGGTTTCCAGTACTCGCTGGGAGGTCAGAGCCCGAGCAGGAAAAGTGGGGTCATTACCCTCTTTTGACCCCAACGACACCTCCCTTCCCTGATCCATCACGCTCATGACACACACACTCCCATTCCCACAGTCCAGAACACACACAAATGTCAACTGAGAGCGTTTGACCTTATCTGATTTATTGTCCGAGGCATTATTTGCACGGGTCCAGGTGTGGTGAGGACCACTTCCGATTCAATCACACAAACCACTCATTCAGTGGCATTCAAACACTGTGAAAGCATCTTTAATACTGGGTTGCCTTTAACAGAGAAGTCCACCTGAAGAGTGTGCTTTTCACCAGCAACTGAAAAGTGCAGAGTGACTAATGGAAATGCTGCTGAAATCATTTACTGATAGCAAAAGAGATGTGCACAAAAACGATACAATTAAACGCTAATTAAAAAAAAAGATTTTCTCAAAATTGACTAAAATGCATATTTGAAAGATCAAAATTGTTATCCATTAAAGCGTGCCAGCAGATTTTGGAACTGACACAAGGGGGAGGTAAGTTAGCTTGGTTCAAATTGCCATATATTAGTTAGTCAAAGAATATTTGCTAACTATTCATTTTAGAAAGATTTATGCTAATAACATTCTATAAATGTACCCAGTATGCAATTTATTATATAATTGTAATTTCTGTAAATGTATCCAGTATGCAAAGAACAAAAGGCACCTCTTTGAAAAAATATTTTATTTTATGAAAATAAATTGTACATTACAAGACTATCTCATGGCCTCATGAGAACCCGCTTTTAGTGCTTCACTGAAAAAAAAGAGAGGGAAATGAATTTTCTTATGCACAAGCTCAACAAAAGCCCCTGTTTACATCCAGGAGTGACTTTTACACTTTTAAAATGAGAACAAACTAATCTCCAACATCAGTTATACGACTCTCTAATAAATGACTAATAATTAAGACTTGCTTCTATTTTGGCTGTTTGACCTTTCGGGTACAAACACTCATCAAACATAATTAGGAAAGAGGAAATGAGATATTTACTGTTCGTCAAGCCTGCCTGTCATTACACAAACCTCGAACAGGTCATAATATGAGAAGTGTCATTCATTTAGCTGTGTTTACCTAATGAGATGAGATGGCAGTTACAGAGTCGAGACTCTTGAATGAATTATGAATATTGCTGCAGGAAGCTTGCACTGTTCTATCTCAAAAAAATGAAGGGACAAATGCAGCTATCTTTTTTTTGGCTACATTACTACAGCAACAGTACCCCGGAAATACACAGAAAACAATCCACCATTACTTTCATTCTTTGCAAAAGAGCTTTTTTGTGTACAAAGGAAAAGCAACATCAGTTTCCAGTTGTAAAGAGGCCTATTCTCTCTTCTTCCTCAAAGCCCAAGGGCTGTTATTCCGACAATCATCATGCACAATTCCTTTCAGGTGAAATAATTCCCTCCAAACAAAAGTCTTATGGTCTCATTTCTATATTGTGGTTTACAATATGTCCTTTCAGCAAGGCTTTGTAAAGTTGGCAGAGATTACAAAAAGTATCTACCAAGCTTAAAGAAAGTCTTAGCAAGGGCGTTGTTTCGCGTGGCTTTAATTGCTGTTATCATGCCCCATTTACAATGATTAATAGTGTGATTTTCTAAACAGACAGTTTTTTTTGCATAGTACAGGCTGACAGCAATAAATTGCAGATGGATGACATGAAAGATACAACACCTGATGATAATCGAAAAACATTACTTTCCTTTTATTAAAATAGATAGTCTGCAAGTGTTGAAGAAAGATCAAATGGCTTTTCTAAACTATAAAGAAACCAGTTACCTGTTCCATTCCAGAAAATAAACGATTACACATGTGAGATATCTAAAAAATGCATGTTTCAAATGCACTTCACAGTGTCTTAAGTCTTCTCTCATGGCCAAGAGAACCCATTGACCTCTTTTGAACTCTGGGACATTGACCTAATGCATGAGTGGCATCCATTGCATTCCTTTCTATGGCAGTGAAGACATGCTCCCCCCAAAATTAGCAAGCCATCTCAGTGTTGTACCATGTTTTTTTGTCTAACTGCGGAGGATTTTGAGCATATGCTTTCCTTTGGCCGAGGTGAACCCACAATACGTCGGAAAAGCTCAACCTGACACCAAACTTTACATAAACAATCGACTGCCTGCATGTTAAATGCATTTGAGAGCAAAGTCCATTAAGAAAAAGTACAAACAGATCCTGCAGGGATAAGGGAGAACTCAAACGCTGTAAAGGAAAGAAACAGAGCGCTATTAAGATATAAGATGACCAAAATAACAGAATATCTCCTACCAAGAAAAGCTCATAATCAAAGTGCCCTTGTGTGTCTAGATCACTTACACGGGGAACTCCGTTCTAGAATAGTTCACATGTTTAGCCCTCAGGCTGTTTAGTATTTTATAAATACATAAGCAAGTGCGGTTACGAAGCCTAATGACGGTAAACATGGTGGTCTTTGAATCCTCTCTATAGGGGTCTTTCGCTGCTGTCATCTAAAATGGAGGGTAATGGTTACTGTACACCACTCTAATGGCATGCATAAGGGTCTGCATTCTTATGCTAAAATTGCATGCTGGCCTTTCAACCCCAGGAGAGAAGCTGAGATGCTATAATAGGCTTTTAACGGCTTCTCACTATGACAACAATTAAGAAAAGAAGAAATGTGAGATGAGAACACGCATGTACTTAAAGAAAGTAAACAGCTTTAACTGTAGATCTCACAGCAGCATGTCACAATTGGTTGTTTATTAATTTATTTATGCATCACCTTGCATAGCCTGTCAAACTGTAAATTTTGTTTGCCTTACAGAATTTAAAACACTGTGATGATACGCCAAACCTGGACCCTTTTATATTTCAATGAACCAATGGAGATATTTAAAACATTCATATCAGCTATCTAATGCTCTTTTCCCAACAAAAAACAAACTTTAAGGGACCAGGAGGGTGTACTGAAGTCTTTCAATGTCAGTGCACATAAAGACCATTGAACTTTGATCCTTTAATCCCATCTTTTGGTCAGGACTGTAATTCATTGCACCTTCAAAGACATTTAAGAAATACTAATGTATTTGTACGAACATGAAACTAAAACATAAAAGTCTGGGAGGTTGGAGTGACATTTTGTTAATGTTAACATGTAATTAAAACCTATGAACTTTAACCTCTAGGAAGAAAACAGCTTAGGGAACAAATCCGTTGAAACAAAGAAAACCTGAGCAGACTTTGTGCATATATAAATATTTTGTTTTGTTTAGCACATTTCTGGATTTAAAACAAAAAATACAGTCTTTTAATTCTATATTATTAATATTTTCTCTCTTTTTTTGCAAAAAGTACTGTTCTGAGAACTGAAAACATCAGTGCAGTAATTGTGTTTCCACAAGCTTAACTAGTATATTATTTAATAATATACATGGGTTTAATGCACTTTGAGTCTATATGTTTATAATTCACCTAAAATCTAAAATAACACATTAAATGGAAAAGCCCACAAAATAAAGTCAATAAAATAATATTGTACAATAAAACAAAACTGTTATGTTTCAAATCAGAAGAGACTTTTCATGCCAAAAACATTTTGAAGGCAAATCTATTAATGCTGATTGTTTGCTATAGAAAAAGGAAGGTTTTCTCAACACAAACCGGTGTGAGGATGGAGAGAAAGGAAGACAATGTTCCAGCTTGAGGCGTTCTGTATAAAAGGTTAAAATAACTATATCATGCTCACACCAGCAGAAAAATATTCATTGCGGTGAAGTAATAAAACAGTATGATCATAGTATTGAAGCTAAAATGGTTCTCTTTCTCCTCTGCCAAGAAAAATGAAAAAACGAACACACACAGAAAAATATCATTATTAAACCCCTACATACTTTTGTTTAATGTTGAAAAATGTAAAGTCTTAGGAAAACTAAAACTAAACTTGATGAAACCTCTTTCACCAGTAAAATATATTCCATTTCTGATCTCACGCAGCACACTGAAATACAACACAATAAAACTACAAGGCAAGTTCAATCAACAGAACAGACAAGGGTTACAAAAACAAAATGTTCAATTTGTGTATTTTTTAAAATAAAGATAACTTAAAAAATCTGTGTTACAGTAGCCTATAGATAAATGCGGCCAATCTGTAAACATTACAATGCTCATTAATTTAAAATATAAACTTTTATGTGTGTAATGGCTATATAAAAAATGAAAAAAGTTACAACTCAAATAATACACACATTTTAACAGAGTTTCCTATTAAAATAAAATGGCCAAAACTGTAAATGAAAATTATTTTATGGCTTTTAAAACATTTAAAACTGGTCCCAATAAGTTGCAACGTAAGGGCTTGGTTAAAAAAAGTAGCTTTTTCCCCCAAAAAATGATGGACATTGTATTTGGTATTTTATTGTAATCAACATTACGCAGCAAATTCTGTCGACTAAGCTTACATCGAATTATACACTGAATATCCCCTTAACCTCCCTGATCTTTACAGTATACCCCTGGTACTTCTCCACTGGGAAGGTCAAGGCAGTGCAGCCATTTCCTTTAAAGCGGACCACGAGGGAGTGAATGTTTAACTAGTCTATGTTCAAGCATGCTGCGGTCTGATTTCTGATATGTAAAGTTTAGGCAATGGTCTGAAGCTAATTACGGGACGTTCCTTTAGTTTAGCGAGCAAGTGTTGTAAGCACTTTTCAACACTACCTTGATTCGCTGCACATTTAGGGGCCCCGCACAGTTAGGTATTACCTTAAATGCAGCAGTGGGCCCCCCCCAGGTCCCAGTCATCATTCAGTCTCACATACGGACTCTCACGTGTGCACACACTGATGGGGCTTTGCCATTAGTCAGTCGTCACACCGCACAATTGCAAATCGATTGAGCAGCTGTTTAAGGCTGTGGAAGAAATGCTACCATCTGGGCTTAACCTCCAGGGCATTACCACCTCTTTCCTCCCACAGAGTCCAGAATATATACAAACCAATACATATAAGCTCATGTACACGGGGTGGCTTCCATCTAACAGCTTACTAGATGTTTTTACATTTCCTGAACAAGTATGAGTGTTGCTTGAAGAACTCGTGGTTGCCAGGGTTGTGTTACGCAACTGCTCAGATTGTTTTTTTAACTTGTGGCTGTGTGATTGCTAGAATCTAGTTAAATTAGGTCAGTGCCAACATGAACTAGCCCTCATCCTTGAAAAACCAAGAACCATAAAACATACAGAAATGAACACATTACAAGTCTCATTTGCAAGAAGAAAGATATAAAATTTGTGCTGTGTTTTACAGAAACCACCAGATTTTGTTGGTCATTGCAAAAAAAACTGCGCTACCAACTCAAACCTGTAGTGAAATCTGCACTGGGAAATTGTTTATCTTCATACAGAATTCCTAATTGCATAGATTGCTATTGAAATTACTGCAAAAATTTGTGGTAAATGTTACTGCACCTTTAGAGACCACTAAAACTATAAAGAAAGACCAAATAACAAATATAGTTCATAGTTTTGCATTATTACCAAGATATAAATATCAGTGTTTAATGATTAATGAAACAATTTGTTACTCTTTTGGATCACTAATATAACATCTTACTCCATTAAAAAGTAGTCAGATATTAGTAAGATACTGCTCGGTATCTTTACCCAATCCTAAACATGACTTGAAAAATGGTGTGTATTGACAATTTTGTGTGTTTAAAACAGGATACTCAAGATACAAGATGTCATTCATGTTTATTTCATGCTATATCTAGAAGAGAGGAAGAGATGATTGGTTTACATGTTGCTTAACTGAGGTGCTACATGGATCTGTCATGACCCAAAAAGCCACAAAATGGTATTTATTGTCTGAATTTATTTTAAAAAATGACAAAATTTGAAAGTTGAGGCCTTGCTTCATACCTGCTCTGACAGCACAATGTCAGTTTTTTCTGTGCTTTGCGATGTATTTTTCACTGCGTGAGAATATGATGTGTGGCGTGACAGCTCCATGACTTGTCCTAATTGACCTTAACTAATAGTTATTGTTGCTATAACTGCAACTATAGGAATGAGGGCCAAATAGGACTTTCCCTGCTGAAAAAACTAACAAAAAAACAAAACTTCTAAAACCAGTCTATAAGCTGGCTTGCTGGTTGTTGGTTTAATATAGTCCCACCTCTCTAAAACACACCAAACACTTCTAAAGCCACCCAAAAGACTGCTCAACCTAGACTGGTTTAAAAGTTTTTCATTCACTGTTAGGATCTTTTTTTTTTGCAAAAGCAACTTGCGGCTGCTCCTAAACCACAAGATACTGTAAACATTTGTCGATTAAATAGAGATTTTCTGCACAATTACAGAGTTTTTCCTTTTTGTTTGAGCTGATAGTTTGGGGAACAGATAATTTTTTTTAGATAAATAAATAATTGAAAGGAGAACATTAAGGGGAGAGAAATTGAGAAAAATAGGGTAACTGGATAAATGAGACTTCAATGCCCAAAAGAGTGAACAAGCTTTAATTTCCTCTTTATATATCTCTGTAGGCCAGCGGGACAGACAACTCTACCCCCAGTAAATGACAGAATGACAGATTACTGAGAGCAAACAGATAGAGGGGGGAGAACAAAAGAGCGCAAAATCCATACATCTCTCATAATGTTTTTGCGGAGCCCTTTCACCCAAACTCATCCCAGTATGGCATGATGACAGACTACAGACCTTCATTCTCCCCTTTCCTCCCCTTCATTTTTGCCTCTCGCTCCTCCCTGGTGGTGCTAGTAAAACCTAGAGGGATGGTGCCATTAATCTCCTGTCAGAGAAGATTACACTTGATTCCTAAAGGCTAAACAAGGTTAAAGACATGCTTCACTTGCTGAAAGGCCAGGACGCACAAAGAAAGTTACTTAGGTTTGTTAGCATGTATCAGTCTTGAACTGTGGGACGACACTATACTTGCCCGATGAGACAAATGTGAATTCTGACACTGGCTGTCTTTATGACAAAGAACCTGAGAATGGATGTGGAAATAAAGGCAGCATGCGGTTGGGAAAAGGACAGACGTGTCAACAGTAAAAATGACTTGCTCGTCACAGCATCGTTTAACAAACAATTTACTGAACCATGGCTTGCACCTCGTCTGACAGTGACGTATGGAGTCAAAGCGTTCTATTAATTAACTCAGAAATGAGACGTACATACATTTGAGGCATAAAATGTATCAGTATATTCCAAATGCAGTCCTACATTACACTGCAAATGCAAACTTCTGTATTTACACCTAAATGAAGCTGACAGCTGTGGAAAATGGACCGAGAGAACAAAGCTGGGGCAATAACTGCAAATATTCAGATTTATGAGGGAGTCAGAAACTATTACAAGACCTCATGATGGCTGCAATAAAACCAGCTGATGACAACTGGAAAAAGACAATAAATATGTTGAAAAGAAATAAGCTGTAAGTTATGTAGCAGAGCAGAATGCTGCTTGCCAATTGGCCAAAGACTTGATTCATTTGTTAATCACAGTGCACAGTTTTTGAAGGCTTTCCAACTGTACAAGCAAATGGATTTGGGGAAAGTGTTTGAATTACAGGCCTTCTTTAAATCAAATGTCAGAAAAAAGGTGAAATTTTGCAGATATGAGCACTGAAATACAACTAAATGATAAGCCATGGTGAAATGTTCTACTGATCCTTTTTATACAACATTTCATTTACTGATTCTCATACAAAGATAAACTGGTGAATATGAAACCTCCCTTAAACTCACTTTATTTTTGCCCATGGGGAAAGGCTCAAAAGCAGTACTAATGCTAATTATATTAGGCCTCCAGTGCTAATAGAATTATTTAAAAATAATACTATTTTAACATAAAAACAGGCTACAGTTGTAATGTAATATGATATAATACAGTGAGCATAAAAGGATATCGTCTGAATAAATATTAGGCCAACAAAAGTATAGTAAAGTATAATTTTATTGGAACAATTACTGTGCCTTAAGGCCCAACATAGGGCGTTTTAACCCAAAAATTGTATAGAAACGACAGGGGAATGACACCTGGATGAACTGCATCCTCCATCCAGCCTTTTCTTCACCGTGAAAGTAAGCCTGTGGGTTTTCCGGTTTATTAGCCGCTTTCCACCATTTTCCTGAACGCAGAAGTATAGCAACAACACGCAGTAAACAATAAAACTGTTCCCACTAAAAAATCATGTAGTGGGAAAACATGAAAAAAAAAAACATGATAAGACACACCAATTTTCAATACCAAGCCGCAAAACAAACTGTTTTGTACTGCTAAAAATAGCTGGATGTGGATGAGATGGATTTACGTTAAAAAAAGTGTCAAATTTGTTTGTTGGTACATTTCAGTTTGTTGGTACATTTCAGGTCAAATGAGATTTGCGTAAATGTCAACATGTCGTCGGATGAGGCAGGCTTGAGAATGCCTACATTTGCATACCTAAAGGAGTATCACACAAGTGCAGAAATTCAGATGCAATGCTGATATTTTTACCATGTATATGATATGTGTATATTTAACAGACAGGGATTTGTTTTTGGTAATTTTACACTTTCTTCCGATGGAAATTATTGCTGAAAGTTGTTTTAACATTAAGAGTCCTGTGGTTAATGTAGTTAGATTGGGCTGATATAATTATAATTACACATTGTGGTGGGATCATTTTCAACTAAATAAACTTGTGGTCTCCTGGAAATCACAAGCGAATGTAAACATTTGCACAGTAGGTTACTTATTAAGTGCATATTTCTGTGGGTTCTCTCATTTCATGTTTGAGTTGGGAAAGAAGGAAATGGTCCAATGGATCTGGTGCCCTGCCAGTGACTTGATAGCCTATTAATTTATATAAAAACTATAATTAATAAACAGATTAATTTACAGATCTACAGAATCATCCAAAAAGTGCCATAGCAGGAAAAAGCACAAGCATACATAAACCACAAAGCACATACATCCCAATACAACTATAAGCTTTGCAGAAATTAAATGTTAATCCTAAAGACAATTAATTACGACTTTATTTAAAGTGCTAAAAATAATTGTTTCCTCTTTTATCATCAGTTCAGCCATGCACTGCGTTGTATTTTTTGAGGGCCATCTCAAGGCTGGTCAGAGACCCCATGCAGCTCCTATGTGCAAGAAGAAGCTTTGGCCGGAGATAATGAGGCCCCCCGCACGGTTTTCCACACTCAGTCCTGCTGCCTCTGAGGACTCGAGCCGCACGTGCAATGGGTACAAAACCCCAGACCCCCACATTCATCCTCACCGTCCCCTCTGTATCTCCACTTTAATGGCCTGGACTCATCTGAAGGCCAAAGGTAATTTGATGCGCTCTGCAGTAATGAGCATAGTGTTGCTGACATCTGGCCCACTAAGGTGCAAGAAGACAAGCGAGAATACAATGATGGATTACAAAAATATTGACGAGTGCAAAGCCTCAAATAAAGAGGAGAATCTTTTCTTGTACAAGCAGAAAGTCTGGAAGGACTGGAACTCCCTTAAGCCATTGCAGACCTTCTGCAAGTAAAAAGGAAAGAAGGTCAAACCATGAAGCCAACACTATGCATTGTTGTTCGACTTTGCTGACAGATGGTCGTCTAAACATTTGGAACGTATTTGCTTGACAGTCAGCAGAGTCCAAGTGTCACACATGGAAAAAAGAAAGCATACCAGGTGGAAAATTAGAAATAAGCACTTGGAAATTACTTTTTGTAATTTATTGTAAACTAGATAATCCTGAAGGCATATATTTTTTGTCCATACAGACCCTTTTATATTGTGTAAAAAAAAAGTCATATCACAAAGGCTACATATTGTTTCTGTAATCATTAAAATATTATCTAAATGTAATGTAACTAATATTTAAATTAATAACTTTGGCAGCCTTAAAAACTACTCATATAAATATATATGTATGTACACACACGCACACACAAGAAGGTTACAAATGCATTACAAAGGATTTTACAGCCTCACATTGCTTTTTAAGCATGACTATTAATAATTAAAGTACTATTGTAACTGTTATTAAAACGATTAATCAAATTAAGAAATTTGAACTCATGACAAGTACCTAAATGCTAAATGTTTTGGGCATATTGTTTGCAGATTTCAATCGGGGTTTTTTTTTTTTTTTTTTAACTGTTCAGTTTCACGCTCCCAACTAAAGGATTATCTTAAAGGTCTCACCCTGGGACACGGTTTCTGGACTTCTTTAAACCATAGACACAGAAACAGGCTGAGAAGTATGTATGGGAACAAACTCTGAGGAGATCGAATACGACAAAAGTCCTTTCCTTCAAAAGAAGTTGGCAGAAACGGACATTTGCAAGGTTTCTTTTAAAGAATGACTAATTAAAAAGCAATTACAGATGACAACAACCATGAGGAGGAAGGAAAGCAAGCCGACCTTTGACACGTTCTACATTATACCATGACTACAGGCAACATCCATTTACACATCAAAGCAGAGTCTGATAAAGAACAGTCCTAAAATCTGCTCTGTGGAGAGCTAGTCTCAGAGCTTTGCTGTGTCCATTTATTATCCTAACACAAGTATTATCAGCTTTTATCTGCAGCTGAAAAAAACGGGCTGTTTAGGGAGTGTAGGAGAAGCCATTTTTGGTGTGCATTCTTCTTTTCTTGCCTTTATGGATTTTACGCCTGATCAATCATTCAAGCATGACTGACCAAAACAAACAGTGTGAGAGTCCACATTCCTCTCTTTCAACAGGCTCAAACTCAATGGACAGAGCCTATTTGTCCAGCAAGAAAAGGATCACACACTCATTGAATGTCAGGCTGAGGGATCTTTATCGCAGGTTGTGCTGATGTATTACCTGCTGCTGACTTCTAGAACCTCATCCAAACATACACTTCAAAAGTTCAAGCTGTTCTCATAAATGTATTTAGATGTTGTAAATATGTAAGGCAATGAGTAGAAACATTAAGAATCATGTTGCACAAAGGTTACTGGCTCTTACAAACGACATGATTTCAACATCTTGCAATAAAAGCACTAAAATGTTTAGTGAAAGCTGCAGAACTTTTAGAGAAATGTAAATATAATCTCTGCATGCATTTAATAAAGCACTGTGTGCGGTCAATGCACCACTTTCGATTTTAACTTGAGGCACTCTGCTGTTAAAAAATAACTACTTGATAATGGAAAATAAAGCCAAGGGGGGAAGCTTAATGAAGTATCGACGACATTCGTGACTGTGTGTAGATTCATTCTTTCAGCATTAGACATCTCTAAGGTGCGGCTCACCGTGTAAAAATACTGAAATAGTAATAGCCATGTACTGCCACCTGGAGGTGGTGTAAACAGGCTGTCAGTGACTCTTAATGCTTTGTGTAAATAAATCACATCAGTTTATTGTCATTTTTAAAATAATACAAATCACAAACAAACTGTATTTACAGTCACATTGAGGCAGTTTATTGACCCAAGGACAAACTAAAAAGGTCCTCAACTCATATTTCATTTTACAAATGAAATATTACATAAATTTACTACATAAAAAAGAGAAAACAACATGATAGACATCATCAAATGTCAAAAGGAAATATTTAAAAAGCCCTGAAGAATAGAGCTACAAGAAGAATGATTAAACATAAGAGTATTTAGTTTTATACAGGCACACATCATATCCACAAAATGAGGGGTTAGTCACAATAAGCTTCTCCAGACACTTTGTATAAGTTTAATTTAAATCCTGGAATGAGCTGCCAATGGACCACACAACACTCTGTGTGTGTGTGTGTGTGTGTATGCATGTTTATTCACAAATTCCCTTTGTGTTCATTCATATCACTTTCAGTCCAGCTCATTGAAACGTGCAAACATGGCCTTCCGAACTGCTTGTTTGTATGTGGCATGGTTCCAGACAACAGGTTCCTTCTTCCGCTTTGTTAAGAAACAAGGGAGAAAAAATATAAAATGAAACCAATGACCCTTAGCTAATGCATCTCAGAACATCCTGTTGCTGAACAGACTCACCTCAGTAGTTTCTAAACCCAAACCTGGCCTCTCACTGCCTTTATGACTGTCCCTGCAACAACACCACAACATGCCACATTTAAGATTTGGCACTGATAGAGAAGTGTCATATGTAAATTTAATTTATAAGAATTCAGATAAAGCACAAACCTTGAGCTGCCGGCCCATGTGTTTTGCGTCTTTCTTCTTTTTGTTTCAGGTGACCCGTTTGACTGTTTTACTTTCATCTAAAGAACAAAATGTGAGTCTGAAATGAAATTATTCAGAGAACAATGGAGAATATGTTCGAAATTAAATATAATGTCTGAAGCAGATGCAGACCTGTAAGCAAAATGACGTTATTAGAAATTGCTGGATGGATAGTTAGGAAAGATGATTTACAGTACTCAGCATAAATGAGTACAACTCTTCCAAAATTGACAAATTTAGCAATTACCCTTTACTCACAAGCCAGACATATTCGAGGTCTGTGCATGTATGTTTTATCAAGCCAGTTAAATAAAGATTTTTTTCTTATCAAAGTAATGAAATGTTGTCTTGCAGAAATGCAACCTCCTAAAATTTAAAAAGTAAAAACTAAAAGAATACCTGGTGTAAATCATTTTTGATGAACAGGTATGTTGAACAAAATTAAGGAGGAGTGTTTTCTTGAAAATTAAACATTACATTAAATCTATCCCAGGTATAATGTTATCAACAGTGGAACCTTCTGGGAGAGAATTTTCAGGAGATTAATTGATTTGCAAGAGGACAGCGAGGTCTTGTGACAATGTCCTTAAAGTAATTATGCCTTCACTTTAAGCTTTTACTTCCTGACGGGAGATATTTTTCTAGTAAAAGAAAAAAAAAAAAAAAAAAAAAAGACAAACAAACAAACGCCATGTCTCAAAGATAAATACTGACTTTTTCATTTCACACATTACCTACTGTAGCCAAAACACAAACTCATTTAGCCTTTTCAGAGGCCCATATTTACAAAATAAAGACCTCTGGGAATCCATACCCTGGTCTCATGAGAACAATTCAATCATTTTTGATCTAACCACATCCAAAATATTAGGGTGCTTTAGAGGAAGAGCATAGTGCTTCTCACATAGTGCCAACAGAGTACAGAGTTCCAAAAGAGATGTCTAGAGTTTGTGAAGATCTTATAGTGTGAGTGCTGATGGTGTGTGGGGCTGTGTGCTTTATCAGTTGGGTCATGAACACACACACCACTGCGTAATGTAGTAATAATAATAATAATAAAAAAAACTTTAAACAGAAGATGCAACTCCGGCTTCATTACAGAGTACTATACTTTAAATCAAGTGTGTACTCGTTTCTGCAACCGTTTTTAAAACCTATTTATGCCATCTCACCACAAATTGTATTAGGGATAATTAGAAAAAAAAAAGTTCCTTTTTATGCGGAGTAGAGTACCTCTTTTTCCTGGTGTTCTAGAGCCTCAAGTTCTCTCTTTGACCTTTTGATTTTTAGGTGAATCTCCATATTTTGCTAAAATAAAGAGAAAAACACAATAAAGGGAAGGTCAAAACCTGACCCACAAATTTCTAAACAATTCAGTTTAGTAAACTAATTTATATACTTTCATTTTTATACAGTCCATAGATCATAAAACCTTCATTTAGTGATCCGTTACCTTATGCAGGTCTGAGAGCTGCTGGTGGCGGATCAGAGCGTCTTTATTAGGGAACTGCCTCCTGCACAGAAGACATGCCATCTTCTTCCAATCTGTCAACCTGTCTTCCTTCTCGTCTGCCTGTGGCTGGCTCTTTGCAGGCCCTGCGGCTTCCTGCTTCTCGTGTTTCTCTTCTTCCTCCTCGTCGCTGCCTGCCCCATAGTCAGCCGCCAACATTCCAAGAGAGCCCATGGGCCGCTGCCAATACAAGAGGGAGAGAGGGAAGTTTTACTTTGATCTACAATGACACTCACTGTAAATCTGCTTTAGTGTGGGTGATCAAATAACCTACATCAATCAGGGTCAAGGTGATGTGTGTGCCCTTTCAGCTGTCTGGGAAAGCTGAGACTGGAGTGTATTTGAGTGCATGTTAATGTGTGTGTGTTGTAGAGAGTAAGACTGTAAACTCTCACCTTTGATGATTTTTCCTCTTTTTGTTTTGGAGGAGCAAGAGGCTTCTTGAATAATTCATCTGCACCGGTGGCCTATATGAATAAACGAACAGTATGAAATAACAGACATTAAAACATTTAAAAGAAATATCAACGCTAAAATATAGTACGCTGTTATAGACCTATGATTTATGGGTGAGATCAGACTGTGAAACGTACTTGATTTTAAAAACATGATAGAGCTGGCCTATTGCATTTTCCCTTATTTTACACACAATTACAAAGTCAAGGATGCTAATAGGGATTAGAAGTGAGGAAAAATTTCATTTTTAACACATGTCAGTGAAAATATATGATGGAAGGGACATGAGTAAGGATTGGAGAGAGAAATTAGAGATTTCAAATGTAGTCCAACTGAATAATTTATGGGACATTGCAACCCACAACACTTCATATGACTAAAAATACCAAGCATTACACTGTTTTGCTGATGGATTAAAAATAAGAGCATGACATATGCAACCCTATCTGTTTAAGGGATTGGTAATGATATTATCTCTGGGGAGGATAATAATAAACACCATACAAACAGAACTTGTTGCCACAGTCTTAGGGTGTTATAGTTGCCAGGTGTGAGTGGTTTGTAACATGGAACAATCAAAAATCATTTTGGCCTCTAGATATAGTCCAACCTTCCTTAAATCATAGATTGTGCACTGAAGTTAATAATCAGTAAGGTGTAGGGTTTGTTAAAATACCTAATTCTAAACAATGTAAACAAAAGAGAGGAGTAAAAAGTAGTGGTCTGACCTTTCTTTCAAAGATGGCAAAGGCTGCATCAGCAGCTTTTGAAGGTCTTTGGTCATCTCCTCCAGACTTGAAAAGAGGTGAAGGTGATCGGACACTTTCTTTCTGCCTGTTTTGGATTTTCGCCCATCGTTCCATGTCTTTCATTATCTGATGACCAGATCCAAAATTACAAAACAGATCGAACACGATGCGTATTGTTAATGAAAAACTGAATGCAATGCAAATGAAGTGATATTAAAACCTTAAAAGCTGCTAAACTTCTCGGCTTCTCGTCCTTTTCCTTCTCTTTCTTTTCTGCACGCGAGACAGACTCCTCTTCCATCCGCACCTCCGACACGGTCTCTGAAGCAGCCTTCACTTCCTCCTCTGTGATGGGGGTAGCTATAACCTCAGCAGTCGCTGCCACAGGGACAGAAACCTCAGGGGCCGGCTCCAGAACATCAGTAGAAGAGCTTTGGACTGGGACGTAGGTCTTTGAGGCACTGTCCCAGTACAGGTACTGCTGATTCTGAGCATCATAGAAATACTACACAAGAAAAAGAAATATTTTGTCACTGTATATTGCATTTCATGCATATTAAACATTATGGAGAATCAAAAGGCTATTTTCTCTACATACCCTTGAGTTGGGATCATAGTACAGAGTAGTCTGAGGGTCATAGTAAAATCCTGATGTAGCATCGTAAAGGAAGGCTGACAAATCTGGAGCCTCAGATGCTGCGGAAACAAGCGTATAATTATCAGTTACAATCCTCAACTAGGGCTGGTGACAAGTACTGCAAATATAACCAAAAGGAAAATGGTTCATCTTTAACTGAACAGTGTCGTACCATAGCTATAGCCGTCAATGGACTCCGCAGCTCCAGGAAGAGCAGTGTCAGATAAAGCTGCAGTCTGGTGTTCAGCTGTCTGGACTGACGCCATTGTTGTTGTCTCAGAATACATCACACCCTGCACACAGCCATACAGTCAAATATCTCTCCTGGCTTCAACTGGTCACTTTGTTTCTAAAAAAAATTTTCCTTTGTGCTACTTCAAAAAGACAATCACCTGTGTTAAGCTTGAAGTTGGCATTACACCTGATGACAAGGCGCCATCCACTCCCATTGGGTCACCTGCAGAAAGTCCCACAGAACACATAAATGGATATATTGTGCTACAGTCAATTTTAATACTATAGCCATTCATTACAAACCCAATACCTTGCAAGGCAGGTGCAACACCCATAGCTGTATGAGAAGACTGAGGATAAAACGGTTGTGGTGACTGCTGATATTTATGCTGTTGCTAGAAAAAAATCAAATGGGTAAACTTTGATAGAAGATATGGACTGTTCATACAAAATATGCTCATGTTCTACTAGGATATTTTTTAAACAATGTTCCATGTATATATATGCTACACAAAGTGATTTTAACCATCTTGATCTCTCTTTTTTTTATCTCACGCTATGAGCACTACATTTTTAAAATGTCATTTCAAGATAAAGGAATATCAGTCTTATAAAATGTACCTTAAAAACTGTTTTAGACACAAAACTGTCTAACTTTCTAAAAGATTCGGTAACAATGTGCGACATGTATTGAAATGACCTACCATCATAACTTCTGGGGGGAAACCCAGGAGAGAAGTGTTTGACTTGTCATTTTCCCTCCTATAGCTGCAGTTAAAACAAAAATTACCTTTAAAGCTCAAATAACAACCGTTATTAAGTTCATACCGAAATGTCTTTTTATGAGGATTTATGAAATGTTTCCTCAAAGAACTAAAACGAGAATATTCAATATTCTAATATTGCTTATTACTTACATGTATCCCAACAAAATAAGACTTACTTTTGGTTTTTCAAAGGTTTGGCAACCTCAGCATAAACTCTAACCCCATCAATCATGATGGGGCGGGGTTTGGTGAGCAGCTCCACCAATCGTGTCACATGCTGTATATAAAGGGAGTAGTATAATAACAAATTCATCAAGGCACACAGTGGACCATTTTAAAACATATTGTGATCATTATAATACCTCATGGGAATCCATATCGACAAAGCAGAAGCATTTGGATCCAGGTGACTTCCCTTTGACCAGTCGTACATTGCGCTCATCCAGGTACGCAAATGGATCGAGTGCTTGTAGAATGGTCTCCACGGTGGTTGTAGGCAAAATGTTCTTTATAATCATGGCTGAAAATAAGACGATATGAAACTTAAAAACAATCTGCGACTTACTTTTGTTAATTTGTTTTACATCACTTACTCTTGCTCTCCTTGAAGACCGGATCAGAGTGCTGCAGGTTTTGGCGAGGTGCTCTCTGATTGGTCCATTCTTCCACTTGTTGTTCCACCTCCTGCTGTTGTAGCTGTTGGTCGACTTGCTGTTGCCATGCTTCAGGAGTCAAGTTGGAGTTTCTTTGCCACACACTTTGAGAGGCAGGCTCCTGCACAGGTTTGGCATCAGTTTCCTCCTTTAGATTCAGTGGCAGGACTGGATTTGGTAACAAACCGTCATCGCTGGCTGGATCGGCTTTAGCTGGCGGTTCATGCTGCAGCAATCCAAATCACATTTAAGTATGCCAATCACACTAATAAATACTTAAGATCAAAACATATCAAGCTTTACCTAAGAACTCACCTGTTCTTTCACAGTTTTGTCTGGCTGGATATACTTGAGCAGAGCAGTCTTGTTACCAACCTTAACAGATCCCTAGAAAACATGACAACAGTCTCTCAGTGTTAAGTGGCTTACAGCCCAGAAAATTAACCCAACAACAAAAATGAAAAGGTATTTCCCATTTGCCCGTCTGAGGGCATAAACACCAGCAGATCTGATCTGGGCTTTACTTATGCCCACGTTTGGATTAAGTCTGCGTCTATTGTTTTTCATCTGCCTTTTTAATATGAGAGTAAAATCTTAAAAGTGTAGTAAATTTTACAGTGGTTATATGACTGCAATTTATGTACTACCACCTTTACTTGAACGCTAACCTGAAAATAAAACTAGTAACGTCAAAGTACATAGTAGAAGCATATCCATCGCACAAGTAACTGCACTTTCATCCGCAACAGGATGAAGAATAAAGACAATAAAGTCTGGCTTGTTTCAAGTGAGAAGACTATGCAGACATAACGGGAGGGCAGCTTGGAAAAAGCTAGAAACCTCTAGATCAGAATTTACTATCAAAATGGGTTGGACAGTCGAAACCGTGCCGCAGTGACAATCTTTGCTAGGACATTAAGAATTTCTCATTTTGTTTTGCATACAATTATGCTGTTTGTAAAAAAAAAAAAAAAAGGGTTTCAAAAAACAGACTATGTATTTACTGGCCCACTATGAAAAATCCTGTTCATGCCCGATAAAAGAAAAGTCCTGTTTATGGACAACTGTAGTAAAAGTCTTCAGCTTTTAGGTTTGCAAGGACCTAACAGTGTAATGTGAACGGCATTTTATGACTTCTTACCCACCGTCACTGCTTCAGTTACTTCTTGTAGGAATTACTTTTTAAGTGTTTCACCAAGTATTAAAAACAAGCTAAGTTATCCTGCTAGTTTGCCAACAAGAGAAATTGTAGTTTCGGATGAAAGACCCACCCTGAGCAAGATTCTTTTCTGAAAGGTACTTTCCCAGACATTTAACAAAAAAGAAGGTGAAATATATGCTGATGCAAGCAATACAGTTCACAGGGAATTCAACTTTTAGCATAACAGCCAATGGCTCGACACAAATCCAAGCAACCCTTCTAGTTGCTATACTTGCCTTACATTTATAGCGGAAGTTTCATTAGAAATATCAAAATACTACTAATACAAACAATCCCTGATTTTCCAAATAAACAGCATGGATCTTTCTATAAATCCAGATACACAGCAACCATGAAGTCGGTCAAGATGGAATAAGCAGGAATGAAAAGAATGAGTTTGTTGTGCAGGAAGTGATAAGACACCCAAACTCAAGATGATTCAATCCCCATCCACGGAAAGAAGAAAAAACTTCAGGCTGCAAGCAGAACCAAAGAGCACAGTTCTGGAACTGTAATTCCATAAGGTCCAAGGATAAAGAATAAGTGTTGACACAGCACAAGGACGATACTGTGCTGTAGGCATAACAGCATAAAGCTTTACCTACAATCGTTTAACAACCTGTTCATCAGAATTTCAAGTAGGACAAAACAGCTACTACCTTTCCTTCCAAGTCAGCAAGATATGAATATCTACAAAAGGAGGCTACATATAGCACTTCAGTCACCACAGAAATTATGAAAATCCAAAGCTGAATAAATTTAAAGTACAACAATAAAGGACGCCAAAGAAGAATGCTTCATTACCACTTCAGAATATGCCAGTGGCAGTAAGTAAAAAGTGATCGTAAGTGACCTCGAGATGGTCAAATGAGGGAAATAAAATATACTGTTGAAAACGAAGAGTGAAATATCAATGGTCAGGAGTTCTACCACCTAAGAGTTGAAGAAACAGGTTGTACAACTTGTTGCACAGATGCAAATGCAATTCAAATTCAGAATGCCATGTATCCATTCACAAAACTACCCATTCGGTATAAGTCGAAAAAAGTTAAATGTAACAGTTCAGTTGCTCAGCTAATACACCTATGGCAATCAAAGAATAGTGGACCCTTTGTCACTAGGCTCACTTGTTATGCCTGAGAGCTAATGTTGCAAACTAAGTGGCATGTTGTAATTGGTCATAATTAATATAAGTGGGAAAAATATGTTCTCTTGAAGGTCTCATGTCCCATCTACCCCATTCCCACCCAGAGCCCAGCCACCTCCCCCTCCCCAGGCCCAAGCCTTCTTCCTGTTCGCAGACAGAGTCGTTGTAGAAGGACGAGGATGGGCCACCTGGTTGGACTCCATGAAGTGGACAGCATCCTCGAGGTTTAAAAACTCCACATAGGCCATATCGTAGCTGTAACCTGGGAACAGCATTTGAAATACAGATGGGTTTGTGTTAGTTATTGCAGGTAAATAGGTGAATTTTCAAGAGAAAAAAGCAGTGGTTCGTTTCACGAGACATATCACAAAGCGAATTCATGTTTTTTGATTGTCGGCACATTTTATTTTATTATTTAATTGACTGAAGTCACTTGCGAATAATCAGAGTAGACTCAACTTAGAGACAGTTCTAAAGCCAAGATATACACCAATAAAAATAATAATTGATAACAACAGAAAGAGAAGGAGAATGTGAGCTTTAAATAACACTAGTAACTGAGCTTCTAGTAAATAATATCTAATAACATCTAATAAGTCTAATAACATCTAAAACACATCACAGAAGACTCACATTTATTTTCCAACAAACTAGCAACAGTATGAACAATTAAAAAAAGAATAAATAAATAATAATAAAGCACATAATAAAACAAAGCAAAAGTTATTCATTGGATTCATTTGATTAAGTGTAACAAACTAAATCTAAAAAGCTGCTCTCTTCACTACAAATTTATATATGCTTATAAATATACAGTTAATTTTAAAATATATTTATATTTATTTTGGTATATTTTCCATGACTTGGAGTCATTAGCAAAATGCAATTGTATTATAATAATTTTATTAATAATAATAATTTAAAAAAGAATAATTAAAACCGTTTCCTGATATTTCCAGATTTTCCAAGGAACACTGAACAGCATAATAGCTTTTTTGATACAGTCCTTAAAAAACAAAAAAAAAAAAAAAAACTCTTTTGCCGTATAAAAAAAGAAGAGAGAAAATGCTAAAACTTTTATCAGATGAACCCACAGAGGAATATTTTGCAGCAACACTCCACATCATCACAAAGTAGTGGCAGTTGATATTTGTGTTTCAACAGGTAATGGCTTATTTATAAAGGGAACCACATTTAAGAAATTCCAAAATTCCCACTAAGCGCATGCCACCTTAAAGATGGAAGCTGCTCAGGGAAAATTCATCCTCCCACACAAGAACATGGGGAAAGGGGACAACAAGAGAACCTGTAGCATGTTTGCAAAAGTGACTCAGATGCAGAAAGTACAATCGATGTAAAAGAGACAGTGAGCGTAGAATTCGGAGAGCGAATAGCGAAATGTGGTTGCGAATTGGTCTTCACCGTTTACAGCAGACAAAATCTCACCTGGCACAACATCCTTTATCTTCATACCCTGCATTGGCACACCATCACGGACTGCGAAAGCATCCAGAATCTATGAAAGAAAGAACTAACTGACGTCAAACGTATTAAATGGTGTTGTATTTAGACACCAAGAAAGAACCATTTAAGTAAAAGTATGAAAATAATAAAGTTTAGAATATTGATAAAATAAAATCTTAATCTTGTTTACCTGTTGCATTGTGGCAGTTTTAGGAATTCCAGAGATGACAATGGTTTTTGAGACTTGATCCTGGACACTTGCATTCCTGTAATCCTGGTCCTTTATTTCAAAATTCACAGTAAACTTTAAATATTCAGATAATTCACAAAACAATCTGTACTAGCGAGTTTACTAATAATTATTTTACTATTAATTACTACTATTATTTTTATTTTTTTTCCACAGGATAAAGGGATAAAAAAATTTTTTTTTTTAAATCAAGCTGAAAAATAAAAAAGAAATCTACTTATTCTATTTACATTATACATTAATAAAATCTAAATTATTTTGTGGTTGAATAAGAAACTTTGGTGCTTTCCAATAAACAAAATCAAAGACAACCGCCAACCTGAGAACCAGAGTCATCTGGTCGCTGAGCTGGACCAATTTTGGATTCCTTCACATCTTTCTCGGGTTCTTGAAGATCCCCAAGATTATAGTCGTATTTGCGGCCTGAGCTGGTGCGATAATCAATGTCTCTATAATCCTGATCCTGCCGCTCTCCTCTATTACTCTGGGGTTCCTTCTGCCCAGACATCATGCTCTCTCTCTGTGGTCCCTGCTCTAAAGCAATGTCGCTGGAACCCTTAAAGGGCACTCGATCACTTGCGAAGTGATGCTCTTGATTTGGCTGGTTCTTGTCTTGGAAATATGGAGGTCTACTTCCTCCAGGGGCAGTTCTTTCAGTCTTTTCATCTCGGTCACCAGGCCAGGGTTTATCTCCATCTCTACTTTGGGCATTTTGAGGGGGATCCAGTGGAAGAAGAGGAGGCTTCTGAGCTGGATCTCTTCCTGGAAAATCACTAGGAATGTTTTTCTCCCAGTTTTGGTGTTTGGAGTCTCTTTCCGATCGATTAAAGCCTGTGCTGTCTTTTCCCAAAAACCCATCTCGGTCTCTGTCTTTGAACTGGGGACGTTCTCCAAAGTCTACATCTTTTCCACGGTTAGAGAAGAACTTGTCTTGCAGTTCTCTCTGGAAAAGTGGTGGTGTTCTGCCCATCATCGGTGGAAGAGGTTCTCGGTCTCTCATGCCATGTTTGCGCCACTCATCTGAGAGCGATTCAGTTTCTCTCCCTCTGAAACCCATTGGACTGTCCATCGGCTCTGGGAATTCTCGGTCTCTGAGGGTCATCTCGTCAGGTCTGATCATGGGTTCTGGGCCTCCAAGACTTAAAGACATATCAGTTCTTCCTCTGATATCCATGGGCAAACCATCATTGTCTCGAAACATCTTAGGTGGCTGGTCTCTAAAATCATTGGAGGACCCCATGCGGTTTCTCAGATCCATATCAGATTCAAACCTTCCTCTTGGATTAAGCGGAGGTGTGACACCTCGTCTGTCAAAATCCATCATTGGTCTGTCTCTGGGAGGCATATCCATGTTGAACCCATCAATGCCACCCATCCTTGGCCTCTCCCTGTCTCTCATGTCCCCGAGATCTCCATTTCCACCCATTGCCACCATGGCAAGTCTCCTTCTGATGTCCATGGGAGGAAGCCCAGGCACATCCATCTGGAATCTCTCCCTCATATTCATGAATCCATCCTCTGGACCCCTCATATTACCACCCTGCATGTCTCTGCCACCCATATCCATCGGTGTCCTAGACTGACCCATAAAACCTGGAGAATTCTGAAGATTGTTTCTCTGATCCATTTCAAAGCGTCTTCGATAATTCATGTCCATTTCATCCCCTGGTCTGAAAAAGTCTCTTCCTCTGTCATGAAGACCCATGTCTCGTCCTCTCACATCAGGTGGGCAGTCAAACCTCCTTAGGTCCATGGGCGACCTGTCCATATTCATGCCATCCCGACCTCTGAAGTCAGGTCTTGGGCCATCTCTGCCATCGAACATGCCACCACGAGGTTCCCCCCTGCAATAAATTCAGAGCATTACTACAAATGATCAATCATTTACTTTTTCACAAAACATACAAGCAGGGCTGCACGATTTGGGAAAAATGTGTGATTGCAATTATTAAGGTCAAAATTGCGATTTGCAATACGATATGTAAGTGGTTTGACTCAACTTGCTTGTTATAAAGGAAAATGCACACACAGCTTACTAATAATGCTGAAATCTGTATTTCTCAACTGAGATACAGTATACAGTGCAATCTAGCAACAACAAATTAAAACTAAATTGTACAAAATTATACAACAGTAACATCTTTTCATTACTGAATTAAGTTACACTAAATTAACATTAAAATAAAATGAAAAGGTCAAAAGTACAGATAAATAGAACAAATACCCATTTTTATATTTTTACATGTTGTCCCAAAACATTTAAGCAGGATGTAACAGTATATTTCTTTTGGTGTCTCTTGTCCAGTGTGCCAATCATTTTCTCAAATCCCTCTTTGATAAAAGTGCGTTCACACCGGAGGCGACTTGGGCGAATATATCTCGCTATTCGCGTGTACTTGGACGCTTGAACATGTCGAGTTTAAGCCGGTTTAACACCGGCACTGCACGCGTCAGCAGGGGGTAAGCAGCGCGTATTTTTTCCGGCGCCCATGTTAACAGATGAGAGCAGAAAGCAGAAACAGAAAGATGCTTGTCTATCCTACTGCTGTACAAGCGGCCAGTATGAAATCGCAATTGGCACGCGCTGATCATGCTCTTCATACGCGCTGCTTCTGCGTGCAGTAAAACCAGCATGTTTAACACGCTTAATTCGTGCGAATAGTGCTGCAGGATGTCTAATTGCGTCTTTGCATTGACTTAACATATAAATGACACGCGCTTAACGCTTCATTCGTGTCTGCTGGGAACGCAAGAATGAATGTCTCGTTACGTCCACGAATGCATTTATTTATTTAATATAATCGCAACATTTTCTGTAAAGTAATTGCATAGGCTGACATCGCGATTGCGATATGATTAATCGTGCAGCACTACATAAAAGCTGTGTCCTAATTCATCCTTCGAAGACTGCATTCCCAGAATGCGACACAGCAGCGTTAAAGCAAAGCTGATTACCCTTTCAAATGTATCCTCGAAATGTGGGTCATAAAAGATCAAATTAAAGATATTTCTTGAAAAATAAAAGTTGCTTGGTTTGATATTTTGTCTAGCATTATTCACACTGAATACTGTGGGTTTAAAATGTTTAATATAACCATGGACCACAAAAAAAAAAGTCAAAAGGGCCATTTTTAAATTATACATAACCTGAAAGCTGAATAATTAAGCTTTCCATTGATGTATGCTTTGTTAGGACAGGACGATATTTGATTGAGATTAAACTATTTGAAAATCTGGGGTTAAAAAAAAAACTGAAATATTGAGAAAATTGCCTTTAAAGCGGCACAAATTAAGTTCTTAGCAATGCTAATCAAACATTACAAATCAAAAATTATGTCTTAATATATTTATAGTAGGAAACTATTTATAGTAGTCATCTGGGGCAGATTTTTTTACTTAATTTTCTAATCACTTTTGTCAAAAAAAAACAAATTTATAATATTAACCTATACAATATATTTTTGACTACTGCTACATATATACCTGTGCTTATTAATTATATCAATTACAATTAAAATGTGTATACATTTTACACTTCTATGCTAATTTTTATGCTTAAATTCTAGAATACACTCAAAAATCTGCATTTTTTTATGTGAAATGCACATTGACAGGCAATTAATTGCAGGTATGATTCATTTGAAGTTCTGACAAAATGTCCCACAGTGTGACAGCACTTTTATCAGGAATTTAACTTTAATTTAAGAGACCCTTAGGAACACAGTACATTGATGGTATATTCCATGTGTCTGATAAAGAATGCAGTCTTATTCTCTGAAGACCTCTTACCGAAAGGGCATTCCTCCTCGTGCTCCAGGTCTTGACCCGTTCCACATTGTTCCCTCCTCTCCTTGAAACTCTCCCTTAGCACGAGTTTCGAGTGCAAGGACGTCGTTTCACTAGAAAAATAAATACCTTATCATTAAAGATTCATTAGTTTATCTGTCCTAATGTACGCATATTCCGAAAAAACATTTAGAAAATATCCACAATATGTCATCGAAGGCCTTACACGTATCATTAACCACTAACGGTACAGGTTACAGAGATAAACGTTGTTGTTTTGCAAAACAACACGACGAGGGTTAATGAAAACCGTTGAATATAACGTTGATGTCACATTATTGGAGCTGCTGCATATTTGCTAACACAATACGTTTGGCTAATGTGAGTAACGTTATATAAGCTAAATGCGGTGAAATCAAACTGCATGTCAAATACACCGTTGTGTGAAAGTGATATACACGAGAATAATTTCCAACTACTTTTCTCAGTACTCAGATATTTGTTAACAAGAAGGCAAGGCATCGCTTTATTCATCTCATAACGTTAAACCTCCCCTCATGAAGAAGGCTAACGTGCTAACTTTAGCTTACAATCAATATCAGTGCAAACGTTTTTTCGTTCATCTTGATTTTACAACATGCTACAAATAACAGTGGAATATTTTTTTGTGTGTGTTTAATGTCTGTAAAGCCATTTTAAGACGTCTCACCTAGCTTGTAGAGATCTGTTCGCAGGCTCTTTTCTGGATTCTCGACAAAAAGAGGCGGAAAAGTACAAACTCCGTTTCCGGTGCGCGAGGGCTTATGGGAGTTAAAGTTACACAATTCAGTAAACAAAATAAAGTTACCATATGAAATTCTAATTAATTTTAATCACAATCTCTGTTATAAATGAATGAATTTATGATAAAAAAAGGATTACATGTTATATGGATTTTAATGTGCAGCCATGCTTTAAGCCAATAAATCAGGGGGCATAATTTGGAAACTTTAAAATGTTATTTAAATTTAGTACTAATCAGGAAATAAGAACCACCATGGAAATATACACTGTCCAAAAACATTTATTTTGCATATAGAATAACAAAATACAGAAGCCACAAACAGTGACAAACACGTTAGGCTGAGCTGATACATGAAAATGATGAATCACACATTTTACTTTACATTTGCACAATCACTTGTTTTTCTGCTCTGCCTTCTATGAAAACTTTTCTCAGAAAATATATTTCAGTGTTTACAGAGCCTGCCGTCAGTGCATAAAGAGGAAAACATAGCCTAAACAGGAGAAAATGATGGTTTTCGGTTGAGGTCAAACTAATGCACACAGAGGTCAAAGTGTACGTCTGTATAGTTCCTTTTACATTACTGAGATAGTACTACAAGATAAAACTCAGTGAAGCTATATACAATGGGGAGTATATTTAGCAAATGCTTAAAAATAAACATGTGACCATGCTAAAGACAATCAATTAAAACAAACAATTAACAACAAATAACTATGACATAATGGACATGAGCTACAGCAGGATTTGCAGTTGAAGGACATTGCGATTCCTTTCTCTCCACATGGACAGTAAAAATAAGGTCTGGGTTTTAGGCAGAATACAACAACTGAACATAATATACAGCTATAAGACCGAATACGTGAACAACCATTGAGAGCAAATTGCTTGGCTACCTGTATGAAATATGGCAGGAACATCGTATCACCTGTATAGCAGTTTCACAGTATTACAGCAATATTCATATTGCTTTGTTTGTACTGCACATTAACAGAACGTTTGGAAACCCTTAGACTAGAACGAAACCAGATGTATCCTAAATAAAATGCAGTGCTCTTTAGAATATGGATATAAGGGCTGATTGAATAAAAACAGCTACATAATTTCTTGTTAGATTGTACAGCAAAAGAAAAATAAACATGATTCAGCAGTACAAAAACACTGAGTAATATAGTGATATGATAATATATTGACAAAAACAATGCCTTGTACATCAGTGAAGTACAGCAGCCGTTTTAGTTGCTGGTTAGCCAATATTATAACACAAAATATGGATGTGAATTGTAATTCAGCAGCTGGGCTCTTTTGGATCATATGAAATTCTGTATTAAAGTTCAACCATTATCTTATTTAATGGCTTTAAAATTCATCTTTTGAGGCTATTTTTATTTTAAAATGTTCCTTTGCTCTTTGCAGTCAGAAAAAAAGAAATATTATTTTAGGGTATGTAATAAATCTAACAAAAATATTTAAACCACATGATCTTTTAATGAAATGCTTTAAAGTAAATCTAAGAACTACATAAACAAGCTTTATCCGGGTAATGGATCTTATGTTTTATAATACCCTTAAAAAGATGGTAGCAAAGGTATGATGAGGATTTTTTAAAATTGGTTTGAATCAACCAGGGAAAGTAAATTGCGGATTATTTCTTTAGAAGTAACAAATAATATTTCTTTTATAAAGCTATTTAAGAAAATACAGAATAGACTAATATGAGACTGGGATGTACATTTTTAAGTCTTAAGTTACAGCATTTTGCACAAATGAAAATGTAAAATGGCAATCAAGCTATTAAGCACAATTGAACTTCGCTCCACCATAAGTTTTCAATATGAATTTGTATGTAATGTGTAGGTGCTGCTCTACTTGTCACTAAATTTGCCTGAATGTAATCAGGCATTCTATTCCTCCCTATTCTCCCCACTACGCTGCTGGGTTGTCTGTATCTCTCCATTACATCGTGTTGGAGCTGAGGCCTCGTGCGTCTGGGCCTCAGGGTGATCCAGGGCAGTGCGGGGAGGCACTGGTGTAGTAGCCAGGGGAAAAGGGGTGGTGCTGGGGGTAACAGGTCCTCCTGAGGCTCCCATTGCTGGACTAGAGGCTCCAGAGTCACTCTGATCTGGAGCCCTGAGTCTCTTCATCATGGTAGTCACACGAACAGCTTTCTGGATAACAAATCACAATAATGTTTTAATATAACACGCTGCACTAAAAATAATAATTTATGTTATTCATAAATTAATGCATTTTTATCTAAAACCTAACTAAATATATTTTGAAATGTAATGTATTCCTATAAAGTCAAAACATTCATCATTCCAATGTTCAGTGTCAAATAATAATTATTCTAATTGATTTAAAATTCTATATTAATAGAAAGTTCACTTATTTGAAACCTTACCTTCCATTTAGCTTTAGCAAAGTTTTTCTCGATCTGAGCACAAACACCATCTTTGATGTTCTTGTCTGAGGCTGCATTTCCAGATATCCTAAACAACAACAGCAAAAAGATTCATAGCAGTTATTTTTGAATGAAACTGCAGATCAATTATAAAATGCAGATTGTGTACTGGCAAAGGCCCAATACCACTCATGATTGATGGCTTCCTGTGCAGTCAGTCTTTGGTCCTGTTCCACCTCCATTAAACATGCAACTAGGCTTTTTGCTGCAAAGAATTAGTTGAATAGTTGAATTTCAGTTCGGATTTCACACCTACTGTACAGTGATTTGTGTACTGTACCTGAATCTGAGATGTCATCCCAATAGGGTGAGTCAAACTCATAGTCTCCGGACAGAATTTTCCGGAACAGGTTCTTATCATGATTGTCATAATCGTCATCTTCTGTCTCATCATAAAAAGGTGGGTTTCCTGACAGTCTGTTGAAAATAATAATATGACCAGAGCATTAAAAGGCAAGGGGTTAATTAGGACCATAACACCATATGAACAACAACTGATTGTTGAGGAGGGATTAGGGAGAGAAACAGATACAGGAAATACTGTGCACTTACAGAGTGGCAATGATGATGTAACACGCAATGTGACAACAGGAAATGGAAGGTACATGCTGATGAACACAAAAATGTGTCAGGCAAGCGACTCCAGACATCTATGGGGTCTACTAATAAAAAAAGATCTGGTTCAAGAGCACAGTGAAATTACTGTGCTCTTTATGTTGGACCATCTGACACAATGACTAAAATAATGATGATGTATGAACTCACAGGATGTACATGACCACCCCGATGGCCCAGCAGTCCACTGGTCTACCATATCTCTGTCTGCCGACCACCTCTGGAGCTATAAGAGAATAAGAAAACCTGATATAAGCACTATACTATATTACATTGTTCTTAGACAATTTGGTTTTCATGTTGGTTTACATTTTTGCAAAACATTTTATGTAATGACTACAATCTTAAATGGTGCAACCTCAAAGATCTTAAATGCACCTTAATAAAATATATACAAATATTTTACATATTTTAAATGGTACATTTTTAAATGTAATTCAGGAATGAAGAAATGGGTGTGTTTTGAATTAATTGTCTGTATTATTATTTCTATATTGTTATTATTATATAACTAGTTTTATATCATTGACACAAATATATTTTAATTATATACTGATAGGCCTAATCAGTAGGTATATATAACCCATAATTCACAATATAGGAGTTACATCTGAAAGATTTGATGCTTTTTCTTACCAAGGTACTCCGGTGTGCCACATGGCTCTTTGATAAGACCATTTTCCAGTTTGGCCAGGTGAAAATCACTGATTACAATTTTTGAGTTCTTCAGGCGGTTGTAGTAGACCAGATTTTCCAGCTGACAGGGTGAGGAAATATAGTAGTAAATGCATTCAGCTGTATAAAACTTCAAACACTTCAGGTTGCAAAGCCTTTATTAAATTCAGAAATGTTTCATATTTAATTAAAAATCAAGATGCAAAACATATAATTGATAATGGTATGATTGCTAGAATTATATTTATTATTATTATTATTATTAATAATAATAACAATAACAATAATAAATAAATTAACCCTTTAGTGCATCTGATCAACCTCTAATTCCTCTGAGGCTGCATTCTGGTGCAATACCATGTGGAGACCATTAGATGGTACTAAAGGCCCAAGTCACCTTTAGGTTTCTGTGAACGATGTGAAGAGAGTGCAGGTAAGCCACAGCCTCAAGCACCTGCCGGATCACATTGCTGGTGTCACGTTCTGAGTAGTAGCCCTGGTCTAAGATCCAGTCGAACACCTCCCTTCCTGTGGCCCTGAAGTAAAAAACATGAAAAATAGCCAAACCAAATTTGACAAATTGTCCTTGTAGTATAATGACTGTACAAAAAATCTTCTTAATTTATACAATGATGATCGAGAAAGGAATGCATTTTCATGTAAAAATAAAAATGTTTATCTAAAAAATAAAAATTCTTTCAACATTTAAACCATTTGCAGCTTGAAAACCCCAGTGGCCACTGAATTTGTAATTTACGTTTTCATTTGCTTAATCTGTTGACTGAACTTTTAAAATATCAGCAGGATAAAGATACAAAAGGATAAAAACATTGTCTCTCAGCATGTGTAAATAATTAGAGGATTTACTTTTCTTTCTTTTTTTAACAAACACAATAAATGCAAAAAGTATCCATTCACACTCTTGTACTTTTCTTATTCACACTCACAAATGAAAATCTCAAAGCACTTACAGCTCCAGAAAGAGGAAGTACTCTTTTCTCGTCTCAAAGACATCTACCAGCTGGAGGATGTTATGATGCTTCACCCTGCGGGGAGAGACAGAGAGAAAGCAAGAGAGAAACTGTGACACTGTGAAAGGAAGCAGAGTAGAAAGTGAAAAGAAATCATGACATGATCTGCAAAAATAAAATCATTTGCATGGTAAAGAGTCGACTGCATTCTGCTACTCTTGTTAAACAAATTTTAACACTGAGCACCATCTGCAAGCACCTTTCTTTGCAAAAATGTGGATCATATAAATTTCCTGCATGGCAAACATACATTTTCAAGATGAGGATCTCATTTTTGGCTGCTTTTCGTACTTTTCTTCCATCCTTCTTCAGGAACTTTTTGCAGGTGTACATTTTCAGTGTGTTCTTGTCCTTTGCCCTGAAGATTTCACAAAACTCCTCCCTGTTAATGAAGACGAGAAAAATCACACACACACACACACACACACATATATATATATATATATATACACAGTGGAGAAAATAATTATTTGACCCCTCGCTGATTTTGTAAGTTTGTCCAATGACAAAGAAATGAAAAGTCTCAGAACAGTATCATTTTAATGGTAG
>JAUMHI010000041.1:14137566-14153162 GCA_032359435.1 Enteromius unitaeniatus | reverse complement strand
AGACTTTTCATTTCTTTGTCATTGGACAAACTTACAAAATCAGCGAGGGGTCAAATAATTATTTCCTCCACTGTATATACACATATATATATATATATATATATATATATATATATAACATATTAAAATTTGAACATTTAGGGGCTTCAATTGTGCACATAAAGACTGCTATAAACGTAAGCAAAACAAAAGCCATAACCATAGACTGTCACTCACGATTTCACTACCTGTCCCAGGTCATACTTATCAGTGACCTCTGAAGGACTGTTGTAGTCCTTTTTCTCTCCCAGAGTCAAACAGCCAAATGGCATGGCTGCTCCTTCCCTAGAAAGCAAACACAAAAAAGTCAAAAAGGTCCTTCAAAATGTTATATGGACATCTCAAACCATTACAGTTATTGAGGAGAGGGGTGCTTTAACTTCTAAACAAGTTAAAGTTCTAAACAACTGAGCTTATTATTTTTGTTTGTTTTGTTGACAGATTTAAAGGAGGGATCCAAGATATACCTAGGAACCAGAATAAAATCTGTGCCAGTAATTATATATATTTAAACACTCGAAATACTCTAGCAACCATTCTAAAAACCCTTGCATCATAATCATTGCATGGCTAAAAAACATTAATACTTTCTAATAACATTGTATTAATGTGTGTGTATACTATACATACCATATATACACACATACACACACTTAAAACAGAAACAGTTTGTTGCATGTAAGATGTATTTCTACATTTTTTTTTAATTTTAACAATCATTAAGCAAGGATGTTTTCATATTGTTACAAAAACAAAATCTATTAAATACTATTAAAATCTATTAAGTACATAATGAAAAACTTTTTATTTATCCTATAAACCTGAAAAAAGGTCAGAAAAAAATATTAAGCTGCACCTTTGAAGTGTCATGTGAACTTTAAGACTGGAGTAATAGCCTTCACAGGAATAAATAACATTTTAAAATAATTTTAAATGTACAATATCCTTGATGACTAGAGAATTTTTGAGTGCACATTTTAATTGTGTCTTTTTTGAAAGGCCACTGATTGTTCATGATGGTGTGAATTTAATAAATTATGAAGAGAGCTTTTGCTGTGAAGCCTTGAGATGCCACTCATTCATTGACAATTAAAATGCACACAGTTGTTTCTTTCTTTCTTCCATTGAGCTGCGAGTGAGCTCTACGACCCTGTGCTTTTCTCTAAGTCTAAGTCACAACTCAAAGAGAAGGAATAAATTCTCATTTATCTGAGAGCGAGAAAGAGGGGGAGAGAAAGATTTGGCAGACAGCGCTCTCATAACCACACATGAGTAATGCCTACAATTTATTCCAAAAGTGACAATTTCCACTTGTGGCAGGAAGTAGCTCTGAAAAATTCTGATTCTTTGAACATGCAGTAATCATGCTTATTTATGACAGATCTGAGAGCAAGCGAAAGCAAAAGACCGCAGGGACCTCAGATAGATAAACGACACTAGGATAATTAACTGCATTAGGATATCAAATGGTAAGAGTGATTTTGAGTACTATCAAAATAAGACATTATAAAAATGTCTCCTTAAAAATGAATTCACTCCCATCTCTTTCCAAACCTGATTAATTTTTTTGTTCCACATTGAATGACACTGAATGACCACAATGTTGTTTTGGATCCCACTGACTTTCATTATATGGACAAATATAATCAAAAATATGAACCTTCAGGATTCAGGATTTTCTTTTTCCCAAAAAAGTTGATATTGTGGCATTGAACTAAAACTTACTTACTCTGCTCACACCCTTATATTTTTCTTTCTCATTTTCTTCTTTTACATTTTTGTACTTTTGAGATTTTTCCTCACCTGGTTAAAACAACCAGTCAACAAAACGTTGCTAAAACATTTCTTGTTATGCTATATTAATAACAAATTGATATGCAAAATTGGACTTTTGCCTATATGACTCGGACATGTTTGGCATGCATATAATACACAGTTTTCACATACATATTATAAGAAATTTGTTGATGCGCATATTAGAAGCAGTTTTTTTCGCATACATGACACACTTCCTACCCATTGTGTGGCAGAAATACGACAAAGTAAATTTTTTCCATTTCTATACCACAAGTTTTTGTTTTTATTTGGCACACATTCATAAGATCAGGTGACAATAATATAACACAATGAAAGATTTAAAAGCAGTCTTTAATATGCCTGCCAGGTTTTGACCTAGAATACTAAATTATGTAAGGGTTAAAAATATCTTCTGTATTCCAGAAAATAGCATACAAGTTTGACATGAGAGTGAGTAAATGATGAAGTTTCATTTTGGGTAAATGATGTCTTTTAAGACAAAACAAGGCTGTGACCTATTTTTTTGCAATATGATATATGAGTGAAACTTTCAACTAAGTTAGATTTTTAAGAATGGTTGCTCTTTCAGTTGCAGTCAAATATAGATTAAAATTAATATCCTTTGGCCATCAAAAACATGTATTAATTTTTTATATAAGCACTAGAAAGCTTGATAGCTTAGCATTTTCTCTCTCCTTGTGTTAGCACTTGCTTTAGTGTGCACCTATTTTGGAGGTTTGCTAGAGGGTATTCCTTGGGTAATAAACCCTACAGGGTTTAACATTAAAATTAACTAGAGAACTAGTGAAACAACCAAAGAAGAACAAAGTGCTCAAATCTAAAAGCACTACACGCAGAGCCTAAAATCCCGCAGACCCCTACCAGTGCTAAATTCCCCTTATGCAGCACATCATGTGACACTCCGTTAGTTTAATCTTCTCAGAAGAGCCTAGAGACTCTCAAAACTGTTGCCAATTCTTCTAAAAATGTTGCTTTACTGTTTTGAGAGCTGGGAGGACAGCCATTATCTATCGCAGAACATCGCACTGAAACACACAACAAAAAGGCCCCACACAAACAAGCAATTACACATCAGACTGGCAGTACAATTGCACCGCTACTCGGGTCTGACCCAACAATTTGCCAAACACCATGACAGTCCTCAATCACACTGAAGCTCCACCGGATAATGTGACAAGAGTTTTGTCTCTAAAGGCATCAGGCTTTCAACATTAACAAAGAACCAAGACAAAAACCAGCACAATAGTTCACTTGCACTGCATGCCTCTGAACTCTGCTGGGCTTGAACTTACTCTGGAACTCTTTGTTTGATGTTACAGTACAAAAACATCCTATTTTCTCTCCTCCACTCTCCCAGAATAGTCCAGAAAAGGCAGGAGAGCAGACTGAAGCATCATTACCACCCAGCGCCAGAGTATCGACCAAAAAAAGGCCATTCCTGATATCCACAGTAAAGGAGGCATTACATAAATTACAGGCTGAGCGAGAGGCTGTTTGCTTTGCCCGTCACTGGAGCACCAAGGTCTCTAATTAATCTCCCCTTGGCCCCTATGATTGCAGGAGACACTGGCTTTGCGAGGCCAATACACACTTGGTAATGAGGGGAGAGAAGCACTTTAAAGACAGTTTGGAAAAGAGATGTTTAAAAAACTAAATTGGGAATGTTTAGTGTGTATGCTACTGTTTGATTAAATTTATTTGCCTGTGGCATGCTTTTTATTCATTATTATGGATTTCACTTTGTTTTTTAGGAATCGGGTATTACCATTACCATTTTGATTTTAAAACCATGTTTCATCTAAAAATATCAATAGACCTCAGTTAGGGTAGCGCTATATTCAATTTTTGACATGAATGAAAACGAGTCTGAGGGATGGAACAATACGAGGTAAGTACAGTGCATATATTGGATTGGGCTGTTGTTTAACAACATAGCGATTGTTCAGCTGACAGCATTTCTGGAATTTAAAAAAAAAAACCTTTCAGGAGACAAAAGACTTGAGTTGATCAAAATTACATTATCCAGGACAGTTTGTGCTACTGTAAAGATTGTATGTCCCCCACAGCCTAATTTTCATTTGTTGTGCTTATAAACACTACTTTCATTATACAGGCACTATACAAAGGTAAGGCAGAAACTTTTTTGAAGAAAGTTAGTTTTCTTTAGAGATACACTGATACCCCCACTCCCAATTCAATATTTTCAATGTTTTCTTCCAATATTGCACACATAGTGAACAGTGAGTCTTTTACAGTTTTTTCTTCATATTCAGCATGTCCTGTTCACGTCCTCTGTTAATATCCTGCTACAGAGTTCATAATACTTCCACTCATATTACATCTTTGGAAAGGATTGTAATCCATTTTCTGTGCAAGTTCGGAAAAGAGATTGACTAAAATAAAACAAAAAAGCAGGTTGCCAATCACAGGTTTTTGAGCAAATGGCCGGCACATCTCTAAAATTCAGTATGGCATCCAACCTGACTAAGGTCTATTCTACTAAAATAAATATATGATCAAAAGCTCAGTTACATTCACAGGACAGCTCTGTGTCAACACTGCAAAAAGCACCAAGAGGAATATTTATTTTATAAGAGAACATAATACATTTTTTTAAAGCATAGCTCAGATAATCTTGGAATAATATAGTTCTCCTAGTTCACACTAAAATATTTAAAAAATTTCTCAAGTTTCAATTTGCTCTTCATTTAAAGTCACTGCTGTTTGGGAAAATTATATTAATGGGCTCAATTTATAATGTTTCTTTGTTTTCCCAGAAAGAATCTTATCATCGCTGAGGTACATACAAAACTGCAATCTTCGCAAGTAATAAAACTGAATGAAGTCCATTAGGTAACACAATAAACATTTAAAAGAATAATTTGGATAATACTGTCTCAGAGGCAGCTGCAGCTTTTTCTTTGGCAGCAGAAGTCAGGAAAAGGGCAGATGCGAGGACACCAAGGTTACTCAAGCCTCCATAAGCAGGGAGATAACACATTTTAACACTCTTCTAAATCTTCTAAAGATTATAGGGTCATCTCTGCTTCTTATATTTGGTCTTTAGAAAGCAATAGACAAAATATAACCCCTTTACCTTGTTTCTGATAAATTATGCAATCCCGCTTCAGTATTTGTGTGCACGCATGTGTCTCCACGCCGTGGAAGCTGTCTGTGCTCTGCAAAGCTGAACATTCAGTTTGAAGCCTTGGGCATTGTTCGGCTCTCTCTCTGCAGAGCTGCCAGCCGTGTCTATATTTGCTGTCACTCAGCCTTTTCTATAAGACATTCTGCAAAGCTATATAGTGTTCCTAACTAAAGCAGCCTACTGAGCTTAACATCAAATAAGATTTTGGAAAGGTTTCAGAACCAGCACTCTTCAAACAAATAATGATGTTTGGATTCATTCGTGTGATGGCATGAGTTCACCTTAACTGAATAACTGCTAGGGTTTCAACATCAAGATCAACGAGATCTGCTCAATGAGTTTAAAGAGAGCAAATGAAGACTTTTGTCTTAAAAAAAGATCAACAGTGTCTCAAACTATGCTCAGATTTGTTAGCGTTACAGATTCTCGAAATGTAATACTAAGCTATTCAGCATTTATTTTGTTTCTAAAAGCTAAACAAGCATAACTAAGAACTCAATTGTGTCCCTTAAACTGAGTAAAACATTTCAGCAATAAAATGTCCTCTGAGCAAATAAAAATATTAGTAAACATACACAAAATAGACAAGGAATAGCAAAAGAAATTTTGAAACAGACAGATTTGCCTGTGGAAACAGATAGACGTCAATGTCTTACAACAACCCTGTTTCAATTTGTCCTATAATTCCATTATGAGTCTGTCTACTTTCAATTAGCAAAGTGCCATTTGAGCATTTGCTACACTAAATTGGCCATCAAGCCTCCATCGGCCATAACAAGTGTGTTTTATTCTCCTCTTAAAACATGCTCTCTTGCAGCAATCAAACAAATGAAGAGACATAACATCAATTAGCTGTGAGTCAACAAATGGAGACAGACATTATCAAAACACATTCATATGGATGAATTTATTTTTAGAAATGAGTACTTAGTAATCTAATTGATGGTGCATCATGTTGTTGTGTCTCTCATTTGGCACAATCATAGCGTTAGGCTGTGTGTTCTAAATGTTGCTCCTCTGGCCATGAAAGCTTGATTAAAAACAAGGGAATTGTCCTCAATCATATACAACGAAAAATGCTTGCTCATAATTATGGACATTATAAACACTTGTTTTACGTAGATCTCTAGATTACCTGATTCTGATTGGACAATGATGGCATTTAGATATTTTGGTATCATCTTGCATCTTACTTATCTGATTATTTATTTATTTATTTGAAGGACGTTTTCCAAGGAGATTGTCTTGTTGCTGGGCTGACTGTAATTTACAGTGTAACTGACTGCTTTTTATATAATAATACAGTTTAATTATAAAAAAAATACAAATACAAATAAAAAAATTAACTTAAGTCAATAATACGTGTTCAAGTATTTATTTATTTGGTGAGTAATATGTGGGATAATGTACAGTCAGCCCTATCCACACTATTGCCATGAAATAAAACTGCTAGGTGACTAAATATATTAAACGTCAAGGGCAAATTTGTCATATTTACAGCAGATTCCTTATTCAGATGCCTCAAAAAAGACTCAAAACGCAACTTTCGAGTCTAAAAGAACACTATTGATTTCATCTGTTCAAGTAAATGGCCTAGAAACCTAAACAAATAAATCTACAGTCTAGGATTTTTTTCTTCTTCCCAGTTTCTAGTAATTTTTTTAATGCATTCACTTAGGTTTTTCAAATGTGGATGAAACACACAAACCTTTTAATAACAAACTGACATGTTTGAAAATCAGATGTAGGATTGCTAATGCTCTTGTGTTATTTCCAGTGTCCAGTTGTTAAACTGACCTACCTGCAGGGCTATGAACTAAAGACATCAACTTACAATCTTTATGAGATATTACACTCTATTGTGGTAATACTTTAGATAAATACCCCACTGATTTACATATATCAGAAGGAGGAATGAAATTTGCATAAACCCTATATGACCCCAGCTAATCTATATTCAGAGCACAGAACTCATTTACAGTGAGCTCACAATTCATTTACTTGTTTATCATTTCCAACACAGCAAAAGCACTTTTATCTAGTGTTATTTACCACATTATGTGCAGTGAAGGTAATGCACGCTATTCATGATATGACTGAAATGAGGAAAAATACACCTTTCATTTGCACTAGTGACTGAATACACTATTCTTTTCAGATTAGTTCATGTCTTTGAGCTGTCACTTCACCAATGGTTAATCATCAGTCCAGTGAGATGGAAAAAATAAGTTACAGCTCTTTGTTTTCATTTATTACTTTTTCTATGAAGATTTTTCATTCTCAGAGTGAACCTGCAGCCTCATCTCTTCCCTGATGACATGTCTGTTTTTGATTCTGATGCAAAAAAAAAAATTGTGTAATTACATTATCAATAACTTTCTTGCTAGTTTAGTGTTGGAAAATCAACCAGGAAATAAATCAATAAATAAAACAGTGTGTACAGTTACTTTTTTCATGTATTATAATTATCTTATCTTTTTAAACTAAACCAACTTTATACTGACGACATATATTGACAGCTTTTTTATTTTGACATTTTGATTTAAAAAAAAAAAATCCTCCCATGGGCTAAGGAAAAAAGTATCAAGAAACCTGAAGGTAAGTAAATGATATTTAAAGCAAATAATCTGAGGAAGGAACGACTCAATTGACCCTTTTCTGCTAACACTGTTGATAAAATCAAGCAAAACAACATTTAAAATCAAAGGGACACAAGCTCCTGACAACAGAATTATCTGTCAAAAACATGTCATATTTCACTTTCCACTATTAAATATTTCAACACACCAGATTTCTAGAGATAGAGGTCTGTAGATGGCCATCACAGGCCTAACAGACAGCAGGATTTATAGGTCTCTTCAAAGGGTGAATCTTATCAAGCTGTGGTGAAACAGTAGGTGCCAGATGGCTTAGTACAGCACCAAGACGCACACACACGCAAAAACTCCCTCTAATGTTACACCAAGAAGAATTCTGACACAAATCATAATGCTGGAACTCACTACACAATAATTAAACAGATTTCACCCACATTAAAACTGTGCTTTTGTAGTGTAATGATCATATATGCAATGTGTGAAAACATTCCTGAGACTCAACGGACAACATCAAAGAACACAATACAAGCTTCAAAGAGGACAGTGCATCTTATCTTACCTGTCTATAATACCTCCACAATCCCACAAGCTGGTGCAGTCAGAACCTTCCCAAAAAGACTTGCGTTGTGTCTCTGAGGAAAAGCTAATTGGGAGAATTATGTGCGTATTAAGAACCCTGGATTCGCTTCACACCCAGTCGGTTAATATGTCCATTCTGTTCCTTATGTTGTTTGTTGCCTTGGTTACAGCCATACATAAATGCAGTGGTACAGTACAGTGCGGCTGCTTTAGACTACAGCCAGCAGTTGTTGGGCTGGTGAATTCAAGAGAGGAGCTGGTCATTGCGCAGTACTGCACAACGCACGTCAACAATTCGACATTTAAGCACTCATGAAAATCTCATTCTTAGGTGTTCTTAGAATATGACTAAAAGACTCCAGATTGCTGACTTTTGGGAGTGGTTGAGAAATCCCACTGTTCTATTCTGCTGTGGAAAACAAAATGCATTTCCAAAATTGAGTTATAACCAAAATGAAGTTTCTTAGATCATGATTACATGATTTCATCTATCATCTGACAGATGGGTTTAGCTCAACTGTGCTAAGATTTAGAGAAAGCTCTGAATCTGTGAAAGTGTAAAAACTGTAATGTAAGCCATTTTTCCTCTGTTTTCAACTACAGTACACAAAAAATTAAGGACAAATGTGTGGCGAAAATAGAATAATACAACTATTAGCTAAATAAATGAAAGTAAGACATAAAGGAATCCAATGTTTCCTTCAAATAAGTCTGTAAGTACCAATTCAAAGAATCAATCACTCCCTTAATAAATCGTGAAATTATTATTTTAATGGCATTGACTGGATCATGAAAAATTATCTACAGGCAGCTGAAGTTGGAAAAAAGAGAGCTTTGCATCGTCAGTAATGAAAGAAAGTTATTTGTTTTTAGTAAGTTATGCACATCCTATAATTCTCAGATAATGTTCTTCACAGACATGTGAAAACTGAGATGGCCGCGGCACTGAACAAAGAGAACTGCTCAGTTAACTTCATTTGCTGGCTGTTCTGGGCATGCTTCCACCGAAAAACATTGAGGGTGGATCACTTAACAACAAGCACCCGCCTCATGATAACATCGTTTCCCAGGCAACAAAAAAAGGAGGGAAAAGCAATAGCTTCTGGATTCCAACAGACTATAAAATGCAAAGATGTTGCTCTGTTTTATTCCATGGCTGCTTTTCAAGTATTAGCTTGCAGTGAGAGAACCACAACAACACTTCTCAAGAGAAGACTCAAATTCTCCAGCTATAACTTGGAAGTCTTACATCAGACTGCTCTCTTGCTGAGTAAAACCTAGTTTTGGGAATTGGTGATGGGAATGTTAGCAGCAAGCAATAACTCCTGAATGCTGGTAATATGATAAAACATTTCCCTCTGAGCTTTCCACATTACGACACAAGGCTTCCATATTATACACTGCTAAACCAAACTATTTTTACAAACGATAAATCTAAACTTAAAAAGAGACACAATTAAAGCCAAAACTCTAATTAAAAACCAATACAAGACCTGGTTTACAAAGACAGAGACTCAATTTTCTTGACTGTATAAAGACCTACACTACATAAAAAAAGAAAGATATTATGATAAATGAAATCCTACTGAACCTCTAATTAAACTGCACTCAAGCTAATGTTAATACTAAAAATAAATAGACTTTTTAAGAGAACTATAATCTACTGTTACTGGAAGCATTACGCAGATATGGTGCATTAATGTCCCTTAGACTTGTGTGAAACCAATGACTCAAATACACTGACCGGAGCCCAACTCCATTAGACCTGCATGGACTAATGCATCCCCAGATGGAAATGTTGAATCCATGGAATGAGTGGGTGGGTAAAATATTAATTAACATCTTCATTTTACATTCCCCTTTATATCTGACACTGGACAAACAGTCACTCTCTGAAGCCCAATTACTTGTAAAATTCTGCATTCAGTTTAATGCTTACAAAAACTTCTGGTAAGGGACTACAAGCAGTTACTTTCAACACAGTCTCACAACCAATATGTATGTATTTTACGAGGTGGCTAATTCATATGATTTTGTACAATTTGTCTAAAACCCCACTGACTGGTCATTTGTACAAATTCATACAAGTTGGCAACTTGTAAAATATGTACGATTTAGCAAAAAATCGTATGAATTTGTAAGAGTGAGGTCATACGAATTCGTACAAATTGGCCACCACATACAATTGGGTGAGATATATATATACACACAGTGAGGTCAATAGGTATTTGATCACCCTGTGATTTTGCAAGTTCTCTTACTTAGAAGTCATTGAGGGGTCTACAATTTTTAGCATAGGTGTATTTCCACTGTGAGAGACAGAATCTTAAAAGAAAAATCTGGAAATAACATTAAATGATTTTTTAAACAATTTATTTGGTAATTACAGTGTCAAATGAATACTTGATCACTTGCATTTCAGCCAGATTTTGATCCTCAAATACCTGCTATTTCGTGATTCTAAATTAGTAGCACCTGTTTGAGGTCGTTATCTGTCATAAAGACTGTGCACCCCACAATCAGCCCAAGTCTAAGTAGCAACATGGACAAAACCAAAGAGCTGTCAAAGACACAAGAGACAAAATTGTAGGCCTTCACAAAGCTGGAAAGGGCTACGGGGCAATTGCCAAGCAGCTTGGTGAAAAAAAACAACTATTGGAGCAATTGTCAGAAAATGGAGGAGGCTAATGATGACTGTCAATGTTCCTCAGACTGGAAGATCTCTCCTCGTGGGGTATCAATGATGCTAAGAATGGTGAAGAATCAGCTCAGAACTACACGGGAGGAGCTGGTCAATGCCGTGAAGAGAGCTGGGACCATCGTTTCCAAGGCTACTATCAGTAATACACTAAGATGTCATGGTTTAAAATCTTGCATCGCACGGAAGGCGGCCATGCACGGTGCAAATTCGGACAGTCGTAAGACCGTATGGCTACGCACACGTCACGGCTTTGTTTACAGATGCAGTGGTACACGGCATGATTTTAAAACCTCTCGATTTCTGAGGCAATCACATTCATGAAGTTGATGAAGAATGATGAGTATCATCCCAATAACACCATACCTACAGTGAAGCATGGGTCTGGAAGCATCATGCTCTGGGGTGTTTTTCTGCACAGGGGACAGGACAACTGCACTGAATTAAGGAGAGGATGAACGGGGCCATGTATTGTGACATATTGGGCAAAAACCTCCTTTCTTCAGTCAGAGCATTAAAGATGGGTCGTGGCTCCGTAAGAAGCATATCAAGGTTCTGGAGTGGCCTAGCCAGTCTTTCCAGACCTAAATCCAATTGAAAATCTTTGGAGGGGGCTGAAACTCCGTGTTGCTCTGTGACAGCCATGAAACCTGACAGATCTAAAGAAGATCTTTTTAAAACACCCTGAATACACCACTAACACATTTGTGTAACTAAACTGCTGCATACATCCAAAATCATCCTTTAAATTAGAGACAAATGGACCAAGTACCCGGTCCTCCCACAAACAAGCTGTGGCTTGTTTAGCAAGCTTCTCTCTATTTCTGTCTCTTTTAGGTTTTACTGTCTCATTTGTTCTCCCTCCTTTTTTTCATTGTGTTCCATAAAAGAGGGTGATAATGGCCATTATGCATGCACTGTCATTCCGTACTAAATTTTCATAATTATAAAGGAAGGGTGTAAATTTGCGAATGCGTGGCATCTCTAAAAGTAATCATGAGAATGCGCCTGGGGGCTATTTTAATGTATGCAAAACTAGTGACCCACAATAAAGACGTGAAGCTGCAACGAATGCCAAGTAATGCACGCGCGCCTGCATCCACGTCTGAAGAGGGCCAGCTAAAATTAACACCCAATTAATTTCGGAATTGACAAACAAATGAAACCCATAAATCTACTTTCTCATTAAATTTCGCCATGGAATAATTCAAAAGCTGCAATATCGCGACCAAAAAAAGGATGAAAGAAAATGCCTGTTATCCATCACAAATATCAAATAGATGAAAGAAAAAAAATAACCTGCTGGAAGGGCATTAATAATGTCAACGGCTTTATGAATTAAGCTATTGTTTTAGTCTCCTATCATTACGATTCCAGCTTTGAAATTCTCCCCACTTTGATAACAAAAGTGCAGCTGTGATTTTCTGCCGTTGCATTTCAGATGCAATATAAACACGAATAAAACACAAACGTATATAAAACCAGCAAGGGTTCACGAGAAACAGATTTGTTTGTTTGCAGTGTTTATCGTGGCTTTAAATAAAAAGAAAACAAAGACTTAAGGAAAAAAAAAACTTCAATATAATGGAAATTCCCTGAGATTAAGCCCCCGCCGCCAGGCACCTACCAAACAAACCTCTATTATCAGATGTCTGCGCCTTTTCCGCACAAAACGCTTGCTTGCTAAACACAACAAGTGTTTGGAACAAACAACGGATAATACAACAAGGTCAGAATATGTGTATGTTGACGTTTTGCTCGGTTCATCTGATATTGCGAGCACACGCACCCCACCCCGGTCTACATCAAAGCATGAGCAAATACAGAAAATCAAGCACATTCTCCCTTATTTATTGTTTCCCTGGATTTGACTGCGAGCGTGTTTATGGAGAGAGTGTGTTTGTGTGTGCCGTGCACCAGGCCGGAAAGCAGACTCCATCAGCGTTAAAAAGATGCTGTCATTCCGGTAAGTTCTGAAAGCCCACCTGCTCTTAGAAGCCTGCGTTCTCACACCACCCCTGTTTACACAAGCGCCCAACAAAAGCACAACATTCTTACGCTCCAGATAAGTAGTCACAATAAGCACGACAAAACCCCGTGATCACACTGTTGTTTAGGTTCCTTGTTGCTTGTCTAGACAACACAATGATCTGTATGACTGAAAAGGTGTGAGAGCATCTTGAGGTTTTCTTTTCTGATTTCCCCCCAAGGATTACTGATGAGTAATGCAGACAGCTGTATTTTGGCTAGGGATGGTGGTGTGAGCTAAATTACCTTATGACCTTACATCACGGTACATTACTAGACATTTTTATATCACAGTAAAAGGATCTGTGGCAATATAGTTCATTTTGTATGAAATTCAATCCCAAAATGATTTTTATAAATTGCTACAAAACCATGCAGTAATGCCTACTCTATGACACATCAGAAACTTCTTCATTTTAATGATACTCTGTTCTTATTTGGAACTTGGACATAGTCTAAACTTATTTACAGCATATTAAAGCACAGAGATTTACAGATTTACATGTTACAGTCAATTAGAGACAAACAGAAAACAATACAATTCTATACAGTTTGGTCAAAAATTTAAATAAAATAAAATAAAAATGAATTAAATTAAAAATGCTACGTGACTTTAGGCATCACAGCATTTTAATATACAATATAAAAAGCAGATATTGATTAAATTAAAAAAAATATATATATACTGTATATAAAATAAAATATATAAAAACAAAATTGTTAATTACATACCAACAGTGTTTTATAATAAATAAATAAATAATAAAAAGGGAAAATAAGCATGTACAACTTATTAAAAAATAAATAAATAGATAAAGTTGCAAGTTTACTCAAACTGACAGAGATCAAAAACTCTTTTTTTTCTCCTCAAAAGTGTCCGTTTCATATCTTACATATCTGCCAGATATCATGAAACATGTTACCTTCTGTGTGGGTCTTCCGCCTCAAGGCGCAACTTTACATCACTCACACAAGTCGGCACAATCAGGGCTAGTGACTCGCCCTCATGGAAAAGAATTGCTCGTCGCCCTCTCAAAGAGGAAATGACAGTGGCGATGACATTCTGCCAAAAGCAGATCTCACTGCAACACCAAACAGCCCTTCTAATCTCGACGGGCTTCTCCAGGCCAGAAACATATCTCCACACTACTGTGGCGACATTCTGAGAACAAAACCCCAGCACGTTTGGGACAGACAGGTTTTGTCTTTTCTTTTGTGTTTTCTTCAGTTTGCTTCCAGACCTTGTAGGGCTAATGCCGGTCCAGCAGCTCATACAAACAAAGCTCGCTATTTGTTTAATAACTGATTGCAGCCATGACTACGGTAAACAAGGGGGGAACAGGGCCTTTTCTTTCTGTTTATGAACAAACACATCTTCTCGCAAAGAGCAATTTAACATTAACCAGGTGGAATGATCAACAGATCCCATAGGTTACACAGAGGGCGAGCCGAAATGTAAACACACTCCAGAGAAAGAGAGCGATGGGACGAAAAGAATGGAAGAAGGCGGGTAAGCATGTATGGACAGCAAGGTCAATGCAAATGCAGCCCATCTTGAATAAACAGTTGGAGGAGAATCTCAAGACAAACAAACAGTCGTTCTCCTGACATTTAAAGAAGCTTTAGGATGGGTGGGCTACAGCTGCTAACAGCCAACGTGAATGCCAAATAGAAGGGGAAGGGGGATGTCGCTCAACAGGCCGGATCTCACAGACCTCACGTTCCTCCTATACGTCCAATACAAACAGAAACGCAACCTCATCCTTATTGCCTTTGCAAAAAAAACAGCAGCAAGGAACTTGTAAAACCTGTTAAACATTACCACAGTCAATTACTCAGTAACTAGTCCTTGGAAAATATCAATTATGGCTGTGGGTTTTTGTCTATTTACAATGACAAAGCATCGAGTTTGACTGTACTATAAACATTCACAATGGTATTGACTAAGGCAGTAAAAAACAAGTTTTTGATAGGTGGTGTACACATAAACAGCTATTCTCTTAAAGAAAAAAGGGGTTATTGTTTACTAACCCTCATGTTTTTGCAAATGTACAGTGTAAAGTATTCACACCCCCTTAAAATTTTTCAATTTTTTTGTTATATTTCAGCCATTTGCTAAAAATCATTGTTTGAATTGTGGCAAGGCACAGATCTGGCCAAGGTCACACAAAAAAAATTCTGCTGCACTTAAGGTTCCTAAGAGCACAGTGGCTTCCATAATCCTTAAATGGAAGTCGTTTGGAATGACCAAGACCCTTCCTAGAGCTCACGGGGGAGAAGAGCCTTGGTGAGAAAGGTAAAGAAGAAACCAGAGATCACAGATGGGAGAAAGTTGAAGAAAGTGAGCCATCACTGCAGTCCATACAGTCCCAACAGTACAGCATGGTGGTGTCAGCATCATGCTGTGGGGGTGTTTTTCACCTGCAGGGACAGGACGACTAGTTGCAATTCAGGGAAAGATGAAGACGGCCAAGTACAGGGATATCCTGGACAAAAACCTTCTCCAGAGTGCTTAGGACCTCAGGCTGGGCCGAAGGTTTCCCTTCCAACAAGACAATGACCCTAAAGCACACATGACCCTTAAGTACACACATCTTTCCCAAAAAGACTCTTGGCTGTATTCGATCAAAAGGGTGCTTCTACTAAATACTGAGCAAAGGGTCTGAATACTTAGGACCATGTGATATTT
>JAUMHI010000041.1:14081658-14103460 GCA_032359435.1 Enteromius unitaeniatus | reverse complement strand
CCCCTCACACTTTTGTCCGTTTTTATGGGTTGGACTTGCGAGCCACTCCGGGCTCTTCTGTTCTCGCCTAGCTGTGCACAAACACACAATGGGCAGGGAATTGTAAAGTCTGGAGGCGTGGGTATCTCGTTCCCATAGCGTCTCGTCAACGCAGCGTCTCGTTCCTGAAAAGAAACGTCTCTAGGTTATGTATATAACCCTAGTTCCTTAAAGGACAAGACATGCTGCGTCTCGAAACCACACTTTCAACATCCCCTGCCGCCGCTCCGCTGCATGACAGGAGCTGTTTGCTGGCCGGCATTTCATGTGCTTTTATGCTTCCTAGCCGGTGACGTCACCCGCTGATGTCGTCCCAATTCCCGATTGGCTGATTCAACACACTATTCAGAGCCGTCACGCTGAGGGCGTTCCCATAGCGTCTCGTCGACATCATAAAATATGTAAACTACTACTGCAAAGCTCTCTATAGGCTACAAAGCTAAATATAGCTGACTTTATCCATACTCATGCAAAGCGATACTACATAGCAAATCTCAACTGCCTGATTGTTGCAAAAATATAATCACACACACATATAAACACTACATTTACAGATATACATTTGAGTATCAGTACACTCAAGCAAAACAATATACAGTAGGCTATATAGGTCTCGTTGAGATCATTCCAAAACGTAAATGATATAAAAGGCTATGAAAAGCATCATGATTTATGTTAAGCAGCTATAAGTGCCATACAAAAACAAACAAAAACTACCGTTTATTATTACAATTTTTTTCATTAAAATTTTGCCCAAATCTATGTTATCTGCTATTTTATTATAGATTTTATTTAATATGGAAATGTTCATTTCTTCTTTTTCGTTTCCTGTCCAGAAAAACTGCATTTTTCAACATTTTCATGTCGTGACCCTTGCAACTGCCTTAAAGTGTGCACTTTACCAGCTTCCCATATCTCACAGTGAGAAAAACAGCTGAGTCGCTCAGCTTTCCATCTACATTCTCCCCTCCCCCACCCTTCCTCACTCTTTGTTCGCATTCTGTCCTCTCCGCTTGTTACCAACAACGCCGTTCCTGCGCTCTGATTGGTCGATTTGATGTTAGAGGCGGAGCTACTGGTCAGCGCTGACATTTTGTCAGTTCGGCGAGAGATTACAGTGTCAGTCGAAGAGCTTCCGAGATAGCGGCCGATTCTCAGGCCTGTAAAATGCTCTTTCTCGATTAAAATCCCCTAAATTTCGTCCTTGTAATAATTAGGAGAAGATACGAACTAGATTATTCGTGTCGTAAAAGAAAGGATTGAATACAAACACAGCGCTGTGTTCTGTCTTCTGTCGTGTCGCCTTTCTTCCTCCTTCCTGTTTCTTTTGTTTATGTCCTGCAGTGTTCTGCTGCACGGCAGAGAATACATCACTGACCGCGAACCAACGATAGAGTGAATCGAGATAAACGAAAGACATAAAGGAAAAACATCGAGGCCGTTTCGTCCTTTTCATCTGCCCGCACGTCTGTGGCGTCCAGCTGGACCAGCAGCGAGAGTCTAATGCCCCCGGAGGATGAGCCCAGCCATCGAGGGGATGCAGACAGAGCCGCAGGGGTTTTTGGGGAAAGGGGTGCTCCTTGAGCCCTTTGTACATCAGGTGGGGGGACACTCGTGTGTGCTCCGCTTCGGGGAGCAGACGATATGCAAGCCCCTCATCCCCCGGGAGCACCAGTTTTACAAGAGCCTCCCTGCGACTATGCGGAAGTTTACACCGCAATATAGAGGTAAGTAACTACTAATGTGACGTCTTATCACGTTTTCTTGGCTATTAAAGCCATTCTTTACTTTATTCATCTTTGACTTCCCCCGTACAATGGCATATTTTCCGGTGTTAGACTGTACAAAAACATGCAGTGCTGCTGTGTTTCCGTCTTAACGCAATTGTCCTCAAAGTGGCGCTGTTGTTATACATTTTTAAAGGGACAGTTCACCCCCAACAAAAATTTCATTTACAATGAAAGTAAATGGTTACAACTTTTTTTTAGTTTAAATTTCTTTAAATATTGTGTGATGTCCCGTTAGGGTAGGGCCTCTAAAAGGTAAGTTATTGGCAAGACTGTTCATTGTTTAACGCATACACCGAGGTGTCAGGGTTTCGTTTGAAGATACCTGAATATGGAGTGCTTAACAAACTTGAAAAGCAGCAGCAATGGCAAGTGTTTTTTTCCTGGACCCAGGGACTGCTGATATGACATCATAGACTGCCTCCCACACTCTTGAGCTTTGAAAATTTGCTGTCTTTCCTGAAGATACACCCTGAAAAACAAGTTCAACTGGATTAGATTTTTGCCTATGTCCACCTGTCTCGTTTTTCCTCTCTCTCTCTGATCTTTCAAAACACACACAGACACAGCCCAGTGTTGAATGCCCTTCAGCATCCATACAGTTTAAATGACCTGTTTTCCAGTGTGATAAGTGTGCGGGAAATATGTTTTTTTATTGGGTGAGGTTGGGGGGGATGGGTGTAATGGCAAAACAGAAGCTTGGCCATCTTTGTGGTTGTTTATGGTGTCTTGAAATGAATTTATTTATAGGAATATAGGAAGTTATTGTCAATAATATATTGATTGCCTGTTTTAATAGTCTGAATTGGAAGCCTAGGCGAGATTCTGGCTTTATTTTCTTTGCATTGTACCCTGTTGTTTTGAAAATAATGCTTTTAAATTTCTTTATAAAAATATATTTTAAATGCTTTATCAAACAAATCTAACTTTCTGTAAAAAATAAAATAAAATAAAGTTGCTTAAATATAATTTAAAAAAATTACATTTGAATTAAAATCTTTAAATTTTATTTTCTATCTAATCTATCTGTCTATCTACCTCCCTATATGATCTTTTTCATGGCCTTTTGGTACTATTTATTCAGAACAACATTTATTTATATATTTTGGGCAAAATATGTTTTCTTGTGTATTTCTTTGGGACTGTCTTTCTGGTTCATAGTATATATTTCTGTAATTCTTGTGATATTTACATGTGATGCCTTCATTTTCATTTCATTTGATGCTTTGTGCTTTATGGATGCTCTTGAATTTGAGTTCTGAAGTGATATTTGACAATAAATAGTGTTGGTTTGATCATATCTTTAGCCTCTTGTCATTTGTTTGTTGGTTGTTTTCCTTCTTATGTGGCATTGATTGAATAGACATTTAATATGGTTTGCTGTGACAGATTCAGAATGCTGATCCAGTGAAGCCACTCCCGTACATTGGCTGTTGTTGTTGTTGTTGTTTGATAGACTTCTCTCTCTTCCCAACGCTTAGCCTTCTTTGCTTCCTCTCTCTCTTTTCCAAAAACTTCTGTCTCGTTGTTTGTTTGTTATAGATTGTGTGATTCCTATCAGGTTAGGAGCAGCCCGTGCTGTCGGCTCAGTAGCTTTTGTTAAAGACCTGCGAGCTTTTAAGCGCAAAAAAGAGAAGTGGGTAAGATGTTAAAGATTTCCCAGACAGTTTACTTTAAGCTCGGAACTGTGACTACTTCCTGTTTGCTGATGTGAAATTATTACGATTTCACCTCCTGACATCATTCTTTTTTTTCTTTTTTTTTTCTTTCTCCTATTCCATCTCTCTCTCTCTCATCTCTTGCAGGTGTGGTGTCGGTGAGTTTCGAGGAGGATGAGGAAGGAAATCTGTGTCTTATTGCGTATCCTTTGCACAGTGAGATTGGGGACTTGGAGAACGTGGACCCCTCGGCAGATCTGGAACCCAACAACAAAATAAAATGGGTCAGTAAGGTGCTGCTGGACAATGAAGGCTACAGCAAGGACCGGTCCAGACACTCTCGGAAGGATAAGGACAAGAGGTGAGCAATAAACATAATACATGTAAATATAGTCAATATCAATAGTCATTTCAACTGTGATTAAAACGGCTTGTAATTTGGTCAACACATTTTAACATGTACGAATTCGATAGACTTACATTGAATAAGTGACCAGAATCTAATAGAAATTTGGGAGTATGTCCTTTGATATATAAGCATTCTCTTAACATCAAGAGCTCAGTGATTTATTGAACTAATGAAATCAAAATGATCAAAAATTGTATTTGCAATTATCAAATCACATCGGCTGCTATTAAATAAAAAATATGTAGAACTGTGTGTTCATTACACACATGCAGATAATGAAAATATTTTACTATTAATGTAGATAAGTTATAATTTTACTAAATGCTATTTTTAAATAAAATAATGAAATAAAAATAAATAATTTTAATAATTATAGATTCATAATGATGTATAATTAAACTGTGCAGCCCTAAAACTTTTGCATTTTAAATTGTAATCACAATTATATTTTCCTCCAAATTGTTGAGCCCTACTATATCCTAATAACTGTTTAGCAATGTGCTAAAAAAACACTCAGAATGGTTGGCAACCAAATTGCACCAATGTGACAACCACCTATTACATTGTAGCACAATTATGCATGAATAAACTCATGTAAAAATATGTTTTTAGATCAAAATGTAGCCATTTACCAGAGACTGCAGGGAGGTTCAGCATTTTTCTCAGGGACACAGTACTGACAAATCATGCACTGTTCTGTGCAGATTGAACCAGCAGTCTTAAGCTTTAATGGCCACAATACCCCACATCTCTTGAATAATACTAGCCTGTGTTCTCTTGTAATAATGGCTCTGCTCAGTACTTGTCTGACTCAATGAGAATGTGACCCATCGTAGCGTCCTTGTCTTCATGAGGAAGCACTGAGCACACTGACCCACAGAGCACCCAGCTGGGCAGAGCAGATGCACTCTCAGCTGCTGGCAGCCGGACTGCTTCAAATGTGTGTTTTGAGCCAAGGTTTAGCAAGAGGTTATGCAACCAGCGTAGCTTTGTGACTTAGAAGTGACCTCAGTGTGACTGGGGAAGGGGGGAAAGGCCAGATAAGAGGCATTTGTTCTTTGTGTGGGATTTAGGATTTTAAGAATCATGGGTATTAACCCTTTAACAAGCTATATGACTTGTTTATGTTTGTAGCACAAAACGGCACAGGATGAGCTAGGTGCCAAAATTAAAAAAAATCGAACTTAAGGATTTGTTTCAGATATCTTAAACCAGTTCTAAAAGTTAGCCGTCTGTCAGTCTGACACACTTCTGTTCTCTCCTTTCCAGTGTCAAACGTGAGGAGGAGCTGGAGTGGCTCAAACAAGCCGAGGTGTTCTACTACAGCCTAGAGAGTAGCAATGCTGCCGGCCCTCAGATCAAGCACAACCCCTGGAGCCTCAAGTGCCACCAACATCACCTGCAGAGAATGAAGGAGAACGCAAAACACCGCAACCAATACAGTATCCTTCAACAAAAGTGGAAACAAAAGACATTTATAATGTTATAAAGGATTTCTTTTTCAAATAAATGCTTTCTATTCAGCAAAGTATCCTAGAAAACACTAAAAATAAGAAATGTATCTTAGAAATGTATCCTGAGCACCAAATCAGCATATAAGAATAATTTATTTTAATGATTTGAAGGGTCGTGTGACACGAAGACTGAAGTAATTTAATTTTAAAATATAATAAAATATTTTATATATATATATATATATATATATATAAATAATATTTAAATCACAAAAAATACTGTATATATGAAAATCATTACTCAATGTAGTAATTCATGCTGCACAACAAAAACAAAGAACATAAAAAATTGAATAGCTTGATTAGCACATAATAAAGCTTGTATTGCTATGCAGATTTACAATTAGAATGACAATTGTGAAGGAAATAGATAAATCAGGCCTATTAATTATGCAGAAAAACAAAGCTTAATTGTACAGCAGTACCGAAAAGGAAGGAGAATCTACATTTCCCTTAACCCAGAACCTCTCTTCAGAATTCATCCTGTTGGAGAACCTGACGTGGCGCTACACAGTCCCATGCGTGCTTGATCTGAAGATGGGCACAAGGCAGCACGGGGACGATGCCTCTGAGGAGAAGAAGGCCATGCAGATCCGCAAGTGTCAGCAGAGTACGTCCGCCAGCATCGGAGTGCGCCTCTGCGGCATGCAGGTTAGTGCAACTCTTGTGCGTAATTCCTTAATATAAAAAAAAAAAAAGCGATGTTTTATTCACAATGCTCCTCTTCACTTTGCTCCAGGTCTACCATTCAGACACAGGGCAGCTCATGTTCATGAACAAGTACCACGGCCGTAAGCTGACCCTGTCTGGCTTCAAAGAGGCCATCTTTCAGTTCTTCCACGACGGGAGGCGCCTGAGACGCGAGCTCCTGTCTCCGGTGCTGCGGAGGCTCAGAGAGATGCAGGCAGCTCTGGAGGCCTGCGAAAGCTACCGCTTTTACTCCAGCTCGCTCTTGATAATATATGACGGAGACCCTCCACGATCACGCCACTCTGCAGAGGATGGGCTTTCGGAAGAGGAGGAGGAAGAAGATGAGGAAGAAGAAGAGGAGGAGGAGGAAGAAGAAGAGGAAGAAGAGGAGGGTGGTGCTTTTGGATTCCCTCATGGCGCAGGTGCCACCAGCAGCAGCAGTAGTAACAGCGGCGCTTGTGGCAGCACCGGCAGCTCTGCTGTGGTGCGACGCATGGCCAGACCAGACAGCGGCCCGGCGGTGGACGTTCGCATGATTGACTTTGCTCACACCACGTGTCGGCACTTCGGGGAGGACAGTGTAGTCCACGAGGGCCAGGATAGCGGTTACATTTTCGGATTGGAGAACCTCATCACCATCATCTCACAACTAGAGGACCACAGCACAGATTAAACCCCAGCACAGATTAAACCAGCATGACGTTGAAACGGGAAAATGTTTCTTTCTCATCTTGTTTTTTCAATCCCTTAAGACATTCAGTTCTCCAAGCTCCACCTGTTTGGTTTTTTTGTGTTTTAGAGGATTAAAAAGGGTCGAGAAGCTAACGTCAAATCGTCACACGATCTGTTCCCTCTATGTTTAGTAGCTTTACTCACTTCACCCGATGTACTGTTACAGTGTTGCTGCCGTTTCCTATTTTGTTCTATTTATTGAGGAATGATTATTTACCGGAAAGGACCTGATTTAGTTCCCGTCCTTATTCCTTGACAAGGTCCTGGAACTTTGAGTAGCTTGTGAGCGCTCCTTGTTGGATGGTGATGAAAAGAAAGACTGTTAACGCTGTTACAACACCCTCCCCTTGCACCTTTACCCATCGTGCAGAGACAACTATATTCAGATAGTTAGTTGACATACAGAGACTATAATAAAGCTTTATTTATTTGTCATTTTTCCTAAATAAACTAAAAAGAAAAAAAGAAAATGGAGCTACGAAGACTACATTCCATGTTATTAATGTTACAATAATGATATTAATAAATATTATTATTTGACATGTTCAGATACCTCTATCTTATATCTCTTGTACACGGTATGTTGGAGGAAAATAAAACTTGTTTGTGTTAAATTTTTGTCTCGTACTGTGATTTGTTTGGGTTTTTTTTTTTTTAAAGCAAGATGTGCATGTATGTCCTATTACAGCTAGTCACTATTAGTCACTAAAACCCAGTTTGGGTCTTGGATTTGCTATTTAAAGAATAGTGCAATAAAATCTACTAAAGGGATGGTTCACCCAAAAATGAAAATTCTGTGATTACTCACCTTCATGTCATTCCAAACCTGTTGGAAAACCTTTTTGACAACACAAATTGAGATATTTTTTATGTAATCCAATGGCACTTGGATCCTCCATAGACAGCAAGGGACCAACCACGATCAAGGCACAGAAACCTGAGCAAGGTCATGGACTAAAATAGTCCATGTGTGATGTCAGTGGTTCAACTGTAATTTTAGGAAGCAACAAGAATACTTTTTGTGTGTGCAATAAAAAGAAACGTAGCACTTTATTATACAGTTTCTTCTCTCCTGGGACAGTCTGCTGTCATATTTAAAGATTACCACATATGTCCTTCGCAATCAAAAACTGAAATTGTGTTTCGAAGATCTTACGGTTTGGAACAACATGAGGGTGAGAAATGAATGACAGAATTAAACTTTTTGGGTGAACTATAAAAAACATTTTTGTGTTAACAAAATTAATTGGTTTCTACATTCTTCAAACATTCTACAATGGTGTTCCACAAATAATGATATAATTTTTGGTAACACTTAAGTTTAGGGACCAATTCTCACTAGTCCATATTAGCATCTATATTACTAGCATATATGCTGTTCATTAGTACTTTTAAAGCACGTCAAATGCCTTATGACCATATTCTATATGCCTTTAACCGACCTTAACATCTACCATTAGTAGATATTTAATAGTGAGAATTGGTACCAAAACTAACAACCTGATCTCATTAATGTGCGTACAAATACGCAGAATAAAAACGAAAACTCGAAAAAATGGACATTGGTGTGTTTATGGTACGCGATGGGTAGGATTAGGGTTGTGGGGTAGGTGTGTATCATATTTACCCAAAAACGCAATGTTGTTGCATCAATACCATGAGTTTTCGTTTTTATTTCGACGTACTGTTAAAATGCACATTCATGAGATTGTGCTCAAACTAAAGCGTAAGTAAATGTTTATTTTTACGTAAAACTTTAGCTTTTACAGTCCTCATAAAGAGATCGGAAAAACACTCTACATTATCACAGGTTTTAAGGATGTTAATGTCTTGCCCTGTTTGAAACTTTTAACACAAGGTGTCCTGGCCAAGTGGCCTGGCCTTTTCCTCTTTACTGGCTGTTGGAGAATTCAGACGTTTGTCTTGGTTACAAATAGGTCTGTATCACTGTCACACAATGACGCACATGTAAAACAGGCATGCATTATCAACAGCACTCTTTCATTGGGACTAGTTGTCATGTTTTTTTTAATGGGTGAATATTAAGAGTAAAATATTTCAGTCAAAAACCTTTAAGTAAATGCAGGCTTGATGAGCCTAAGACACTTTTTCCCCCCAAAAGCATTCAAAATAGTAATTATTCTCAACCTTCGAACAGCAATATAATAACATTTCATACTCAAATGTCTTAACTGTGCTAGATTTAGTGAATTGAGGTCCATGAACAGTTGGTCCAAACTAAGCGCTCCACAGGGGGCTTCGGATGCCAAATGATGGGCTTTATAGGGTTTGAGTTTAATCATTTGTTCTGTTTGGATGTTTTATCTGCTTTATCCTGTGTCTCAGCGGACTGCATTGTTTCAGTGACTTGATGTAACATCATGGATGAGCTCCAGTGTCAATAGAAATGTAAATGTTTACTGGTCAGCGCATATATGCAAGTGTTTTGTAATTTAGCATGTTTTTTTGTGTCTGAATGTTTGTCAGTATAGTTTAGCATCACCGATTCTCCAGAACAGCAGTTGCCAAGGCAACGGAGCTGTTTGGTAATACTGAAATCGCTATATTTTTAGTTCTTTTCTCCAGCGCTGGGGATCATGTGTTGGCCTACATACGCTAATTACGCCTCCTTTAAAATGTCAGACAAATTTCAAATGAATTCAACCCCAATCTGAAACATATGAGGGAAACGTTCATCTTACATAATTACTGGTTTTAAGTATGCAGCCGGCTCATTTAGAGAGCTAACATTTGCATGCTCATTTTAGGTACTCAGCTGTGCTCTGTTTTAGTTCAATTGATTCTATTCTACCTTTGTTCTCTCTGTGTTCCCAGGAATAGGGCATTGTTAGGGCAAAGCATTGCTCACTTTCTTTGTCTTTTTCCCTGAACTGAGTCACACCTTTTGAGATCACTTTTATACGCACACATTTGTAAATATTTATTTTGTCCTTATTCTTTCATGGGACAAGTTTCTATATAGTAAAGAAAATAATATAACATTAGTCAAACAAAGACATAAAAATATTAGTTATTAAATATATATATATACACTACACTTATTCTTGAAATGGATTATTTATTATGGAAAAAAATGCAAAATTGCTGCATTTTCACTAACATTTTATAATTTTTTTAATAAATAATACAGCATTTATAAGTAACAAAAAGTTAAATGCAATTTCAAAATTACTTAATTTATTATGGCGAAAATATTTTTAAATACAAATTTCTAAATGTAAAATTGCGCATTTACTATATTCTTACTATAAATATTTCAAAACTACATTTATTACATCAATTGTACAAGTAGATAATAAATAAATAAAATAAAGTAAGTAAATACATTTACCTAAATTTTCTCAAATCTATTATGCTAATTTATCATTTACAATGAAATACAATGAAAACTTAAATTTAAAATACAAAATGTAAGCATTTTCATTATCTATCTATCTCTCTATGATTCAGTTCTATTAAATATTATTTCAGTTTTTTTGTGCTTGTACTCTAAAACACAAAAACCAAACCAAAATTCAAAATGCAGGTTAAAAATAAAAATGTACAGAAAATTCCTTATTATTGCCTTAATACATTGTCCTGTATTTTAATGTTAATTTTATGTACTAAAATTATGACTTTTAGAAAGTGTGTGGCAATCAGCCCTATATTTATAACCTAAAATGGAAAAATGTTTTATCTCTTAAAGTGCGAAATAGGAGCATTTTACTATATAACATTTAGAATTATAAAATAAACTTAATACATACATAATAAATAATTTAAAACTGATCACATAACAAATTATTTAAAAAATCATAAATATGTTAAGTCACTAAATTCTTTCAAATATGCTATGCTGAAATATAATTTACAATGAACACATTGTATTTAAATAAAAATACAAAATAAAAGCATTTTCTTATGGGATTTTTGGATTTTTTAACATGCGTAGAGAGATAATATCTATTGCTTTAGGTATCCATTGATGTTTAGTATTCCTGTCTTTTATGACAGATAGGTTTCAGATTTTAGAAAAGGGAATTTCAGGAAGGAAATCATCAGTGTGATTGTCAGTGTATCAGCTGGGTCATTTATAGAGGTCACTTCATCAATTTTACACTTGATGGAAATCAATATTTCATCCTATTCTAGTTCCACTAGTAGAGCATGTTCGTGGCTCTGATTCCCCATATGAAGCATTCAAACAGGTGGGAAAAAGACATCAGCACTGCTTCACTAGCCAACCTCACTTTACAGGTAGCAACTAACCAACGAAAGAACGTCTTTTCTAGTAATTCAAGGAGACTAAGACATAAATACGCCATGACAGGGCCAGCCGTAGGGTCACGAATGTCCCTTGGTGTTTGACCACAGTCAGAGAGAGTGAGAGAAAATCAGGCCAAGAAAGAATTAGAATCTTACATAAGCACCGTCATGACGTAAATGCCGCTCCCATATACCATAGTGTTGACTTCATTCACTGACTGCGCTGTCAACATGTATTTAATCAGGCCTGCCAATTACACTAACAAGATCAGCTACATCTATTCACGACGTGTTCCTGATCAGATACTGACTTGCCTTGTTTCAGTAAAATAGCTTTGAATGATTCTGTCCGTGCAAAAAAAATCCAAAGAGCTTTGCTGCTCTGCTAAGTAAATGATCTGAGATGTGCATGAATTAAAAAACATAGATACATTTAAATTCCTTTCCCAGTCTTATTTCTATGTGATGTGTGTATTGTAATGAGAATATTCTGTCAAACTAGCTCAGCCCAGCTGAACCCCCCACAGGCAGAAAGATAGGTCAAGGTTGACTGAGCGTTGTTTTTACATAACTGATGCTCTTTGTTGTCCACCTAAAAGTTAAAAAAGACGGAGATGGTATGAAGCAGTTTAGGTCCTAAAATAAACGATTTATATAACATAAATACATTTTAACATATTATTATACAAATTTTCTTTACATTTATTTATAGTTTATTATACATGATTTCTATTTAATAGCATTTTTTTATTGCCATTACTAATATTTTTGGCAGAATATTATCCATTAATTTTACTGTAAATACTTATTTACTGTTAATACTTATTTAATTGAATTATGTTAACTCCAAATTACAATGCAATGAATATACAAAACATTGATATTTATGATATATATAAAGCGGGTTGCAATAGTCATAACCTAACCATAACCTAGTCATAACCTAAAATCAATTTGTAATATTATTTACTCATCTTCAAGTTTTATACAATTTTACCACATTTGTATGTATTTTAACCTGTTGTTTGTTTTATTCATGACTTTTATTTACATTTTTGTGCTCCTTCCCCTTTTTATAAAATAATAGTATGTGGATTTGAAATTTTACAAATACAATGAATAATGACAGATTTTTCATTTTTGGATGAACTCTTCCTTTGTGAACCTGGTTGAATGGCAGTGAAGCTCATTAAAAACAGTGAATGTTACTCAGCAGCCTTGATGTAACAAGGATGATGTAACAATGTCTCAAGCATTTGTAAAGTGTTCTGGTGGACTGGTGAATGTTTTCAGAGGCATGCAACTAGTCTGCTGTGTATAAAAGCTCAGAGGAAATATTTTGGGTGCTGATCCAAAGGCATTCTAACAATTTTGCTTATGGCATTTTAAAGAGAAATTAAAGACTAACTAATTTTAAAATATACTGACTTCACACAATTCTAGTATTTCATTCTTGGTTTATGAATCAGCTGAGTTGTAAAGTGCTCTGCCTACTGAAGCATTCTTTCCTCTGCTGTCTTGACATAAAGTCACATTCTGACTCATCAGACGCCTCTTAAACTAACTAACAGTATTTATAGATGTGTCTAAATATAAGGAAAAAGCATTCACACGTGAGCAAAATGGCTCTGACATTTAATGATAATGCATTTATCTCAGTAGTCTGTAGACAGTATCTGTTTAGTGATTGCGTCTGAGCATATGAGTATTAAGCAGAGTTTACTCTGTCTAAACAAATTTGCCATGCCTCATCAAAGGTTTAGGGATCATATCGCTGACGTGCTAAATAAATGAGGATGTCACTTAAGTAAATGTTTCTGGATGTTGGAAAATACCATATGCACCAGGCCAGTGAGTTTACATAAAGCTTAAATGGTTTTACGTCATTAAACAGCAGGGACAATAGAGCACAACATTTTCTTTCACAATTTTAAAGTAATAATATCTTGCCAAAAGTTGCCTGCTGTAAATCATTTTCAAAGTTGTAAATATAATATAAATATAGGCCTATAATCTTATATAAATATAACAAGAAAATACTATTTCAGTATTTCTACTTGTACACTACATTAAAGAGTAGTGTACAAAATGTACAAAAGTGATTTAAGACTGTATGTTGCAAGAGTCTGTTGACAAGGACAAATAACAATATCAGTTTTAATTATCCAACATTTTAATTGGCTTGTCAGCTCATTAAGATTTAAGCCATGATGACCAGCAAAATATTTATTTGTACTGGTGCCTGGTATTATTTGAGTGATTATAAAAAATATAAACTGAGAATTAATTGATGTAAGTAAAACAACATTCATTATCGCAGTTTGATTCCAAAAAAAATGAAATGAAATAAGTTAACTTTACCAGTTTATGTAAGGCACTGAAAAAAGGATGTAACTTGGCAATTTGTGTCTCTCAAATTGTAAACCAGACCCAGGTGAATCAGATGAGCCAACTGAAATGTCACATAATCCATAAAATAAATCACATAACTCTCAGCACAGCTAGCAACTGAAGAATTTCGTTATGTCAACAGCATCTGAAAATAGCAGCTCAAATGGACTATATCTCACTGAGAAATGCAAACACCATAAAAATAAATGAAACGGAAGGCCTTGGTGTACATGAAAATAAACATTTTGGGAACTATTAATTTCCTTTGCTTATGTATCATGCAACTTTTTTCCCTCAGTCCAGATTCCACATCCTTCAGCACGGCTAAAATATTATTCCTTTATGAATTTAATTGAGCCATTTTTTTTTTTTGCCTTGTATGACACAACTGAAATGTAAAAGAAAATGAACAGTTGGGTGAGAAAAGTATGTGCGATTTGTGTTGTATTGGCTTGGCCTCACCTCTGTGTTATCTCACAGTTCACTGACCATTATATAACCAGTCTGAACAAGTATCTCTTTATTAAAGTGCAGCCGACGGCTCGTCGCTAACCAGCACAAGCTCACCACCACAGAATCAGCCGCTGTGGGTATAAATGTGTATAAAGTACTGAGCATAAAGCCGTGTGTTCGCTGCTCTGTCATTTGTTCAGTCCCTGGTTGGTGTGAATGTTAGTACGGCTCAGTGATTATGTGTGTCAGATTGGCTTGCATCAGCTGCAGACACCAGACTAGGATAATCTGCTATAATAATCACATTATACCCATTTAACAAATCGGTTTTGATGAACTATAATTGTCTAAAAAGGTCAGTTAAATAATTCAGTATCATCAAGTTTTAAATGTTGTTGTGATATAAATTACTTCAACTCATAAAAATGATATATTACATAAAATACATCATATTATATATGTCAGATTTCTGACAGTGTGAATCGCCTTGTTTTCAAATCAAGTCCTAATCTCAAATATAAAAAGCAGTACTAAAAAGCACTGAAATGGAACTAGCACGATGGTATTAAATAATAATTTGAAACACAATAATCAGAAATCTGTCAATATATGGTTATGCATGTCCAGAAAACATGGTTTTATTGTTGGTAGCCTACATTCCCCCCAAAATGTGATCTCCAAAATCTTAGCATCATCATTTTTGTTTAAGTTACCTTTGATTCAGTAGTTCTTGTGGCCACAGGTTGTCCATGAATCAAGAGCCTCTGGATTTCTGATGAAGGGATGCCCCCTGTCGGTTATTTGTGTAAAGTAACCTATATTGAACGGAAATGTTGAAGTCAACTGTGGGTATTATGTTCTAATTGAACGTAGTTTGTGTTAGACTGTACCAAATTACACACATTTCCCATATCTTTGTAAAATAAAATAATGCATCTGTCAATCTCATTAGTGAGTTGAAAAAGCAACTGTAATAAAATTCGTTAATAAAATCTAATATATGAGTCATTGTAATCTATATATGAAAGGTTGTGCTGAAAAGAACAGAATATTCATGTATCTTGTGTCCTTTGGGAAAAAAGGCACCCATGGCGCGTGACGTAAAAACACTCAAGTCTCAGCACGTGTTTGTTTTAGTTATAGGGGGATATTTGTACACTGCACTGTAAATTGTTTTAAACATATACAGCTCAAATGTTCTTTTCCTAGCATTCAGAAATCAACTGTAATTTCTTACAAAATCCTTAAATTATTCTTCGTCTTCTTAGACCATAAATGGTTCTGGTTTGTCGGTTTTGGCCAGCGCTGAGAAAAGTAACTGTTAACACGTGACACCCTTATACGTTCAAGTCAAGATATAATTTACGTCTGAACGCACTCCATCTTAGAAACCTAAATTCCCATCACATAAAAACGTAGTGAAAAAATGAACCAGCATAAACGCAAAACTATTATTTTACAATCATATACCTGTAATAGAGACAACTTCCGGGCCACTAATCCCGCCCATTTTTACACGTAATTGGGTCTCCACCCAACCCGCTATTTCTGTGTCAAAGATACTGACGTGTATTTGTGCTCTGGGTGATGACGTGTCCTGAACACGCTCCTCATAGAGCCGCTGACCGGTGCTCGCTAAGCGCTAGTCTGGGACCATCCTCAGAGGGGACACCATGGCCAGTGAGTGGTCGTGATTATTGCTTTACTTCAAGTCTATTTAAAACGAGTTGAATGCATTCTGAAGATATTAATAGGCGTTATGTCTTAAATAACTGTTTAGCTTTAGTGCTGCTTCGTTCATAGATTAGCAACTATCAGAATCTTATGTCTTCGTTGTTTTATTGGCGAGTTTACAAAACACGTACTTGTATGTATATGTATATATGTCTTAAATGTGACTTCATTGGTTAAATTTGTAATGGTACTGATTTTAAAGCTATCATAACCAGGTAGTACTTGGACCGTAGACTAGCCTCGTTACAAATGCATTTGTTGTTTATTTCCATCGCATACACGTCGTATGCTTTAAAAAAAAAAAAAATTATATATATATATACTTAAGGCGCATACTTAAGGTTTTAGACACAAATTAAAAAGTCTGCTACCGTTCATAATGGTAAATCATATTTTTGTTTTGAAGCGTGATTTGTTTTAGTTATTAAGACGCATTTAATGGACAGGTGAGGTTTTGGTCTTGTTAATCGAAACAGGGGTTTTCTTCTCGGATTGAATGATGACGTTGCAGGACAGACCGATTCAAGTAACTTGTTTGAATTGCAGAAACTTTAAAGCCACGTCTCCTAGAATCACCAAGACCTCTTAGGATAGTAACATTTGTTTGTTTTCTCACATTAGACATGACAACCGTGAACCTAAGTGCTTTTCTTTTCTTTTTCAGTTAAATTCCTAGAGGTGATAAAGCCATTCTGTGCGGTTTTACCAGAGATTCAGAAACCAGAGAGGAGGGTATGCAGTTTGATCGCATCTTGTTTTTTTGCTTGTTCTAGTGGCGCTTTAGATATACTCACTCCTTGAATCTCTTCCCCACAGATCCAGTTCAGAGAAAAAGTATTATGGACAGCTATCACCCTGTTCATCTTCCTGGTGTGCTGCCAGGTAGGTTTACTCAATGAAATCATTCTTCTGGATTTATTAACCTCTCAAACCAAACATTACCGTCTTTGGTTGTGTTTTATTTGCTGTGGGAGACCATAAACTTTGTTTGAATGATCTATGGTAATCTCTGTCCTCCAGATTCCACTCTTTGGAATTATGTCTTCAGATTCAGCAGATCCCTTTTACTGGATGAGAGTGATCCTGGCATCCAACAGAGGTGCGTGTACCTGAATCAGCAGCGCAAGATTGAATCAGTCATCACCTGCTGACTGAAAACAAATGATTTAATCAAGCACCAGTGGGAGATTAATAACAATTGCACTGCATTGTATCATTTAATTAATTCAATAAATTAAGGGTCATTTTTATTTTTTATTTATTTTTTTTCTTTCTGCCAAAAACTTGTCAATAAATTATACATAATTATCTAAAATTGATATATACTCCAAAGCCACTTAATTGTATGTAGTGTCTGGTATACAATTGTTTTTGTGTCTGTGTATGCTATATTTATCCTTGGTCTTTGGAAAATTTGATTGAGTTTACATAAAGATTGATAATGTGTGTTTCAGGTACTCTGATGGAGTTGGGTATCTCTCCCATTGTGACCTCTGGTCTAATCATGCAGCTGCTGGCTGGAGCAAAAATCATTGAGGTTGGAGACACACCTAAAGATAGAGCGCTTTTCAATGGAGCTCAGAAACGTAAGACGCATTATACATTGTATTATATTGGGGGGGAGCGGTGTATACATAAAAAATAATTTTATGTATATTATCATGTATTAAGTCACTTCATTGTTTGAAACGAATGGAAAGGTCTGATGCAGCTCCCAGTGCAATTCTCTTGTGGGAAACCCACCTTAATGTGATCATTGCATTTGTTTTAAGATGCCTAACTGTGAGATCTTTCCATCAGTTTTTGGTATGATCATCACCATTGGCCAGGCTATTGTGTATGTGATGACTGGCATGTATGGAGACCCTTCAGAGATGGGTGCTGGAATCTGCCTCCTTATCATCATCCAGGTAAATTCTATGTGAGATATTTAGACGTAAACCGATACATTTCTTCACCTGATAACATCTGCCTGGCGATTTAACAGAAGTGTTCAGATGCAAACGAATCTCGTTTAAAGCACGTTTCCCATTTTCAGTCATTATTATTGTGTGCATTTAGTTGTAATAATCCTCATGCTAGATATTATCATTAACGATGACAAGGCATATTGGATCTGCATTTGCCTTATTGTCTTTCCAGCTTCCTTCAAGCTATTGGACTTTGCTCTGTCTATTGTAATGACCTTTGCAGGCATTGTTTAAATAATCTTGTCTGGTTGCATTCACATCTGCTATCTACGCAAATTAGGGTCATTATAAAAAGACTGACTGATGAACATCTTCAAGCTCTTCTGTCTTATTTTGTGATTTGTTTCTCGAAGAACATTATGCATTATCCTTTAGTTAATCAGATCAGTTAATATTGATTTATATATTCTTTGCAGTTGTTTGTGGCCGGTCTGATCGTGTTGCTGCTGGATGAGTTGCTACAGAAGGGTTACGGATTGGGCTCCGGTATCTCTCTCTTCATCGCCACCAACATCTGTGAGACAATCGTATGGAAAGCATTCAGCCCCACCACAGTCAACACAGGGAGAGGTTTGTGTTCAGGATGTATTGTCTTGACCGTTCTGTGGTGTCTTCTGTCATGCTGACTGAATTTTGTTTGTGTACATACAGGTACTGAGTTTGAGGGAGCCATTATTGCTCTGTTTCACCTGCTGGCCACTCGTACTGATAAAGTGCGAGCACTGAGAGAGGCCTTCTACAGACAGAACCTGCCCAACCTCATGAACCTCATCGCTACAGTCTTTGTCTTTGCGGTGGTCATATACTTTCAGGTTAGCACTGCTCACACAGAAGTCACTTTCGATACAAGTAGGATTTAGTTGTTAAATGCAGTAAACGAATGGGACAAAATTGCAACAAAACGAGTGAAACTTGTTTGGGTTTTCGCTCTCACACGGAACCCCATATTGCGCAGATTTCTATTCGCCTACTCTATTCTGCTTTGGGTCAGTGCAATTTCAAAAAAAAGAAAAAAAGCCTACGATTTAATCAAACATATACATGTCTATGTCTGCACTGTATGTGCCCCTGTGTTAAAATGCAAGCAGCTCATGATGCACTATGTTGTGTCTCACAGCAGTTCAGATCACAGTAAATGCTGTTCCACAGGAGCTTTGCATCTGCTCATGGTTTGGGTCACTTATAATGTGCGTTTGCTGTAATATCCTTCTATAGTTGCTGTAAGAAGTGCTTATAGCACCAGAATAAAAGGTTGTTGGTTTAAGTTTTAGGAATTTAGTAAATATTAGTACTGTAACTTTACAGTTCTTATTTATTAGTATAATATTTTTCAAATCGTGACTACAGATGATAGTTTGAGTATTGCAATTTCATTCTAAATTATCTACTTTAAGTACTAGATGCTAAAAATATAATTTCTTGTTCCACAGGGCTTCAGAGTCGACCTCCCTATCAAATCTGCTCGTTACCGTGGCCAGTACAACACATATCCCATCAAACTGTTCTACACCTCCAACATTCCCATCATCCTGCAATCTGCACTGGTGTCCAACCTTTACGTCATCTCTCAAATGCTCTCCACTCGCTTCAGTGGGAACTTTTTGGTTAATCTACTGGGGACATGGTCGGTAAGTAACTTGTTTATACTTTCCCATATTTGTGATGTCAGTTTGTATTTATTCTTTTGAACATGCTTTTTCCCCCTTGCACTTATAATAGTGTAACATGTTTTAAATTAAGGGATGTTTTAACAGTTTCGGGAAGAGCGCGCTGAGTATCTGCACAGCCGGTACCCAATGACGCTCATCAGTATTTTCGCCCATTAGCTATTATTTATTCCTAATTTCATTTATCTGCCTCAGCATAAATACCATCGTCTCCCTCCTCTCAGTATCTAGTTACGCACGATCCCATCCCCTTTTCTGCCTTTTTTTTTTTTTTTTTCCTTTCTTTCGTTGATTGCTACTCATATTATTTTACTTATCAGACTCTTTTTATAACAATTTTATTGAAAAATAATTGGTGGACCTAAAAGAATGTGTTTTTTGGTTAACAGGATAGCTCAAGTGGAGGGCCAGCTCGTGCTTATCCAGTTGGTGGTCTGTGTTACTACCTCTCTCCTCCAGAGTCCTTCGGCACAGTACTGGAGGATCCAGTCCATGCCATCATTTACATCATCTTCATGCTGGGATCCTGTGCCTTCTTTTCTAAGACCTGGATCGAAGTGTCTGGATCCTCTGCCAAAGATGTAAGAGCATTAACTGTTCCTGCTTATTGATTTCACTGAGCTGCATTGTACTGTTGACTTACGGCATATTTAATCTATATTTACTCTTATATGTTACTTAGGTCGCCAAACAGCTGAAAGAACAGCAGATGGTTATGAGGGGACACAGAGAAACGTCTATGGTCCATGAACTCAACAGGTAATACATACAGAGCATTCCAACTTTATTAGACTCAATGAATCTCACAGAATAGCTAAAGCTTTCTTTAAATCCACATTTAGGTACATCCCCACGGCTGCAGCTTTCGGAGGCCTGTGTATAGGTGGCCTCTCAGTCATGGCCGACTTCCTGGGAGCCATTGGATCAGGAACTGGAATCTTGTTGGCCGTCACGATCATCTACCAGTACTTTGAGATCTTTGTGAAAGAACAGAGTGAAGTGGGCAGTATGGGTGCTCTTCTCTTTTAGTACGGCCCTCTGACCACATCAGACTGAATGAATTGTGAGGTTAATTTCTTTTATATGATTTCTTTTTAACGCACATATTCAATGTCATGGATTTGTTCCCACTGTGCATCTGATCCTGGCCTGTAGTGGCTCACTTCGCATCAGAGTTGCAGAGTGAGTTGAACCCATTCTTTTGGGGAAAAAATATGGCAGCTTGATATCTCAGTATTAAGCATGGGAATGTAACCATTCTTCATTTTCACACTTTTTCAATCTCCCAAGCCAGTATCTATATATGGTTTTTCTGATTCCATTCAGTAATGCATAATAGAAGTAACATGTCCAAACTTGATCAGCCATTGATACACCCTGAACTAAATGTGTCTTTGGTATGTGTGTGACGAGGTCAGCGCAATGTTCTATCATGGTAATGGTTGATTTGGTGTAAATAAAAAGATTTTTACAGTGTATGTGTGGATATGTGCACATTTGCCTGTTGCATTTTGTGTAGACTGAGTGAGTGATAACATGGGATCGATTGCTAAATTTGCCCAAGTTTATCAATGCCATTTCTTTGGGATTTTTGCATTGGATTTGTTAAAATATTGCCAGCAGAGTTTCTGTTATTTATGTTTGTTGTTTTCTTCCTGTATTTACAAGCTGTTATAAAACAGTTCTGTGTACTTCAGTCACACTACTATTTCTGTTATTGCCCCCTTTAGCTCTACTTAGATGTGGTTTCTCTTAGTGGACCAAATGCTACAGAAACTGCCTGTTAATGAATATGCCAGTGTTGATATGAGAGGATGTGGTTTGTAAAAAGAAAATGCTTAATTTGTTTTCTTACACAGGCCAAGTATTAAAATGTTGTGAATACTCTTTGTCGATTTTGAGCTGTTTGTTTTATTTATTTATTTTTAAGCAGTTTTCTAAAGATGTTGTTAGCGGAAGACAAAAGACTGCTACTATAATATTAATTAAAACAATATAATTTGTCACCATTTTTTTCATCTTAGTGATAGTCTTTAATTTGGTCTATTATGCATGGCATTGTCCATGATGATAAAATAATTTCTTATGTTCATAAATTCATATTTGAAACTCATGACTGAGATTTATTTAGGGTTCAGGACATACTTTCAGATGTAGTGTTTCATACACTGCAGTAATGCTTCAGTATTTGATGTATATACATAAATAAATGGTGTAGTAGATTATAAAGTGTTGTATTTATACAACAAACGGTAATAATTGCATAATATGCTGTTGTTAATCTAATTTGTGCTAATGTTGCTTTTAATTGATCCCATTGTCCTATGAATTAGGCGAATGTAGCTGTTTTTTCCACTGTAATATAAATACTTACTTTTCTATTAGTATTAGTGTTTTTAAACAAATAAACGGGTCAAATTGGACAAAAGATGGTTAATTTTCGAAATACAGTGATATATATATAGAGAGAGAGAGAGAGAGAGAGAGAG
>JAUMHI010000041.1:14056606-14081558 GCA_032359435.1 Enteromius unitaeniatus | reverse complement strand
GTCAAATTGGACAAAAGATGGTTAATTTTCGAAATACAGTGATATATATATAGAGAGAGAGAGAGAGAGAGAGAGAGCAGTAAAAAAATAATAAACATTTATTTGTAATAATACATATACGTGTATCGTAATTATATTTTACTGCCACATTAATTTGACATTTTTTACTTTAATTGTGAAAATTGAACAGAAACGACTTTTATTTTGAAACACTTAGCAAGTGCGTGCACATCTTAACAGCAGCAGCGGCTCGATGGTGTCTCATCCTGCTTTGAGTCGTTATCGGGCTTCGAAGAAATAAACCGCAATTTGAATACGATTGTAAGTCTCATTTGTCCCAACATGTAGCTTTGAAAGGTAGCATTTGTTTGCGTGGGTGTGAACCGTGTATTTTAAAAGAGATGCCTCACTGCTCCAGCTGAAAGAAGGTTGTTAGCAGCAAAGCTAACCCTGATGCGTCTTTACAGTGGGTGGATTTAAACTGAAATCTGAAGCGACTGCTTTTCTCTTTCTGCTTTCTGTAACTGATAGAGACAATGCATGCATGACAGAAATCATGTATGAATTTGACATGAGAAACGGTATATACGAATTAATTGGAAATCGCTTCCTGCAATTAAGCGATAAATGCACTATATGTCATCCTTATGAAGCACATTTGACATATTTAACCTTCATCAGGCACTTGAGGGAATCGAGTACTAGCTTATGACAGTATTAGTGCTGTCATTTTATATACATGCACATAATATTAATGATCTGCTCGTTATCTTGAGTGTAACAGGGCATTAGTTTGTATTGGATTTCATTGTTTGTCTGTTTCAGGGTGGACATATCCCATCATCATCTTTTCACTAAAGCATGGCTGAGCCCGAGCTCCTCCTGGATTCCAATATTCGTCTTTGGGTTGTGCTGCCAATTGTGTTTATTACTTTCCTGGTTGGAGTGATCCGCCATTACGTCTCAATTCTGTTACAAAGTGACAAGAAGCTCACGCTAGAGCAGGTTTCAGACAGGTAACTTTCATTGCACCGTTTCTATCCACATGTGTTTTGCATCTCACAAAATGTTACAAATACTGAAGATCGCGTTCTCTACACAGCCAGGTTCTCATCAGGAGCAGAGTTTTACGGGAAAATGGGAAATACATCCCTAAACAAGTGAGCCACTGCTCTTTTTTTTCAGTCTTTTTCTTGAGATGTTTCCAAATTACAAAAACTGAAATGTTCCCTCTTTCTAAAATAGTCTTTCTTGATGAGAAAATTCTACTTCAATAATCAAGAAGATGGATTTTTCAAGAAGACCAAAAGAAAGGTGGTCCCACCATCTCCAATGACTGGTGAGGCTCGGTGGAAATTCCACCAGATATTTCACTATATATTATAAAATGACAGCCGGGATTAAGTGAAAATATTAATGTGATGATGTTATCTACTCAATTAGATCCCAGCATGTTGACAGACATGATGAAAGGCAATGTGACAAATGTCCTGCCTATGATCCTTATTGGTGGTTGGATTAACTGGACCTTTTCTGGGTTTGTCACAAGTAGGAGAGAAATTTTCTTTAATTATCAAATATGAGAGTTTGGCTGCTTCTAGTTTATTAACCTATTGGTAATTGTGTTCTCTTTCAAGCAAAGGTACCATTTCCTCTCACACTCCGCTTCAAGCCCATGCTGCAGCAGGGAATTGAGTTGCTCTCTCTAGATGCCTCCTGGTTAGTGCTCTCAAACCCAGAAGTGTTCTTATTTCATTCAAAGCTATGTCTTTAAGCAATCTCATGCTGTATACATCCACAGGGTGAGTTCAGCATCTTGGTATTTCCTGAATGTCTTTGGTCTCAGAAGCATGTATTCTCTGATTCTTGGACAAGACAATGGTAAATAACTTTACTGATGTTCCATTTCAATGCTGCGTTACTGATCTATTATATTGCGTAAATATTGTCAGTTCGTGTTCTGGTCATTTTAGGCCCTTTTATATTTAGTTTTTATACAATTAATATTCTTACTTTGCAACAGGTGCAGATCAGTCTCGCATCATGCAGGAGCAGATGAGTGGTGCTGCAATGGCAATGCCTGCTGACACAAACAAAGCATTCAAGGTATCACAAATTAGGGGCTGCTCACTAATCAAACTAGATATTTAAGGCCGCAAGCCAAACATTTCATTTAGATTTTTTTTAAAAAGATTTACATATGTGAATGTCGTTCTTAGGCGGAATGGGAGGCTCTGGAGTTGACTGATCATCAGTGGGCCTTAGAGAATGTTGAGGAGGATCTGATGAGTAAGGACTTGGACTTGTCTGGGATGTTCAGCAAAGACTTGCCAACGGGCATCTTCTAAGTGCCTGTCCACTACTGAGAGGTTCTGGCGAACCTCCTTGAGAATCGTGAATTGTGAGACTGGTTTTGGGAGTGACAAATCGCTTTCATTCAGATTTGGTCATTTTCTAGAAAGTGTCATAAACCTCATTGCAGACATATCACATTTTGTGTAATATGCATGCACCATTCCCTTCATTGTTCATTTTTGCTCCGATATAAGTGTGACAAAGCTTTAAGCTTTATGGATATCTCTTGCGACTACATTTATACAACACAGCTGAAATATTACAGAGCACCCTATCATGTAGCGTGTGTCCTGGTTTTCTTGAAAACATTCCCTGATGATTATGGCTATGTCTTCCGTATTTTTCTTTTAACACAATTATGTTTTTATTTTATTAGCCCAATTTTAATATTTTACCAGGACCATATGATTGTTTTGGACCAAGTAGGCAAAAAAGGAAGTTTTAGGAAGTGATGACATTTTTAAAAAGTGGATCAGACCATAACATAGTTTCAGTTACTTGCGTAGTATGTTTTTAAATTTGCTAGTGTTTTTTTAGATGCTTACTAATGGTGCCAATACACCATGCACTGAGTATGTAGTGAAAAGACATCCTCATTACAGATTAAGATTTATTGGCATGTTTAATATATTTATTTGACTTTTATTAAATGTCATTTTTGGTTTTGCTAAATAAATGTTCCTCACAACATTTACTGGATGTGTACATTCTTAATCCAGCTGTTTTACTAAATAGTGATGTACAGTTCTTTATTTTTATTTTAATATTACATTTTTTCTACCCCTGTTGTATGCAGCATTACAGTAAACAAAATCCCATTTGTTTACTTTTTAACAGCTGATTCTGCAGATTCATTGAAGGAAAAATGTGTGTGTGTGTGTGTGTGTGTGTGTGTGTGAGTGAGATATATATATATATATAGATTTATTATTATTTTTTTTATTATTATTTTATTTTTCATTCTATTTAAAGATTTTACCTGACATTACCAAACCTTAATGCAAAAACTTGACTGGTGGATCTTCTCTATTTTCGTTAAATTCCTTATAATTGGCTAAAAAAAAACACTGTATAGCTAAATATAATTAACATTTTTAGTAAACAATACTAACATTTATCAAACAAATGTTATCCTTTCAGAACATTGCAATTAAAAGCTATATAACTAAACTAATTCTGTATTGTATGTTTAAAAAAAAAAAACATTTCCTTTTATTACTGTGTCTTAAGAACAAGTTTGAATAACTATCAGTCAACCAAGTTTAATTTAAATTCAATAAATACTTTTTAAGACTAATCAAAGCCTTCGCAGCCGTCAGTGATTCAGTGTTGACTCAAGAATCGCTGAGACCAACTAACTCTGATTCATGAATCCTTCAGACGAGTTTTGTTAACCGGTTTAACGAACTTCGAATCAGATTAAAGATTAATTCATTCATTGACCGGACATCGGTTTTCCTGCAGGGTTCCGATTAAATTAAACCAAATACGGCATCAGAAGCTCAATGTAATACTAATAAAGGCTCAGTGACACATTAGCAACGTCCTGACAGGAATATATTAAGCTGCCAGGGATGCGGAAACCCTGCATCCTCCCAGCGTCCTAATTATGTATAAAGGACACTAAAATGTATTATGTGCAATGTTAACTTCTAACGTTTGTTCAACTGGGCAGCCAAGAATGCGCGCTCCCTGTAGCTCGGCGCGTCCCCGGTGCACTTGAGCGCGCTCGCGGCCGCTGCGGGTTCACTCGCTGCACGATGGCGGAGGGAGGCGGACCCGAGTCGGGTAACGCTTCGGACCCCGACGAGAAGCCGGTGATCGCACAGACACCAGTACCGTCCACCGAGAGTCAGAAGCAGAGCATCGGCACACTGCTGAAAACGCCACTTCGGAAGGGAGACGAGTGGTAAGAGGTTTTTATGTGAAGCCGGAGTCAAGGCACGCTTGTCGGCATCAGCTCAGGCCTACTGCCGGAGACACCGGCTGCCGGAAACCCCTTCACTAGCCGGGCATTGGACAGCCACTTGCTCCGCTGCCACCCATACACTAGACACTGCTATTATTATCGAGGAGGAGCAAGCGTGCGATTTACTGTAATAAGGATTTAACACTATTTACACCGGTTACAAACCGAGGAAGCTGTCTTGTAGCTAGTTAGCACAGTTTAACCAGCCTTAGCTTCGCATTTCCACCCAGTTATTTTGCTTAAATGTCTCCTTAATGGAACGTTTCCAGAAACGTTGGTAAATAAACCCAAGCACCCTGTCGTCGGTTATCAGTTTTCTGTTAAGCTACATGGCAAAGTAGCGCCAGGCATGTAAGGCACTTCATTAGCTGAGGCTAGTTAGCCTGGCTGGTTTGCGTTTCGTTTGACGGGTTAAGTGTTCATTTCTGTCAGACGTCAACCTTATTTTAGACAAACTGTCAAACTAGATTAAAATAACGGCCAAACTCCTCCCTGTGAAGTTGTGACGAAGACTAAGCTACCTAAACCAGTATTACACCGAGGCAGTGCTTTGTCATGGCCACTGGATAACACCCAGTCACTCACAATGTTGTTTGGCAATAGATGAGTTGATGGCACAGATGGTAAACACAGACAAAATTATCTGAAGTTAGTGGCGGTTACAAGGCCGACATTTATACGCATTATTTAGATTTTAAACCAGTTAGTGTATGTGAGTGTTTGGACAACAGTGTGCCTTTATTTTGAAAGCAGACTGACGGGTTTATTAAGTGAAGAGACTAGTGACTCAACAGAAAGGACAATATTTAGTTAGGGTTGGATTAAAAGTACTTTTAATGCATAGACTATGCATGGAAAAACTATTCATTTATAATCAACTATTAATCTGGTAAGTTAACCTTTGTTAGTTTAGCTCGAAGTAGTATATTTTAAGAGTTTTATGTTCGCTACATACTTTAACATTTTGAAATGAACATGGTTAAAAACATTCTAATTCTCGCGTTGCTTGTTGCATTTAAAAAAAAAGATTTTTCCTTTCGCTTTCAATGCATTTTCCTCCAACATTTAAAGGGAAGTTTTGTTGGGGGGGAAAAAAAATCATGCTTAGGTAAACGACAACATAATTTATATTTTTGGGTGTTCAATTTTAATTGGACTTGTAATCGTTCTTTCCCTTGGCAATTTGCAATCAAGTACTAACAAGCTTATGTAGTGGAACAAGTTCCTACTTTAGATGAGATTAAGAAAGACATCCTTACTGACTGTTCTATATTTGTAAATGTTTAACAACACAATAGATATTTGCTTTGCCAACTGTTTAGCCCTAACATTTTAGGAGAGAACGCATTAATTGTCCTTTTCCCCTGACTTTTCACTGGTCTCCATCTATTGTTCCACTTGTTTAGGTATTTGATTGACAGCCGGTGGTTCAAACAGTGGAAGAAATATGTGGGCTTTGACAGCTGGGATTTGTACAATGTTGGAGAGCACAATCTGTACCCGGGACCCATTGACAACTCTGGACTCTTTTCAGGTAATCGATATTGAGTGTTGTGCCTGTTTTTGTTCACGTTCTCGATGTTGTGATTTTTCTTTTCTTTTTACTTTTTTTTTTTTTTTTCTTGGCAGCAGTAAAATAATTTTTTGTTGTAGTACCACAGACCTTTTTAAATTAGAGCTTTTTAGCAATGTAAACTCTTTAATTAGTTTGGTATGTGAATATCCTCTGCATCAGGTAAATACATTTTTTGCAACGTATGAAGTGATATTACCTCATGTCATCCCAACTTTATTTTCCTTGTTGGAGCGTAAAAGATTTTAAATTGGTTTATATTTTAAACCATATGCAATAAACCATTTAAATCTAATCTTTCCATTGATCAGTGATCAGAGTTAAATACTTACAGATTTAAAAATTATTGTCATATAACTAATTAGTAGATTGGTTGATTTCTCTCACTTAAAGCTTTCATGTTATTTTTGAAGACTTGTAATGTGGTTGTATGGCCTTTTCTTATGTTGCTTTGAATCCTTTTTGAGGTGAATAAATGATGACGGATTTAAAAAAAAAATATATATTTTATAAATATATTATATTTATATATATTTTATAAATATATAAAATCTGAGCCTAGCATGGCTAGCATTTCTAATGATCTCTCCTTTTCTCTCTGTATCATAGATCATGAGTCTCAGACGTTGAAAGAGCATCTCATAGATGAGTTAGACTATGTTTTAGTGCCTACAGAGGCATGGAATAAGCTGGTCAGCTGGTATGGCTGTTTGGAGGGTCAGAAACCCATCATCAGAAAGGTTCCACATCTTTCCTTGTATATTGTATATTTCTTATACATTTTGCTTATTGTGATAATCTCTTGGTTTGATTTTAAATTTTTTTAATATAAAGTCTAATAAACTTTACAGGGTAATTGAGTGATACTATTGCGATTTATTTTTAATTCATTGAAGCTCTTACACAGTCAAATTGCTAATTTAAAGTTTAATTTAGTCTCATTTTTGTTTTGCTGTGTGTGTTTTTTACTTGTTTTGTAGGTTGTTGAACATGGAATGTTTGTAAAGCACTGTAAAGTGGAAGTGTATTTGCTTGAGTTGAACCTGTGTGAAAATGACAACATGGACAAAGTTGTCACCCGCCATTTCAGCAAAGCAGACACTATAGGTATGAGACTTCCAGGAAACATACGTTTTTCTCATCGGCGTTATTTGCATAATTGAATTTGTCATGTAAATTATGGAGCGCTTGTGAACAATAATTTCTTTTAAATTACCCACCCCCTTAGATACTATTGAAAAGGAGATGAGGTCTTTATTCGATATCCCTTCTGAAAAGGAAACTCGACTTTGGAATAAATATATGAGTAACACTTATGAACAGCTTAACAAGCTTGACAGCACCGTACAGGACGCAGGGCTTTTTCAGGGGCAGGTAAACCGTCATGTTGCATTCCATTCCAGTTGTGGTTGGTTTAAGACTCTTAACTGACATTTTATGAGTTCATATAATCAATCTCATCTCACTCCTCAGGTTCTTGTTATAGAGAAGAAGAATGAGGATGGCACATGGCCCAGACAGACCTGCCATTCCAAGTATGTACATGCAGTTCAGGTTATTTTCACACTTAATGAACTGCAAATAACATGGGAGCTTAAAGGAACACGCCGTTTGTTTTTGTTTTTTTTCTTTTTGAAAATAGGCTCATTTTAATTCAGGAACTTGTACAGTGTTATTACGCAGCAACTGAAAAAGCTTGGGACTACTTACAGGCACCGCTTAAGCACCTGAAAATGCTGGCGTTATCTTCGCACATGCTGCACCCATGGCACGGCAGCAAAGTTCCTTGATTATTAGTCTGGAATGAGAGTATAGTCATAGTCATATCGACCTAAAAACAAAATAAACGGTAAAACTAAACAGTTTAACTCTTAAGAGAGTTGGAAAATGAACCTTTAAAAAGTGGTGTGTTCCTTTTAACACTTAAAAGAAATAACTTAAAGGGTTAGATCTGGAAATATATATTTTTTTATTCTGTTAAATCTGTTACTTTGATTGCCAGTAACTTTTTTTTGCAACCTTGCTTGGATTTACGCTAAACTATTCTTTGATTTATGCCTAGGTCCAGTACTTCCACCTCTCGGACTTATACAACCTCCCCAAAACTCTCTTCAAACTCATCTGCCACCATATCCTCCACTATAACAAATGGGGATAGCAATAGCAACTCTGGCTACATGTTGAACAACAGCACCTCTGGCAACAGGTCAGCTTGAGATTAAATCAAGACAGCCCTGAATAATTCCACAGTTAAACTAGTTTAGTTCCTTACTGCGAGAGATTAAATGGGGAACTGAAACAAGTTTTCAGTTCAAGGTCCTTTTTCTTACGTTCAGTATTTGGTTGACCAATTGTGATGTTTCAAATTATGGTGAATGTCTTTGCTAACCCATCATACATTTTCCAGACTGGGAAGTTACAACTCCTACAGCTCCTCCTACAGTTACAGAGAGTCTGCCTCTCAACCAGGCCTTTGTGGTCTGAGCAACCTGGGCAACACCTGCTTCATGAACTCTGCCCTCCAGGTATGCAATAGTGAATGTTTGTGAAATCTGCCATATTTGTTCCTGGGCACTTGGTTTGCTCATGGGTGTCAATGGAAGCTGGCCTAAATTGTGTAGTTAAGACATCTAACAGCCATAACCTGACTTCTTGATTTAGACAATTTCCTTTTCATTCTAAGTGACTTTTTATTTCAGTGCCTGAGCAACACTCCCCCTCTAACGGAATATTTCTTGGAGGACCGGTACGAAGCTGAGATCAACCGAGAAAATCCATTAGGGATGCGAGGGGAGATTGCGGAGGCCTATGCGGATCTGGTCAAACAGATGTGGCTTAGTCGGAGCAGTTATGTGGCTCCACGCACTTTTAAAGTGAGTCGATCGTTAGCCTACACAGGCTAAATTTACTGTGGAAATCACTGGCCGTTTTTAACCCAAAACCCTTAGAATTCAATCTGAATGTTGAAATTTATCTGCTCTCTCTGGTCAGACCCAAGTGGGTCGGTTTGCCCCGCAGTTCTCAGGGTACCAGCAACAAGACTCTCAGGAGCTGCTGGCCTTTCTGCTGGACGGCTTACACGAGGACCTTAACCGTGTTAAGAAGAAGCCTTATCTGGCCCTGAGAGATGCTGAGGGGCGGCCCGATGAGGTAAATCTTTCGTCATTACGTGTAAACCACGGCATTGTGTTTGTTAACAAAATATAGAAGTCAAAGCAAAAAACTACTAGGAAATTGTTTTGTACAATTTCCTGAAAACCTCTGTAATGTTAGGCCTATAAGTATTCAGCCTTTAAGTTTTAAACTGAAGAATTATTTGAACTCATTGTTTGTATCTCGTTTTCCTGTAGATTGTAGCCAAGGAAGCATGGGCGAATCACCGGTTGCGGAACGATTCAATAATCGTGGACATCTTCCATGGCTTGTTCAAATCTACACTGGTTTGCCCAGAATGCTCCAAAGTTTCCGTTACCTTTGACCCCTTCTGCTACCTCACATTGCCCCTGCCCATGAAAAAGGATCGCACTATGGAGGTGTTCCTGGTCCGCACTGACCCGCAGTTTAGACCCATGCAAGTAAGAACCGTTTTTCTGAAAACACTCAGGTACATGTTTAGTTCAGGAGGTGAGCTAAAATAAACTTATGTTATCTTCCAGTATCGTGTAGTTGTTCCCAAAATGAGTGCAGTGGCAGACCTGTGCAGCGCTTTGGCCAAGCTATCTGGAGTTCCTTCAGAGAATGTAAGACTTTTGTGGTTCCCAGTCTAACACATCTTTTTCTGTTGTTTACATTCCCCCTGCACTGTTATAAACCCATATGGGTACTTCGAATTCAAGCATGTGAATTTGATGTTTTGTGTTCTATTACACAAAGTCAGATCAGTTAAAATTAAATGAAGTTGTTGCAAATGTTCTTATTTGACTGAACTGTTCCTTTTAATATCTTCTTGCTTCTGTATAACACTAGGCTTAATTTCTAGCAGACAGCCTGAGATTGTTTTCTATTTTTTAGATGGTTGTGGCAGATGTTTACAATCACAGATTCCACAAAATCTACAAACGGGATGATGGGCTCAATCACATCATGGAGAAGGATGACATTTTTGTGTAAGTATTTTCTAAAATTCTGTGTTCATTACTGTTCAAAAGTATGGGTTCAGTATTTATTTATTTTTTAAAGATGGTTCCTATGATAACAAAGCTGCCATTTTTATTTAATCCAAAATAAAGAAATATTGTTGAAACGTTACTAAAATTGAATAGCTGTTCTATTTTAGTATATTTTAACGGTGATTTTATATTTGGGGGAAATAGAAATTTTCTGTGGGGTAATACCCCAGAAGAAAGAACAGCATTTCTTTAAAATAACATTTTTAAATATCGTTACTTTATCTATTTATTGCCTCCTTGTTAAATAAGTTCATTTCTTTTACAAACAACAAAAACATTTTGCTCACTCCAGACTTCTGTACTGGAGCATGCATTTGTTGAATTGTTGTTTGAGTGAGTGACTAGCCTCTTAATGACTGTCTTTTATGGTTTAGTTATGAGGTGTTAGAGGAAGATGGTGAGAAGATGAACCTGCCAGTGTACTTCAGAGAGAGGCATGCTAAGCACAGCGGAGGCTCTTCGGGCACGATGCTCTTCGGCCAGCCTCTCCTCATCACTGTCCCACGCCACAACCTTACCGTAGATACCCTCTATGAGCGTGTGCTGGAGAGGATCGGGTTGGTGTAGTGCTTAAGTGGTCTATCTCAATTTTGTACCAGTTATGTTACTGCAGACTTTGTTGACCCTTTATCTGTCTTTTGATTTAGACGTTACGTTAAACGTTCACACGATACTATTACGGACAGTAGAGCATCTGCCTCGGCCACATCTTCTAGCAGCAGCCAATCACCAGAATGCCTCGCTTCAGTGTCCAGTCAAAGCACAGGCCTGAGTGGCTGCAGCAGCCCTGTTTCAGATGGAGCTTCCTGCAGCGCTGGATCCAACGACAGGAACCACTCAGGAACCTGCAACGGCCCCAATGGAGTTTGTGATGGTAGGGCGCTTAACTCTGTCATGGAAGCTCCCAAATGCTGAATGCACACGGTCATCTGTTTTAGGTTTTTTTCCCCACATTCATCAGATACAGATCTGATCATCTTGCATGCATTTGTTTTAGGAGATGAGGAAGCTATGGATCACCAGGAGAGTCCAGAACCAGAGAACAGTCATTCAGACACTGTGGATGGAGAGGAAGATTCAGAACCGGAGAATGGGCCCAATAGCAGCAGTGGAAAATCTTTTACTTCTCGACCGAAACTCTTTTCTTTCAGCATGGTCAACTCCTACGGCACAGCCAACATTAGTTCTCTGCCATTTGATGGCAATCTCCTAAAACTCACAAGTAACTATTACCTTTTTCATACTAAAAATGAATTAATTTGTCTGAATTTAACACTTTAGAGTCACTTTTTCTTACAATCAAAACTGATACATATTCCTTTTTACAGCTCACTCTACAGTAGCCATTGATTGGGATTCTGACACAAAGAAATTGTGCTACGATGATCAGGAAGCTGAGGTAATGCTCTATTCCAATGATTGTGCAAAATGACAATGCTGTTTAATTGTTGTTGGGACTGCAAGATTAGGTTCATTTAGAAATAATGTCATTTAGTAATTTATTTCTGTGTTAGCTGCTGAAAATGAAGCTTTGCCATTCTACAATCCTCAGTTTGATGATCCTTAAAATCATTGTAATATGCTTGTTTGATGCTTAAAAATGTTTATTATAAATGTTGAAACAGTGATACTTTATCAGCATACTTTGATTAAAAATAACACCATTTTTGCAATTTAAACTTTTTTTTGATTCCCATGTAGCACTGAAATTTTTGGTGCAAATACATAAACTCTTATACTGTCTGCCATAATCCTTGTCAAATGTGACTGGTTAATCATCCTTTTTTTTAGCTACATGCTAAATCTCCTCAGACATTAATGTGAAGTCTCTCTACAGGCCTATGACAAACATGAGAGCATGCTGCATGCTCAGAAGAAGAAGACTACAGTAGCTTTAAGAGAATGCATCGAGCTCTTTACTACAATGGAGACACTAGGAGAACACGACCCCTGGTGAGGAGCATGTTCAGATCATTACACATTGTGACATTTTACTGCCCATATTTTCAAGGTGAAATGATTTACTGAGGTGTTAACCACATTTAGTGAAGTGATAATGATTGCGGCGCTCCTTTGCAGGTACTGCCCCACGTGTAAGAAACACCAGCAGGCCACAAAGAAGTTTGACCTGTGGTCTCTCCCTCGCATTCTAGTCGTTCATCTGAAGCGCTTCTCTTACAACCGCTGCTGGAGAGACAAGCTCGACACTGTAGTAGACTTTCCAATTAGGTAAATCTTTTGCGAGACATGTTGTGCTAGAGTATATTTGGACAAATGGATAACTCAGGATTTTTTAATATTTTAAAAAATCATGTTTTTACTGTGTTTTATTGTTAGTTAGCAGATTTTTATTTTTTTTAACCTAGTAAAAATTTACCGTCTGTAGTTTGATTTAAGATTAATCGTAGTGCACAAGAAAAAAAACATGATTTTTGAGAATTGTTAAAATCTGAAATCTGTTTTTGCCAATTAATTTTCTCACACGTGTAATGTATATAACATAATATATAATATACACACGGGTATACATATGACACAATTTAATATGCATTTTTATTATTCCTTAAGGCTGTTCATTTTGAATTACACTATATCTTAAAACAGTTCTCCAAAAAATTTAACTTGTCCCTAAAAGACACCACTGTGTCCCCTCTTCCTATAAAGTGCTTGTGTAAATTTCCCACCAGATGGCGCCAACATTTTCTGTTCACAGAATACTTGCCTTGTGTCCCAATGTGCGTACTATCCACCCTATCTGTGCTAAACAGAATGAAAAATGGCTATTATCACACAGAAATTAGGATGGATAGTATGCACATTGGGATGCAGACTTTATCATTGTCTTAGTCCTCAGTGTATACCTAACTTCAAGCGTAACTTTCTATTTATACAGCAGATTTTTATTTCCATCAAATACATTTTAGTTCTATTGTGACATTTATTTATAGCATGTGGAATATTAACACTTCAGATACTAAAACTGCCACATTTGTGGGTGTCTTTTTTTTTCCCAACATGTTACTTGCCATGTAGATTTGGCTTTGATCCTATTTAGCTTTGGTCAGGGTTACCTTACTAAACAGGAAGCAGGAAAGAGTGCATAAAAGTCAGGTGCAATATGTTAGGTGTCAGTTTCTGGGAAGCTGAGTCATGCTTGTCTGGGCAGACAATAGCGTTCATTGTTTGATGTGGTAAAAGGACCTAGAACTGGAGTCCTTATGTACTTATGTACTGATGTCTTTGTTTTGTTTTTTTGTTTTTGTTTTTTTTTTTTTTAATCAATCTTTCGTTCAAAGGCATTAAATGCTGGCGATTTGAACTTTGGTCGTTTTTTTTTTTTTTTTTTTTAAGAAATTCACTTTACAAATGAACTGTTAGAAAACTTCTGGTGACTTCATGTTTGGAAATGAATATAAACTTTCTCACACAGAGACTTGAACATGTCAGAGTTCGTTTGTGACCCCAAAGCTGACCCATATGTCTATGACCTCATTGCTGTTTCCAACCACTATGGAGGAATGGGCGGAGGCCACTGTAAGTCACTTTATTTGAACTCTCCCTTTATTTTATAGAAATCAAATCACACCCTTTCCAAATCCAGTTACGTATTAACAATCATATTAATACAGAACTAGGTCGACTCACAGATTGTGTCAGCACTCCTTTTATTTTCCCTTTATCAGCTTCACTGGATATCTCACGTTTAATGGATTACTACAGAAAGTATATCACAGAGTTGATCATTTATGTATTCGTCATTACATTGCTCCCTGGAAATGATAACTCGGTTTGTTTTTGATTTTGTCAAAGTTCAGCCGCTAAGCACTACGTTTCATTTCCTCTTGCAGACACGGCATACGGCAAGAATAAGGTGGATGGAAAATGGTATTACTTCGATGACAGCAGTGTTTCGTCTGCAACTGAGGATCAGATTGTGGTGCGGCTCCTACACTTTGTTTTATTATCCTTAGCAGACTTAAAAAGCGCTCCAAAGAGTTAAATGAATCTCAAAGAGCCGTTGTTGACCAGCTTGAAACTTGGAAGTTGGCAAGTGCTGCTTGTCAGCTGACTCAGATTTGTCTTTTTTGTTGTTCTCCACAGACTAAAGCAGCCTATGTGCTATTTTATCAACGCAGAGATGCGGACACGCCGTCCAAATCCACCCCCTCCGCATCACTAGGCGGAGCTCCAGAGACCCTGGATGACCACATGGACACCAACTGAGTTTCTTTTTAGTCTTTGAAGGACTGGCACTGAAACAAAAACTACAGAAAGATGAAATCATCAATGCATCGACGCACATCCCTGGCTACTTCAGTGACTATTAAAGGCTCACAAACAGGCCCTTTGTTTTTAGCTTTATTTTAATTTTTCTTTTTTTTCTTTGTTTCACACATGCGTCTTTATCGAGAGCCAAAAAAGAATATTAATAATAAATAAAGAGAATTTTAGTTTGAAGCGTGACATGAAAGACTTTTATTCTTGGACCTTGATGCCTGCTGATCATAGAAGCTCATTTCTTTTAGTCTGAAATGAGAACGAGGGTGAAACGGCAATATAACCTCTCTTTGGACGACATGAATGTTAGATGATCTAGATCAGGAGAGGGGAAATGCCTAGACATAGACTATGTATGCAACTTTACGCTCATCTGAAATGTTTAAATTATGCCTCTGCCCACTTACGTTGGACTCTAGCTATCAGCATCTTGTAACGTGCCTCGTGTGAAGAATAGACTCTCTGTGTTTAATAACTTAAGCGTGTGGTGATAAGCACAGAGATTCTCTCGGAGAAGCTTGCGCTCTTATATTAAATATTGTCTCCATGTTTCATTTATCCTATCACAAGCCACGCTTTTTGTTAAATATACCATGCGGGAGGGTGAAACGTTTCACTTTCAAAGTCCCTCAGCTATGAGGATGCCACAAAATGTCAAGTTTATCATGTTGGTTTTTGGGGGGCTGCTCTAATATATTCTTATTTACAGCCTTTTACGCCCCAAAAACTGTAAAAAGGGAAGCTTACGAAAATGTGGAACAAAGTAAGTCACGGTCGTTCCCAAGCATTTTTTTCCCCCCCAGATGGATGTGCTTTGTAAGGTTGATTTTTATTTATTTTGTCTTCTGTCTAAATGGCTTCGATCCAGAGGAATATCGAATGCGGTGCTAATTTTATGACACTTGAACGGGTACAAAAACATGACAAAGAGGAACACAAACAATGGCTGTTATTCTAAAATAAGAACAGCCTTTTGAATGAAAAGAACCGCTTTATCATTACCTGTAGATGTACATTTGCACATCTGCTGTGTGACTGGTTGTGGCATTATGTGTGTCAAATGGCTTTCGCAACAGCAGAGCTCAAGTGACAAGTGCTTCAAACTGCTAAGAACATGATACACAAAGCATCTTTTCTGTGTGGCAAAACAGCATGCAATTTTTGAATCTGCATAACTAGATGGTTGTTCCTGGTGTTAACCTCTTTATGATAGTAGCAGTCACTGACTGGTAAATCCACTCTTGTTATTTATGGATCCAGCTATAAAATTTAAGACACAATCTGATCATTGACTCAAGCTGTCCCCCTGCAGCTCCTCCATTAGTACAACATCCATTTAAACATTTTTGTTTGTTTGTTTTTGTAATTTCATAGAACGTTCTTGCATAGATGTACGTAATCATAATCTGGGGCACAGTACATAGCTGCTTTGTGTTCTATTTATCATGCCAACATGTGCAACACCAGATTTTGATTAAAGCCTATTTGAATTGAAAATATAATAAAATGTGGACGCCTGATTATAGATAGTGGCTTTGTTTTTGTTTTTTCATTTAATATAACAATCAATTTCAGGATGATTTTTTTTTTCATAATCTAAGGATCAGTCATTGCTTGTTATTGCTATTTTATATTATTTCCAATTGCAGTAGCAACACCAAGATAATGTTTGATTCCAGCAGAACTGATAGAAACGTATAAGCCTTGAATCCAATGCAAGTCGCTTTGCATAAAAGCATCTGCCAAATACGTAAATGCAAAATGTTAAATTATTGGCTGGAAAGACTTGTTTTGAAAGTACATGGTGAAAACAGCATTGGGTTTGGGGGGCTGCTCTAATATATTCTTATTTACAGCCTTTTACGCCCCAAAAACTGTAAAAAGGGAAGCTTACGAAAATGTGGAAGTCACGGTCGTTCCCAAGCATTTTTTTTATTCTCGCCAACCCTGCGTTTACCTGATAAAAGGTAAACAATAATATTGTGAAATATTACTATTAAAATTACAATGATCACCATGTATATTTATATTTTTTAAATATTTATTCCTATAGTATAATATTTGTGTGTTTAATATGTAATTTATTCTTGCAGTATCCAAGCTGATTTTTCAGCAGCCAGTAATCTGGTGTCACTTGATCTTTCATGATTATAATCTTAATATGCTGATTTGGTGGTAAGTTATAATAACATTTTTCAAAATGAATAGTCATGTATTTATTTTGAAGGTAAGTGCGACTGCATGCAAATATGTTTGGTTTAGAACCTGCAGTGGGAAACTCTACTCCCGCCTCACACCCCCCACACAAGAGATAAGTTTCCACTGGAACTCATTAATACAGAATGAATCTCTTCAAAGCACCTGATGATCAGTACCGTATTACACAACAGACCAAACCCTAAAGCTGTGTTCTCGTCCTCCCACACTAGCTGAAGTTTCAATAAAAACACACTCTTTAAACTCAGCTAGAAACACATTTATTGGTCCAAATTGCATTTTGTGCCATACAAGAACTAAATGAAACTGTTGAGTTAGGACTTTTGCGCGGCATCAGATGCTCCCCACAGACAAAGCATGTTTACAGGAGCACCTTCATGAAGTAAAAGTCCAAACAGAGCAACATCATGCACATGAGAGCACAACCTGTCATTGGAGACCCATATAGGTCAAGGTATGAAATGCAGAAGCTGGGATGTTGCTTTATTTTGACCACCTTTTGACCACAAAACCATTTTATTTGGCTATGCTGAGAAGTTTCTTGATGTCTCCCTCGATGTTGCTGGTCAGGTATCTCCTGCTGTAGCGTTTGAATGGCACTCCATCAGATCCAATGAGAAACTTCTCGAAATTCCAAGCGATGTCGTTTCTGCACACGGGACTCCACACAATAAATTTGGGGTCGTTCATGAAGGGCATTGGCTCATCGATCGGGAATGGAAGTTTCCCCTTGAGGAAGACGAAGAGAGGGTGGGCGGCTTTCCCGTTCACGTCGACCTTCTCCAAGAGATGGAATTTAGGTTCAAAGCCATTGCCAGGACGGACATACTTTAAGGATGGAAGGATCTCTTCATTTGTACAGTTTTCCTAAAAAAGCAAAGCACATAGATAGATAGATCACATTTTAACAGGTATTTCAGTAATGTTTTGCAATAACATTATGTATGTTATGTACTGAATCAAGCATTCAGTATATTTTACCGTACAATATTTAATAAGGCAGTGAAGTATGAGAGGCCCTCTTAAACTAAAAATATAGTCATTTTATAAAAAAAAAAAAAAACAAGCCATTTCAAGAGTAATGCTTAATATGCACACTTTTTATTAAAATATGTGGTTAGTTATTTTGTTTTTATATAATTGAGTGTAGCTTTGGTTGTTAAGTCTCTTACATACACTGTATTAACAAGATATTTATAAGTCTTTTATTTAGTAAGTAAATGTGGTAAATTTTATATACATAAAAGCACATTTTATGCTGGTTATTGAGTCTTTTACATATACTGTGTTAACTATATTTTAGTAATAAATTTAAGTCTTGCACTGAATTAACCATAGCTACTTTTATTTAGTTATTTATATATACAAAAGCATTATTATTATTGTTATTAAATTTATTACATCTTAAACCGCAACCACATATTTATTGATTTATTTAATTTATTGACTAATGTTAATGAATGGCTTTAAAATGTAAAAGTTAAAATTAGTAAAAGTGTTACTATTTTATACAGATGAACTATCATGCATAAATAAAAAACAGGTGTAAGCCAGCAGGTGATGACAGATCGAGTGCGTCACAGGCACCTGTTCGGCAGGGAAGGCTATTGAATCAAAGAATGAGTTTATTGTAAGTCCTCTTACCTGATAGCCGAACTGATTGCAGGGAACCCCCAGAATCACAAGCCCTTTATCCGAGAAGCGTTCGTGGAGCTCGTTCATCTGGGTGTAATCCCTGGTGGTCGTTCCTCAAAGAGAAGCGACATTCTCGATCAGGACCACCTTGCCCTGTAAAGAAGAAAACTTGAACTCCTCGCCAGTGAGGGTTTTGGTTGTGATGTCATAAAACGATTTTATTTCAGCCATGTTTAGTACCACACCGTTGTATCGCAGGTAACTGATGCAGAATCTAGGAAAGTGACACTTTTATAAACCTTAAAATTGTGGGCGTTGTGCTGTGCAGCGACCAATCATGGCAAGACGATCCACGCCTATTTTTAATACACGCCTATAGAATATTAGGGAGTGTCATCAAAGTGTTGCTTGTAATGCTTCATTGCCAAGAAAGGTTATCTTCTTATCTATAGGTCTAATGACGTGTTATTTGACGTCGTTCGCATTTTTGCACAGATACAGGCAGATACAGATAATAGACAAATTTACACTAACGTCCCAAAACAATCCATATGTCAATATATAAATGAGAATTTTACCACGGTCCCTAAATTTTTACGAAACACTGGCGCGGGAAGCTCTGCTACAGACTGATCTTTTAGCCCGTGGAAGAAAAGTAACATTTCATGCTAAAGTCTACATTTAATCAACGTTTATTAGTACCACATCACAATTACAAACGTTTAAGATCAGCATCGCGTGGAGCAACGGTTAAGGTAAACGCTCCTGGCCACATTTTGTCTCAAACACGGTAATTTAGTCGAAGCTGTAGTTTAGCTCTTATCAGCGTGAAATGATTGTTTACCATCTTCAGAGCATTTTTTTAAACCAGGATTGTCTGTATTGAACTGTCAGTTGTGTACACAGTTTTCTGAAATAGCTGATTGTTGTAACCCCAACAGATCATATCTGTATTTGATCATTTCCAGCTGATCGGATCTAATCTGAGTTAAAAATGATGCGTAAAAAAAAGCGCTCATCCGTCACAGTCGATGACGATTCCACACTCGACGTCCCTAGTAAGTACCTGATGACGTCACGTATAAAATAAATCTAGGATGTGCATTTAGTGAAATTAAAAAGATTTATTTCTGGCCTCTTCATTCGCCCAGAGTCTAAAAAGACCAAAAGCACCGGACGACCAACAAAGTCTTCAGTACAGGACTCCTACCCGGACTCAGTTTTTGTTCAGTTTCTGAAGGAATCTGGTGTCACTTTAACAGCTGGCAGTACAGCTAATGAAATTGGTAAGATAATAAATGACTTGCATACAAAACAAAGTATGACTTGCATACAAAACAAAGTATGACGTACATACAAAACAAAGTATGACGTACATACAAAACAAAGTATGTTTTGCATACAATAAAGGAGAAATCACAATGCATACCTGCATGTTAATATCAACTAATATTACTTTTTATATATACACATATAAGTATTTTTTTTTAAATGCACGAATGGATAAATTATTTATTGTTATTTTATTTATTTATCTTTACAGCTGTAGACCAAGTCATATTTCAAAAGCGGCTTCAGCAGCATCTGCGAAAGAATCCCAGATTCCCCAATGTGAGAAAAAGCTCATTATACTACTTTTTTTTTTCATTTCAACCAAAAAAATTGCTTAAAAATGACTGTTTATAGATAATTCAGGAGTTTATATCTGCACTGGAAACATACATTGAAGACCCAGGGAGATTCAGAAACTGCCTGCTGCCTTGCGTGCCATCATCCACTTCACAGCAAGACACCAAGTAATGTTTTAGTTCTTGTTTTTTCTTCTGAAACATTAAAAGAATCCATTGAAGTGTTTAATGCAGTTGTTTTGTTGCTATAATTGTTTCTTCTTTTGCCTCTAATATCAGTTCCGGGTCCTACCAGGAAAGTCTTGTACGCCTGTTGCTTGGAATAGAGATGCTACAGGTAAACAACTGCTGTATTTACCTCTTATATACAATTGTATACTTATATACCTGACATATACAATGTGCATTATATACATGTACGATGAGATTAAGAGCATCTTCCTATTCAGTGCAAACATGTAAGAAGTATATTTACAATACAATAACAATAAATAAGTAGTGCAGATAAAACTTTTACTGTTTGATGTACAAAGAGGCTGGTCTGTATACACACACACATATATAGATTTTTTTAATATATATATATATATTTCATTCATCATTGTTTTTACTATATAATAATTATATATTTTATATTATTTTAAGATAATTATTATTTTAGATAATGCTTTATATATTCTTTATCATATATTTGACTATATTTTATATTTTGATTTTAAAAACATCTGTATACATTATCTACTGATTAGATGACAATAAAGTCATGAAAATTAATTGGTAGGATGCTTTTAGATTTTTAATATAGCCTTTTTACACGTTTTGTTGAAACAATTAACTACAGCTAATAATTATACCTTTTTATTTCATCCAAAATATTTTGAGGAATATTTACCTTTTTCTGAATTTAGACCCAGGTTATGAACACTTTGTTTGAGAAGCTTCCAGAATTCATGTTTGAGAGGTAAATGTGTTTTGGATGACTTTTTATACACATCACTTTAATTACATTACTTTAATTACTTGTGGCATTCACTTATAATTGATGCAAATTTGCTCTGTTAAAGTGCGAGTGAGGATGGCCTCAACGTTCCCCGTCTCATAATAAACCAGTTGAAGTGGCTGGACCGAATTGTAGATGGCAAGGTACACAGTCCACTGATACCCTCTGCTTGACAATCCTACATAATGAAAATGTCCCAGTGAACATCAAAATTGCTAATAGTTCCTTTGTAGCAGACATAAATGTTTGTGACCATTGTCTGACTGACATAACTGCTGTGTACGTGTAGGATTTGAGCAGTAAGCTGATGCAGATGGTGTCTGTGGCTCCGGTGGAGATCCAGCGGGACATTATTACCAGTTTGCCTGAAATCCTGGAGGATTCCCAGCATGGAGACATGGCCAAAGAGCTAAAGTACGTCAGCAGTAGCTGAGCCTGTTATTTATTTGTGCCGTTTCCCAATGCATAGAATTAAGGTTGTGTTGTTTTAACATATGCTTGGTTTAGTAATTATGGCAGGCTGTGACGGTAATGTAGAGTGGGACTATAATGTAGGTGCCAATTATCATCATGTATATTGTTTGAGTGAGTCTGTGTTTGTGTCTGCTCCCTTGTGCAGTGGCTTACTTCAGCAAAACACTCAACTCCCTGTGCCTATATTGGATGCTTTATCCAGTTTAAATCTGAGCGCTGCGTTACTGACTGAGGTACTTGTAAACGTGCAAATAATTTCCCTAAAAAGGATTTGATCCCAGTGCTATTGATTGAAACAATTGTTTACAGAAAAAAGTTAGGTTTTATGTTTAATGTTTTTGAAAGAAGTAACTCATGCTGCATTTATTTAATCCAAAATAGAGTAAAACAGGAAAATGTTTAAATATTATTCCAATTTAAAATAAGAGCAGAATTTTCAACAGCAATTTCTTTAGTCTTCATTGTTACATAATCTTCCAAATATCAATTTAATATAGTGCTCAAGAAACATTTCCTGTTATGATCAATTCTTCTTAATGTTCACTGATAACTATTTGATGAATAGGAAGTTTAAAATAACTTGTATAAGTTCTATTAAATTTATGTAAAAGTCGCATTTTATCATTTTAAAGTATCTTTGTTGAATAAAGGGATTCATTTATTTTGCCTTTTAGACTGTAATGCATACTGTGTCTTTCTCTCTTTCAGGTGCGGGAGGTAGTAATGGGAACTCTTTCTGCTGTGCAGTTAGAGGATCTTCCTGTTGTCGTGAAGTTCCTCTTACACTCCATCTCTGCGTCTGATGCCAATGAGGTCGGGCCTGTACAGAGCTTTGTTTATTATCTTTTGTTTATTTTCTGTTCATAGTAAAATTATTTTCTTTGGTAGACAATTTTACATCAATTTCCTGTAGAGCTGTAGTTATGCTCATGTCCTTTCATTCTTCTCAGGTGGTGTGTGACCTGCGTAAAAAGCTGGAGTTGGAGCAGTGTGTTTTGCCAGCAGTGTTGCAGGCCTCCCAGAGTCGTGTGAAAAGCAAAGCCACGTCAGGGTGAGCCTTTTTCCTGCTTTCTTTCGGATAAAAATCTTTCTTCATTTACTTACTCTCATCTTTCCCTCCCAAACCCATACGACTGCTTTATTCCCTAGTAGACAGATCAGAATTGGTTTCAGCTGGCCATGTTCTGTCTTTTGATTTTAATGTCACTGCCTAGGGTCACATCATGCAATACTGGCCAGGACAGTGTGGCTTTGGTTTTGGAGGTCATAAAGTCAGCAATCCGATTTCAGAAGACCATCTCAGAGGCTTGGCTAAAAGTGAGTTCATATAGTCTTATAGCTTTTTTGTTTTCCTTTCTGCCTTCAAGCACTTGGTACTATATTTCCATGCAACTCAAGTTTTTTTGAATTACTTTTTGAATTTCAGGCAATAGAGAATGTTGATGAGTCAGACGACCATAAGGTTTGTTTGATTGTTGTTATGTGACTCCTCCCATTACATTCACACATTTCATAACCGATCATACAAATGCAAGAATTATCCTAACTTGTTGTGTCCCTCAGGTGGTTGACCTATTGGTGCTGTTCATCCTTCACTCCACTAATGCAAACCACAGCCGGCGGGGGGCAGAGCGAGTGCTCAAAGTCAAAGTTCGCAAAGGTCTGATTCAGGAAAACCTCTTGCAGAAGACCTTTAAGGGTCACGCTCAGGTCTGTTTTAGTTCACATGCTCATGACTAAGAAACAGCCCTAATTATGCCACCTGAAGTGTTGACTTCCCTTGTACATATCAAGTATGGTATAAATGTTTCATACAGGTGATGCGGGGTTATTTCCCATCAATTCTGGCTCTAGCTCAGGGACTCTTACGTTCTCCAGATTGCTGTGTGGTGCCCTTCGGAGGTCACATATACAAACAGGCATTCACTGCCTTTGACTCCTACTGTCAGCAGGTAAGAAACACCTCTTAATACCAGCTCACAACAAAGATGGGTTCTAGCATTTATTTAAAGACCTGTACTGATGTCCAGTACATGTGTGTTTGTTTGTAGGAGGTGGTTGGCTCTCTGGTCACACACGCTTGCAGTGGTGTGAGTGGTGAGGTGGATGTGGCTCTCGAGCTGCTCTGTGAGCTGGTATCTCAAAAGCCTGCAGAAATGAGCCAGTTCACTGTTTTCATTAAGGTATAAATATTGCCTGCCTTCGTCTATTTGAAAGGAAACAGTTTTTTTTTTATTTAGTTGGTTCTTTTTTAAAGTCTGATTGAATCAGTCTAAATCAAAATAATTTTTGGTTTGCTCTTATTTTTTCTTCAAGCAATTTTGGAGGAATTGTTTGGGTTTTTTCAAGAACATTATGATGTTTGCTGGTGTGTTTTGACAGGGTATTCTGGACTACATGGACAACCTGAGCTCTCAGCAGATCAGACGACTCTTCCACCTGCTCAGCAGCCTGGCATTTGGACAGGAGCAGCATGGAGGACACATCCAGGTGGGAAACACACTGCATCTTGAAGGTGTAGTTGTAATTTTTTCAGGTAATGGGATAGCTGATGCAAAAATGAAAATTCTGTAAAATGTCCTTCACCAGGATGACATGCACATCGTTATCCGTAAGCAGCTGTCCAGCACGGTGCCCAAGTACAAGCGTATTGGTATTATTGGTGCAGTCATGATGGTGGGCAGTATGGGGGCCTGCAGGTACTCTCTCTGCTGGTGCATCACAGGTTTGTTTTGGTTACACGCCCTTAGTAGGATTGTGATCTTTGCTCTTGTTTTGTTCATGTAGAAATAAACCAGAAGGCTCTCAGGGTGGCACACTGCCCAAAGAGACACACAGACAGGTGAGTAAAATGATCTAATGGTAAAGCAGCAATACATTTCAATTTAGAATTCAGTCTTCAGTGTCAAATTATTAATTAGAAATCATTCTAATATGCTGATTTAGTGCTCAGTATCTTTTACTATTAATGTTGACTCTTTATTAATATATATTTTTGTTCATTTAATATGTGTTCTGGATTTTTTGATGAATAGAATAAATGGCATTTATTTGAAATTGAAAGTTTTGGAACATTACAAATGTGTTGGCAACTTTCACTCCTTAAATGTTGCTGACCCATGTACCATGTAAGTTATCAGTGTCTCTGTGTATGTAGGTGATGGCTCTGTTGGAGCTGGTACGCTCATGCAGCGAGAGTTCCCCTGAAGCTGCCGCTCTGTATTACGATGAGCTGGCCAACCTGCTGCAGACCTGCAAACTGGACCCTCTAGTGCAGGTGTGTGTGTGTTACTGACTGTAAATAACCCCATAAAGTGCCCCTATTATTGGTAATGAAAGTCAAAAAACACATATGCATCTATTTTTACCTTACTTGCTCAGTGACTCCCAAACAGCTCACTCCGTGATTCATTTTTTCCAAACCCCTCCTAACGTGTTATTTTTGACAGCCCTAATTTTAAAACTTTGCAGAATGTTTTCATTCACTTAGAGCTGTCGTTTAAAAAAATCCATAATAGAGGCACTTTAAAACAACCTTCAATGTCCTGATCTTTGATTTTTAAGAAATTAGATTTTTATATATATATATATATATATTATTATAATATATTAGATTTTTTTTTTGTAATCTTCAAATAAGTAAAATAAATTTTA
>JAUMHI010000041.1:14023804-14042478 GCA_032359435.1 Enteromius unitaeniatus | reverse complement strand
TACTTCAACACTTACACCACATTTAATATGTATGTATACAGGTGTCTTGGCTGATAAATGTACTTGCTATTTATAATAATTGTTACTGCACAGCATAGTTGGACACTTACATATATATATATATATATATATATTTATATATAAATTATTATTATTATTTTATTTTTTTTATTAGCAATTTTGCTGTTTTTTTTTCTCTTAATAATTTTAATAAAAAGGTAATTAATTGTTTTGTTAAAAACTGTGCCTGTCTTTAGTGTTTTTTATTTTATTATTATTCTTTTATGCAATGACTACATTCCAAGTAACCTTTGGAGCCACGTATATATAAATATAACTGATGATTTAATGCAGTACCTTAGAGTTAGGGTTATTTTTCATGTAGTTGGTAATTTTCCTCAAAGCCAGATAAAGGTCTGTGATGCTGCTCTCCCAGTCATGTGCAGGGGTGACGTCCGAGGGGATTCGCTGTGTTTACGGTCTTTGTATTGAGATGGTGACAGGATTGGGTTTTTTGATTGGCACTCTCACCTTTTAGTGTCCAGCCACTGTCTCCCTTCAAGCCAATTAGCTTCAGATCTGACTATGATCGGTTGTTAGCGCTTGCTGAGGTCGCTGTCCGATTTTAATTGGCATAATGCTCCACGCTTATTAGCATGCTCAGCTCTCCCGCAGGAGGCAGGGGTTGATATGGTCTGTTTCAGAAGGTCAGCTACCAGCGGAGCCAGAGTGTTTGAGCTTGACAGTGTAAAATAGAGGAGTTTACACTTTAGTGAGGGAGATGGCTTTTGAAAAAGAACTTTACCTGCGTGCTTATTAGTACCAATGGAAAACAGTGATTTATCTTCTGCATTTAAATGTCACTTCTTGGTTCATGTTCTAGGTGCAAAAACGGTTTATAATTACAGTACAAACAGTATTTTCATGCAGCATTTCATAATGATGAAATATGGTTACATTTTAAAATAGCTGTTTTATATTTGAATTTATTTTATTCAGCTATTGTCATGTAATCCTTCAAAAGGCATTCTAATATGTTGGTTTGGTGCTCAAGAAAATGTTTTTTTCATTTTATTTTATTATTAGCACAAAATGGAAAAGAACAACTTAGCATAAAGGACTTTTTTATGATGTAAAAGTCACTTTTGATCAATTTACTGTAACGCATCCTTTTATTTCCGAATAAATTTATACATTGTTTAAAAAAAAATACAAATAAAGAAGAACCTTTTGGTACTGAATGGAAAAAAAGATGTTCTTTCACACCAATACTGGTTTATACAACAATTTTTTATGACATTGTTGATCAATCTGTCTGCTTAAAAATCCCATTTTGCAGCAATAAAAATAAGTGAGAACTTTATCTTATTGGATAAACAGATGTGGAGAAAATTGTCATTTGGGGATATTCTGCAGTTAAAAAAGTACTAAGTTGCAATATGTTATGGCAATACTCAGCCACGTTTAAAATCAGAGTAATATCATATCATGAATATGATGTGTCATAATAATAAGAACGTATGGAGATTCCTACTTGAAAGAGCAAATGTTGTCAGTTTTCTTCTTAATAGGTCACATTTTGGAGCAAAAGTTGTGAAAGCATCAGCGGTCACAATTTTGCTCTGATTTAAAGAATGAGTACACAAACAGTTCATTTTATCCACCCTAATTTTGACCCATTTCTGTGGATGTGGTTGGTCTTGGCATTTTGATGCTTATACCAGACATCCTGGCTCAAGTGACGGTCTCTGACTCATGCGGGGTATTATGAGTCAGAGGTGGGACAACTTTAATCTTTTATGCTCCAACTGCGTTTGAACTCTCAATGGTTTTTTTCAGTCACCTTCATTATTGCCGTGTGGCCTTGTGATGCACCAGCATGAAACCTGCTTATTTGTGACTGTTTATAAATGGAAGAGCTTATTCTCTTTGGGTGGTTTATTTAGTCCAGGTGTCTACACTCAGGGCTGATTGGAGAGGATGCTTTTCAGGTTTTTATACGCCAGTCAAAGCGAATCAGTTGTTGCTTCTGTGGAACACAGGCTTGATTAACACTCGGCAGAACCTCCGCTAACACTGAGTCAATCATCGAAGTTAATGGTAGAAGCAAAGAGCTGCCATTTAAAACTGGCCTACTTTGTACAAAGTTAATATATTAAATTAGTGAATGAATAAAATATATTTATAGCTATTTATAAATACATTTTATAGCTTTATAGCTATTTCACAGCACATCAAGTCTCTATACTCTGCCTTACACTTTCATCTTCTAAACTGAAATCGCTCTGGCATGTCTTTTATTGTTCTCTTTGCTATATCCTGTTTTGTAGATCAAAGAATACTTAACAGTCCAACAACACCCAACTAGTTAATATCTATCTATCTACCTGTAAATTTAATTAAGAACACTATCTCCCAGTTTCAGAGACAAGGCTAGTCTCAGACTAAATTGCACGTTTGTGCTGCCTCAGATGAAAATATCTTGCTCTGACATATCTTAAAACATGTCAGTGTCATTGTTCTGCGTTAAGATGTAATATACCTGTAATATTTTCTTATGAGGCAAGTTAAGTAATTTAACTAATGCGTAGTCCTGGCTTAAGCTAAGCCCAGGATGTGAAACCGGGCCTATAAGTATTACATGCAATACATACTGAATAAATATGCATAAGAAAGTTGTCACATCTGGTTAGGACAGCATGTATCAGTAACTAGACTGTCAGCAGCATCCTACAACCCTCTCTGAGCAGTTGCGTTGCTTCTGATCGTCTCTCAGTTCATCACCTTTTGAAGCGGTGCTGCTTCAGCCATCAAAGCACAGCTTTCACTCAATTTCAAGACAATTATTTCCGAACTTCAGATCACTTGCTGTGAGCAGTGTTCCCATTTTTATGCATAGTAGCCTGCAGGTTTTGAGGACTACAATCGTTTTTGTGGAATAAAGAGTTGGGCTATTTATTTATTCAATATCTGTCTTATAACTCTGTTGAAGAGCTGTGCTGTGCATGTACACTGCCTTTCAAAAGTTAGGGGTTGGTAAGATTTAGAAAGATGTTTTGGAGCATAAGCACAAGTGTATGTACGTTTATGCACATATATATATATATATTTATTTATTAGTGCTGTCAACATATGCATGTATTTAATTAAGAAAAATTTAATGTTTATGTATTAAATATGATATAATTTATATGAATATAAATATATACTTCTATATTTTTTCAAAATATATGCTGAAAGTGTGTGTATTTATAATAAATATACACAGTATATACACATTCTGTAAACAATTTTTTTATTTTGAAAGTGATAAATTGTGATTTAATATTTTGACAGCAATTCTATATACATATGTATTATATTATTATTATCGCAGTAATAATAATACTAATAATTATATTAAGGGTGTAACGATTCGCGTACGATTCGTGTATTGAACGATTCATGGTAATTTTCCAAATCATAGTGATCATCCCTATCCCTTTGTTAGTGGAGACTTGAGAGATCCTTGGTTAATAATAAATCAGCATATTAGAATGATTTCTGAAAGGATCATGTGACACTGTAGACTGGAGTAATGATGCTTTGTTTCACAGGAATAAATTACATTTTAAAATATATTCACACAGAAAAGTTATTTTAAATTGAAATATTATAAAAAAAAGTTTTAATCTAATAAATGCAGCCTTAATGAGCAGAAGAAATATATTTAAAAGCCATTAAATATCTTACTGACCCCACATTTTTAAACGGTAGTGTGTGTGTGTGTGTGTGTGTATATATATATATATATATAAAAATAAATTTATTACTATTATTATAATATATTTTTTATTTTAGATATATTAATGTTATATATTAATAGAAGTGGAAAGATGGATTTAATTTAATGCAAAATTATCATAATTTTTTTTTAACTAACTTTTGAAACTTGAAACTTTTCAACAGTATTGTAAATATCTCCTAGAAGTCTAAATGGTGTTTGAAGAACATTACCCTAAAGTAGCTCAATCATACAGTGTTTCCTTAGGCCATATATTCATAACAACCCACTGACTAGTCAAAGTTTAACAGTTTCAGATTCACCATCCTCTTATGAAACATGCTAATACATTTCTGTTTGCAGCAGAAAACATTTCTAAGTTGGGCTCTGACCTGATCCCTCATGTACAGCTTCTTTGAACATTATTTTCTCTTGTTTCCTCATCTGAAGACACAGACCAGGGGAATAAACGTTTTTACAAGAATATGAAAGGAGAGGAAAATACTATCTTCAGAATGGCTTTCTGTTTTAAAAGGTAGACATTTATAGCTATTCATAGCCTTCTTCTCCTTTTATAGCACATTATCTGAACGGCTGACCTTAGTGTTCACATGACAAAAAGAAATTAACCAGTCGTGAGTGTTTCGTCCAGCTACTAGCAAAATGTCCTACATGTTTGACTTTTGAATGCCAGTCGCCCTCCTCTGCCTTTTTTAATTAGACCGATGGCGCGAACGTTGCCTTGAGCTGGGAGTTATGATTAGTTCTAGCCTGCTTGCGAGAGCACAACATGACTGATGGACGATCATTGTGGTTCCAGGCGCTTCAGTTTAGCAGTGTCAGTCAGCTAATGAAGCCAGAATTGAGTGCATGTAAGGTGGACCTCGCGTTTCTTCTGATTTATGTCTGAAGCGTTCATCTAAAGTTAACTGTCTTTAATTGGTAACCAGGGGTACCCTTCAACTTAATCTGAAGCATGCATTATTAAGAAACAAATGAATCTAGATGGTTTTCCTTAAAGCTTCAGGTTGATGGTTTTGGCTGTTTCAGGGCAGATTTCAGGCTGTCCGCTAAATGCAAATACAAAAACTTTGCTCTTGTGATCCATTCCTTGAAAACTCAAATATTATCACAGGCTTTCTAAACTGGGCTTTTTAGCATACTCTATTTTCTGCCCCATTAATTCTGTCCAGATTGGCCCCTACCCAACAGAGCACCTACGCTTCCCCAGAAATCATACGCCATCAGTTTCAATTTCAGTCAGCATGGGAGGCTATTCAACATTTGAGGGCATTCAGGGCAGCTAATCATCTTGAGGAAATGGCAGTTTATGCATATTCATGCCGTGACCCACTAGTAAGTTCATCCTTAGGTGCAATGCTCTTCATGGTTTTTTTTTTTATTTTTTATTTTTTTATCAGTAACACCTAGTTTTATGTTGTACATATAATAACGGTAACAACCATGGTAAGGGTTACATCAGTGTGTGTATATATATATGTGTGTGTGCATTACATTCAAAATAGAAATACTTTCTTTATTTAGCCATCTTCAAATGCAGATACCTCATACTCTATATATAATTAAAAATGTTTCATATGCGCATATGATTTTTAATATATTAGAATACAGTGGCATTGTACATAGGCTGGTTTTGCTTGAGGACTTGCATGAACAGTTTTCAGTGTTGACTAAGAGTACAAAATCTAAATTTACAATTGACTCAATTTATTCACAGAAATTAACTCTACTTACCCGCTGCAACCAAGAACTGGAACACATTTTTGCAATTCATGCCATGTGCAAATGAATGTCATGTGCAATGCATCTCTTGCTTGACCCCCTGGAAAGCCTTCTTTGCGTTAACTTTTTTCATATTCTTGTGAAAAACATTAGCTTTAGGCTCGTCTATAAATATGTCACGGCTATTACTATTGAATGTATGCAGGATGACTGTAGACGTAATGTTAAATATGGTGGTTGCTGCTTGTTGACCTGGATGGTGTTGTTTTATTAGCTGTGTATCTGGAGATGCTCCTTCCTGTAAGCTGTTGTGAAGTTGTGAAGCTGTTTTTTTTGTCATAAGGTTGTTGAGTAGCCAAACTAAAATTTGTAGCTCCACTAGAGGTCTCCCTGATGCTGATTTAAGTCTATATATACAATATTTATTTGATTTGTAGTGATTTGTTCTTCTACAGTTATGTTAGAGGAACACAATGCCTACTGCTGCATTTAGGTTGATGCTTTTCTTATTTGCCTTTCTATTTTTATAGAGAGTAGGACTTGAACGTTGGACTTCTTTAGAACTTTCCAATGTCAGCTAGTTTGCTTTACATTCATAAAGCATAAATATTTTAAATTCAAAGTCAGTCTACAAAGGTCTTCTGTGACGTATAACGTTCTGATCTGAAGTAAACTCCATGAACCTTTTAGTAATTACACATCTTACAAGTTTCTAGAACATTCCACAGGAGATCTCCAAGTGGAACTTTGCTCTCTGTGTGAAACAAGGCTGCATATCTGTATATGATTAAATATAATGAGAGGAGGGGTTTTTAGTAAGTGTAGTTCTCCATCAGGTTAAATTGAGTACAGTTCCACCTGCAGTGTCCATACTGAGAAGCGCCATGAAAACTCTGCTTCACAAACCAGGGCTAATGAATCAAACACGACAGCCATGCTAAGCTCACTATCTGTTTGTTTTCATATGGTTTTGTTGCCTCAAACCCAGCTGGCAACAGAATTGTGAAGCCCTAAGATATGGAGAAATTTATCTAGCACAAATAAGGCCAGGAAGTTGTTACAAAGTTTTTGGGTACGAAAGTCTGTTTATTTTATCTTATTGTATATTACTATATTATATTACTCTAAAAAATAAAGTGTAAAAATTAAATGTTTCATATAATTTGTTTAAAAGATAATAATAATACTCTTGTGTATGTGTGTGTGTGTGTGTGTTACCCTGGACCACAAAACCAGTCATAAGTGTCAATATTTTGAATTTGAGACTTCATCTGAAAGGTGAGTAGACAAGGTTTCTATTGATGTATGGTGTGAAGTATTGGACAATATTTGGCTGAAATATTGCGAAAATCACTTTTAAAGTTGTCCAATTGAATGTCTTAGCAATACTTAGTATTACTCATCAAAAATGAGGTTTTGATATATTTACGTTAAGAAATTCACAAAATATCTTCATGGAGCATGATCCATGATCTTTAATTTTTGGAATCATTACAATACAATTCATTTTTGGCTATTGCTACAATTATACCTATGCAGCATAAGACTGGATTTGTGGTACACAGTCACACACATATATGTTTATTTTGTTACATAAAGTATGTTATTTTGGAGTGAAGTCTGAAGATCCATCATCTGTGAGTTATTTATCAATGTCTAAATGATCTGGTCCTGATAATTTTTGCCAAATTTTGTTGATTCTGTGTCTGAATTGCGGCTGCCAGTGTGAACTAGTCAGATGCCTGTTGAATTTTCATGAGTCGCCTCTTGAGCCAAGGCTGAGCCGCCTCGCTCTTTACAATTATGCAGATCTGAGCACCTTAGGGACTCCTGCGGTATGCAGAGAGCTTTTGCCATTTCGCCGCCAACCCCTTTAAAAAAAGCGACACTCTCCCTGACTTGCACGCTCCAAAAGCCATGTGTTATCCGTGAGCAATCCCAAACGTGGCTGGGGATGGAATTCCAAGAAGTCCTAGCCCCTGGAGGATCGAGCAGAGGGAGAGGGTAAGGGCTGGGAAAGATGAGAGGAGTAAATTCTTGGTACATGTCTGCTAATAAAGAATTACCACCTTTTTATTGTTGCAGAGCCTTCATCTGTCATAAAACGAAATCTTGCAAAGCCGAGCAGAGAATTGCTTTTGAAAATTGCTTTTCCCTGCAGCGGGCCTCTGGAGGGAATACAGAGAAAGAAGCCAAGCAAATGACAATGTACTGCGTTTTAGTGGCCATCTTGGACTCCCGAGGGCAAAGAGGGCATTCAAAGACTTTTCCTACATCATCCAGTTCAAATCATGAGTATTCTAAGCAATTGGGGGGGTGGGGGGTGAATGAAGAAGATCTGTTTATAAATGTATCAGCAAAGCCATTTTTAGACGGGCTGTTTCAATGTGTTTCGCTGCCTTTTTCTGGACGTCTGGAGACCATATCTTTTTTGGTCGTCTTTGATTGGCAGTGTGAAGATTAGTTGGTTTGTTTGAGAGCACTTGTGGTTATTATTTGAATTGGTACTGCGTTTCCTTGTTTCATCCACATCGGTTGGTTGAATCATTTGACATAAACAGGCAAACGACAAGTGAAAGGAAGTGAATGTATAGGCCTTCTTGCTCAGAGTAATTGCCTGTTGTCTCTTGGGTGCTCTGTCTGGAGAACTGCCAGAAATTCTCACTTTATTTGCTGACAGTTGTGTAGGACGGCAGCGATGGAGAGAGTTCTGAATACCATCATTAGTCCCTGGTTGGAGAAACAAGCTCTTCGTGCTGGGAAAAGGGACAAAACGCACACAGGGGGAAGAAGCACGGCAGGGTAGAGAGCGAGAGAGAGAGAGTGAGTGAGTCGAAGGATGGAGGTGGAAAAGAAAGGCAAACCAGGAAACGGGAAAAATATGTACTGTAGATACGTTTAGCACGATGTCGGATCTTGTCAATGCTGTCAAACCTTCGAGAAGATCATCTTATGATGCAGCATTCAGTCTAAATTGGGGACGTTAGCGACATATTGAATCATTCACTGTAGTGGGCGAACACATGCTAAGTAATTAGATGGGATAAGTATTTAGAGATGGCAACTTCATAAACACCCTAATTGTTTTGTCGTTAATTTTTTATTAGATTGCTAGCTCCAATACGCATGAAATTGTGAGGGGGATGTTTATACCATGAGTCGTAAAACTTTGGTGATTTATAGCTTCTGCAGAGAAACAGCTGTTCTGAAAACCATGAATAGCTCAAACTTTTATCTTGCTTCATAAAGGCCTTGATAATCAGATTTATAGATCATTTTCAATTTATTTTCAAATAACTCAAATAACTTCAAATAAATTCTGAGGATCATTTGACACTGAAGACTGGAAGAATTGCTGCAGAAATTGTAGCTTTGCCTTCAAGGGAATACATTACAATGTAATTATATTAAAATCGAAACCGTTACTTTAAATTGCAATAATATTTCACATAGTCCACATCCATAGCGCTGCTTTTACTGGATTTTTGCTGAATATAAGAGAGTTATTTTAAAAATGTTCTGACCCCAAGTATTTGAATGTTAGACTATATATATATATATATATATATATATGGATGATTCTATAATTGCGGGTACGTTTGGTGTCCCCACAAAAACAAAGTCATTATTTTTTCTACTTTTTTTCAAATAGTTATATTTTTTGTTATTTAAATTTATTTATTATTGTTCTTTATGAATTACAAGATGTGCAGTCTATAACAATATAATACTTTTTTTTTTTAAAAGAGTCTTAAATAGTTAAAAATCATGATTTCTTCTCGTCCGCATTAGTCAGTGTATTTTTTGTGATCATGTGATTAATGTTCAATTAAAATATTTAAGAACTTTTCTTTTGGCAACAGTTTATTAATTTTATTCATTAAAGCCCTAAATAGTTACTTACTTAATTTGACAAAATTTAATTGTTTTACAAAAATTCGTAGAAAAAAGTGTGTCCCCAAAACTTGTCAACTCTGTTACCATACCATATTTTGCCTTTAAATTGGTGGAATCATCTCTCAGAATTGTGGAAGTTACAGGAAATGATGTCACTTGCACTCAATGATCTGAAGCACTGAAAAGTATCTGTGCTCTCTCTGAGAAAATATTTAAATCTAAAAACGTCTTACACCAAGAGTTATTTTTAAAATGTCAACTCTGTTACAACAAAATCAAAAGGAAAACAGAATTTATTACTGATCTCATATTGGGTTTTTAAAGTTCTTTTAATCACGTTTTCATAAGTGTCATGTTTTCTTAGCATTTATGCCAGCAAGTGGAGTTTTTGGAAAAAAGTTAATAAAAATGTCAACTCTGTTACACTTTTGTCTCCATTGTAATTCTACCTAGGTAACGGAGTTGACAGTGACAGACGGGGACACCAAATGTACCTGCAATTATAGAATGAGTTATATATATATATATATATATATATACAGTATGTATGTATACTGTATGTATATGTCTTTGGGTTTTGCATCAGTATTATGAATTTAAATCAGTATTATGAATATTATTTGTGTTACATTGCAGGTGCAGTGTTCAGCACAATCTGACTTAATCTCTCTGTGTTTCAGACTCAAGCAGATCAGTGCCGGTATGTAGTAGGCAGCATACTGTGTGAAAATGAAGAAAAACCTGATGAAGAGCTACAGCGTCTGTATGAGAAATTCGGCTACAAGGTCATCTCCTTCCCAGAAGTCACCTGTGCCGTAACTTCCTCGTTTCCAAACAGATGCACTCTGTCCCCTGTCTGCGGCGCTTACAGAGTCTATCCTGAACTACAACAGTATATAAAGGTAACAGTTTTGCATATTTTTATATTCATACTCATAATTACTAACAAAGAACTACTGCCGGATTGTTTTGTTTTTATGTTTAATGTATTGTGCTTATGTTTGTTTATTTATTTATTTATTTTCACTTCCCCTTTTTAAAACATAACTCAACTCATAGTTTCCAGTGAATCAAAATCCCAGTGTATGATGTGTGGCAGACTGTTATTGAATAGCTGGGTTTATAAATATAAATCATTCTCACAACTGCTAATATACCACTAAATTACAAAATATGATATTTGACCAAACGGAGTGCAGCACTGCACTTTATATATTATCATTTCTGTGATGCTTTCCACATATCACTTCACTAGTGGTCAATATCTGGCAGATCTAATGGAGGACAGCGTGAGGAATGTATGGTGAGGAACGTTTGTAAATGGGGAGGAAACGACCTTAACAACTTCTGAATGGAAAGATAACTGGATAGAGAGATGGTAAAGAGGCTGTTAATGAGGTCAGTTTGCGTGAGCCTGCTAGTTGGCGTCTAAAAGCAGAAGTTCAGTACAGTTCAGTGCTGTGAGATAATATGATGGATAATGTGCTACTTACCATGTATGAACCATAATGACATCAGAAACTTCAGGTGTTATTTGTATAGGTGTCATTTTTCTGGTGCTAATGCTGTTCTTGTGTTCTTTTTCCAGTAAGTAACCAACTAGCGTACATTAGCAGCTAGCTATCAATGCCTTGCCAAACACCTATAACACCTTTGCATTGTGATAGCTGTTTACATTGGGTAACCAAGATGGAAGGCGCAACCAAAATTGGCATTCTTGTAGCTTGCAATATAGGCGTGACAATCTGTCCTAGTTGCCGCGCTGGCACTTGGGCCGTCTCATACAGTTACAAAGCAGCCTGTACCAGATGCTCACTTATTTCCCTAGATGAAAATGAATTTTGTCTACTTGCTATCCTTGAATACAAGGAATTTTTGTAGTTTATGCACCAGCATGGCTTTGATTAAAATAATTATAACATAAAGAAACAAAAAGTTTGGGACAATAATTTAAATGTAGCTGCTTTTAAGAAAACTTTGTGTGAATGTGTTTTTTGTCAGATATTATCTTCTTAACGTGCATATTAAAAGTTGTGATGATTGATTTGCAAACAAGTGGCTCAGAAAGTCAGTTTCCACCACTGAATAAACAATTTAATTGCAAATTTTCTTTTAGAATCCTGCTTTTTTTTATGTGAGAAACTCACAATTCTAAAGTACAAATTGTGAGATTCTGCAGTTGCGGTTCTGACTTCTTTCTCAGAATTGCCTGACATAAACTTGGTTTTCTAGAAAAAAATCTTGTGAGAAAAAAGACAAAATAACAAGGTTTTATTTTGTTGAAGAGTTTGTTGAAAAAAAATGCTATTGTGAGTTTATACCAATGTGGAATTGGCTCCCATACATTAAGTCAGTCTGTTAAAAAGGTTCAAAAACAGCCTCAAAAGTTTGATCAGTATGATTCCAACTGCTGCTTTCAGTCAGTCAAATCAGTCAGTAAATAATTTAAAACTTAATTTCTCAAAGTCATTACATGCCTAAGTTGATCGTAAAGACCTTTGGTAAAATATGTAATTAATATAAATTGCATTACTAAGGTAGTGGTCCTATACGTCTATTAAAAAAAAACAATTGACTGTAAGCAAAATTCAGCTACAGGTCTCTGTCCAATTTCTTGAAAATAGCTAAAACTATGATGTAAGAACAGTGAAAGCTACTGATATCACCTGTTGACCTGAAACTTCCCTTTTTTTGTCCTTCTTTCTCTCTTCAACTCTCTCTGTCACACACACATTTCCTAACTTGGCTTGTCTGACAGCTTATTAAGAGTAGTGCAATAGTTACATGAGCAGTGCTGTGTAGGAGTCAGCAGATGCTTGTTGCATTATGGGATTGTGTGTGTGAGTTTGTAATGTGATGTATAGGGAGTGGCAGCATGTACGAAGATGGGACCGAGCAGATGAATAATACACAGACATTTACAAATGCATGTGTGTGCGTGTAGGCAGGGACATGCCTTTACAATGATTTATTGAAAAGGGTCTGGCAGAAGTTCAGACTGACGCTTTATTAGGAAACTGAAGTACAGTAAGACTTTCTGCAAAGACCTCTGTATGCCCAGCACTATCACCCAGCACAATCACCACACTCCAACCCAGGCAGGACATGTAAGACACCAGAGATGTGTGTCTAAAGTGTTTGCTTATTTGTAATATGTTTGTAATATGCTCAAACTTATTACAATTTAACGACTTTATTCAGTTCTTTCTATATGTTTTTCTGAAAGCATTATCAATACACTGCCACTATATAGCTGCCTTATTTTTGTTGTCATAATTTATTCAATAAATAAGATAAAAAAAAAATTTATTATTATTTATTATTTGTTGTTGTTGTTGTTAATAATTTTGGAATGACAATAACACTTTTAAAAATACCTACACACACACATATATATATAAAAGATAATTATGATATATTAACATTGTCACATATGGTCCTCTGAACATACTTAGATTTTTTGGGGGGGGATTTTTCATTTTTGGTGTGGTAAGGGTTATTCTCATTAAAACTAGAACTATACAAATAAATAACTAAATAATTATTTTAAATTTAAATAGTTTAAAATAAAACGTAATATATATAGTTTTTCAGATAGTTGCCAGCATTTCATTTAGTTGAAGCACCAAAATAACTAAAAATAAATAAATCAGTAATAAGTAACAAATGTTATATAGTCAGTCATATTTAAAATATATATAAAATAAAAGTGACAAAAACACAACAAAATTGTCAAAGCTTTAAAATTAAAGTGAGAACAGAACATGAAATTCTTTACACAGTAATAAGAACATTCGCAGTGATTCTAAAATAATATTTAATAATAATTGCTAATAATAACTTTTTGTATTTAGCAACTTGTTGCATTTATTGCAGCAGCCAAAAATAATAGATAGAAAAAGGTCTGCTGAGAGGCTGAGTCTTCGCTGAAGATGATAAACACACAAACAAACACTCAGACCATCTGTTAGATAGCTGAATATTCAGTCTGTCAATGTTTATGGTGCAATAGATGAATAACACAAATAACATTCTGTATTAAGATACTATTAATACAGAGAGTTACTATTATTGTAATTTTAGATCATTATATTTTGTGGACTTTAACAAGTCATCACACAATGTCCTGAACTCATATAAGCATCTTTCTGCCCATATTAACTCAGAAATCAAAACTTGTCCTGCACTCATACATACAGATCAAAACCAAACTCCAACCACAGTTTTAATCAGAAAAAGACCAATCAAAAGCACGTTTAAAATCTTTTCAGTGTTGCTTGTGTTTAGTTCCTATAAATATCCTGTGGAGTGGACATGTGCTGGGAATGGCTTCTGTTGGTTCTCTGCCGAGCGTGGCAGTTGGCACGGGGAGGTGCAGTCTGTTGTGGCATGGGTCAAACACTGAACTGCTCCTCTGCCAACCCTAGATATCCCTTTTTATCTTCTCCATTGACAAATCCTTTCTATTTATTCCTCTCCCACACACCTCTCAATCTTGGCATTGGTCCTCTTTTATATATCGCTCTTTATGGAGGAGATAAATCTCTTGTCCACCCGCTATCGACTGAAGACGCGGACACATTCTTCTCAATCTGCTGAGAGGCTGAGTCTTCGCTGAAGATGATAAACACACACACAAACACTCGGACCATCTGTTAGATAGCGAGAGGGCAGAATCTCCTGCACTCACACAGGAGTTCACTCCTAAGAAACACAGTGTACACAGAGTATGTGGGCAGTCCCATTACACCGTAACAGTGATTTGAAGCTGTGTGTGCGCGTCTGTGTTAGTGCATGCCCATCCGCGTGGATCCCGCAGACGGCTTGCTGTCAGAGGATTGACTGAGCCTATTAAAAGAGGTGATTTTTAAGAAGTAGGGATAAAGGAACAGGCGAGATGAACTACATTAGAGGGATTTGCCTGAGCCCCTCTCTAACAATGCACCCCTGTCTCAGTGCTGCAGTTATGCCGAAACTCCAAACACAAACTTTTAATCCAATTAACAGCATCTCTCAGATCCGCTTTAAGAAATGATGTACATAGTGGCCAAACTCATTAATGTTTGCTTCCTGATGGTTTAAATGGCTGTTGCACTTTTTATAGCCCTTGGTTTTACAAACATTAAGCTCTGGCAAGCAACCTTTTCTGATATGAATTCTGTGGTATGAGAATGTTATTTGAACTGTGAAGCTGTCTTCATCAGCTGTTTAGCTGGAGAACTGCTTGTTTTAGGTGGATGAACTACTAGTTATGAATTATAGAAGTAGCTGACTTTTTTAGTGGCCTTGGTTAAGGATGCGTTTGTCTCCATTCATTTTCTTCATTGGAACTACTTTGATCTAAAAAACAAGCACTGAGGTGAATCTCAGCTCTATAAGCTTAGATTTGAGTATTAGAAAGTCATAAAGGATAAGAATGTGTTTTTTTGTTTTGTTTATGAGACAATTTAAAACGGCTGACCAAGTCATTGATTTCAAATCTTAAATGCAATATTTTGCAACTTAAATTATATAAGAAATATATAAGATCATTTCATTTGATGCAGTTTTTGTCTCTCTATTCAGGATTATGGGTGGGAGGTTCTTCCTAGGAAATGTGGCTAAGCTTATGATTGGTCTGTCCTGAAAAGTGCAAAAGTTATACCTTGATATATGTATGAAATATACCTTAACATTTAAAATGTACTTCGCTATGGAGAAAAAGACAGATTTTTTGTTCTCTTCCAGATCCCGTGTTGTGCTCTGTTACTATTTCACTCCAAGCAAATAGTCTTTTGTTGGATAGTCATGTTATTCGTCTTGTTGGTATGTGAAAAGCTATGCACCTTTGAATTCTTTGCATTATTATAAGTGCATTATTATAAATGGCATTAGTTTGTCCATGTTTTCAGTCTTTAGGACATTCCTATGTCCATGCATTTGTGTTGTTTTCACATCTTTACCATTTGCTGTTTAATGATGTTTAGATTTTCAGGATATATGATGTATTCTGTGCGTGTGTAAAAGCCTTTTTTTTTTTTTTAAACCTTCATGCTAATAATTGCAAGCAAATCAATCTAAAGTTGTCTCCGCCCATCTTGGCAGTTACCTGAGCAACATACTGATTCCGTTTCCCTCTAGTCCAATCAGCTCATGAATAATGCAGCTCTGTCCCTCCCTATCCTCTTTGATGTTATTATTTGTTAAATTAAACATGCAAAATTGGTTGTGGTAGTACAAGGCATCCATATTTAATGGGCTTTCCACTGTGTGGGCAGCTAGAAAAGAACGCAGTGAAAATCTAAGGGGGAAAAATGAATCTAATAAAAAGATAAATGGAATTAACAATATGGTGAAAAGTGAGACTACTTCAAAAGCTTGTTCAAAGTTACACTGTGTACACTGTTATTTTTCAAAATTCGACAACCATGGTGTCTCTCACGAACTCTTCTTCTCATTAGACTAGATCTAATTGTAATTTTATGATAGCAGGGTTTACCTCCTGCTAGTAATTTCATGTTCTGATTGTATTAACTGGAGCTTGTTCGAACACACAATCAGCCAGAGAGGAAGAGAGAGGAGATAGAGATAGCAGGAGGAATAGAAGCTGACCATGGGTTCCCTTTTATGCTGTATGTGCCCCTCCAGAGGGAGTGTGTGTGGGTGGGCTGGTAGACAGTCTGTTTGATCCTCACAGGTAGCCCTACATCTTTAATGAGACCCTATCAACCCTCCCCCATCTCATTTTCTTCACCTTCCCCTGGCCTTTTCTTTAGGCCTATTTACACCTGCTATTAATATCTGTTTTGGGCATCTACAGCTAAAATTTGGAATCATTTGTTGCATGCATCTTATTCATATGCTATTGCATAAGATTATTTCATAATTTAAAAAAAAATTCACCAAAAGCTCTGCATTTTTCGATTAAAACAGAACCGTAAAACACTGTGAAATCTTTCTATTTCAATATATTTTAAAATGTTTCTATTTCTGTGGTGCAAGCCTCCAATTTATAGCCATTGCTCCAGTCTTTCGTGTCACATGGTCTTATCAGAAATCCTAATTCAATGTTATCAATGTTGTAAAATGCAGAGCAACGTTTGAAGTAGTCCTCATATAACCATAATGAATAATTATACATAATAAATGGGAAAGGGAAGTTTAAATGGCTTGTAATTCGATAGATGTTAATATTAGGTGTCTCTCTCTTTCACTTTCTTTCAGTAAAGCTAAATATGAGGTTGTTGTAACAGACTCCAGTGGCTTTAAATTGCCAGGATTCGGCAGAAATGAACTGTACTATTTGTGCAGCCTATTAGACTATTCTTGTCTTTGTTTGTGAGAAGAGGACTGATACAGGAGAGACAGAGAGTTCTCACTTGAGCGGTTCAGTCAGGCAGGCAGTCATTGACTTAATCAGTGAAGTAGCCAATCAGTGAATGTGTTTGTGTGTGTGCATATGCATTCTGGAGAGGGCATGGCCTTATGCCAGATATAGCTGCTTCATAATTGATATGAGCTTTCTGGAGCATTGTTTAGTGTGTGTGTGTGTGTGTGTGTGTGTGTGTGTGTGTGCTGTCACTGACTATATGTGTACGTTATTATGGATAACTGAAGCATGAGCCAGGAGCAAAGACATGTCCATCACAGCACTGGACCATGGTGGGCTTTGTAGTGAATGCTTAAGATCCAGGAGGGATATTTCACAGATTCACTTTCTTCTTGAGGTTAAAGAAAGTTCAACAGAAAATCCCTTCAGGCGAGAGTGATTTTCAGGACAGATAAATAGAGAATTGATTTAAATATAGTGTAGTTTAGGTCTCAGTATGGATTTGTGTCCAAGGCTATCCAAACGAAGGCATATAAGTATTCATTAAAGGTTGTTAGATTGCATTTCATATTTCATGAACCCATAAAGTAGTGGATATGGATAAGTGTTCTTAAAGTTGTTAGTCCACATGTCAATCCTCTACTTCAGAGGTCTTTAATAAGTTGTTCAGACGGGGCTGAAACAAGTCTGCTGAAGCCTCGGAGTTGTGGATTAAGAAGGTAGTCTGGTGTAGAAGATAAAATGGTTATTCAAATCTGACAGGAAATGGCTCAAGCATTTAAAAAGGACCTTAGACTTTTAAAGTTTAACATTTAAATTGCTGAACTGAATAGACGAAGAAAAATTGAGATCAAGCAAGCAGAGAAAATGTCACAGCAGTTAGTTCACAAATAAGGGGGCATTATGGAATAGCTCACTCAAACAATACAATTTCTCACTTTCTGGCCTTCCAAAATATAAAGTTTGTTTCTACATCTGAACGGATTTAGAGAAATTTACCATTGCATCACATTAATGAATTCAGTGCAGTGAATGGGTGCCGTCAGAATGAGAGTAAAAACATTTTATTAATCCATAACTCTAGTAATCCAGTACAATTTTAAGAAAGTTAGATTTTTGGGTGAACTGTCCCTTTAGTATGTATTTTGAAGACAATAATTCCATTGTAAGTTTAAGTGATCCACGTTACACTGCCTATAGACCAGTACTTGAGGCAGCTGTATAGATCTTTTGGATATGTGTTAATCCAGTTACCCATTTGCTTCCTTCTGCGTTAAGGTGATAAGTTGACAGTGATGGATGAGACCCAGAGGGAGTATGGTTGAGGGGTCAGAACGACACCCTTACACATTACCAGTGCATGAATCAGTCTCACCTCATGAGAAACCTCAAGAGTCCATGCACACACAAACACTCACCTATATACACATCTATAAACATACACCTACAGCAGTTTTATATTTACGTTTGCTTATTGGCGTTTAAAAGTTTTTCCTTGAATTATTTATTGGTATGGGACATAGTTCAAGAGTGTCTGCTTAATAATTATTCTAGACAGAGTTTTCTTTTTTTCTCCAATGGACAAGAGAAAATATTACCTAGACCTAGATCAATATTTTTTTTTCTTAAAGTGTGAGTACAGAGCAGTTTTCCCTTAACATGAATTTTTAAAAGCATGTTTTCCCCTCCATGTTGGCCGTGTGATCAGATTATTATACCCCTCTCATTTTTAAGCAGCACAAATGATTTTGTTAATTGATAATAAGAAAGGTTTCTTGAGCACCAAATCAGCACTTGAAGTAATATATTCTAATATTTTAAAATAGAAAATACACAAAATATTACTATATTATATTTATTATATAATATAATTTATTATATTTACTTCTGGTCCAGTAAATTCAGCTTTGATGAGCATAAGAGACTTTGTTAAAAATATTACTGACCAAACTATTGTATGAT
>JAUMHI010000041.1:14010892-14023704 GCA_032359435.1 Enteromius unitaeniatus | reverse complement strand
TTCTGGTCCAGTAAATTCAGCTTTGATGAGCATAAGAGACTTTGTTAAAAATATTACTGACCAAACTATTGTATGATACAGTGTATGTAAAATGTATTGGTAGATTACGGATTCATGATTTTTCTGCTGTGCATCACTCCGCTTTTATCATCAGTGGAAGGCTATAGAAACCTTGGAGAAACGGACAGGGTTTGTCTCTTGGAATATTAGATTGCACTTTGTTTTTTATAGGCAATGCGAATCACAGCTGGTTTGAGAAAGATAAGCTATGTCTACCATTACATTGTTTTTTGTTCTCTGTTGACCCCAGCTCGTTTTGTGTGATTTGGAACCTGTTAGATCAATAACCCTTAAGACTATGAATTGCGACAAAAGTCTACCTATAATAGCATTGACAGGACTCAACAATGCAAGACTATAATGCATTGTGAATGTGTTCTAATGCATGCTAAATATAAACAAACCTATAACCTTTGGGATTTAGTTGCCAAAGCGGTTTGAGAGTTTGTTTGAAATGTTGACATATGACCTTACATTTTATTCATGTTCAATGAAGACCAAAGATTTTCTAATAACATTTCACAAAACATCATCGTATATGAACAAAGAAATCCATATAGGTTTGGAACGACATGAGGGTGAGTAAATGCCCTTTAATGGATGTTTTAATCGCAGAATATTTTAGGGTGAATTTTTAGGGGTGTTTTTTTTCTCTCTTAATCCTCCGTTCCAGTTTACTATGCTGAGACAAGTGTGAATAAGCCAATCACAGGTTGATTTTTCCAAAAATTGTAAACGCTGCAGCACTAAGACCAGCCAACACAACAGTATATTCATTAACCATTGGCATGTGTTAGGGGTGTGGCTGAACAAATGAATAGCCACACCCCTAACCCATGCCATTGGTTAAGTTAATTGCAAATGAGGGACTAATTTGATGATTTTCGTTGGGTAGAAATTACAAACTGTTTTGAGGCTGGTTCAGTTCGGTTGGGTTTGCGTGTTAATGTGCCTGTAGTTTTTGTCAGACAATTTGTGCTCAAAACCTGTAATATAGTGCGCTGTAATCAGATAAAATATTCTGTAATGTAAATTAGTATGTTTGATAGTCCAAGATCATACAGAATTTGACTGATTCAATCTGATCTTTGCTATATTATAAAATTGTGCTTTTTTAATGTTGCCTATAACGCCCCTTTAATATCCTTAATAAGCCTTCACACAGCGCTGTCCGTCATCAGAGATATTTAAAGAGGCAAAAATCACATCCCACTTTTCTTAACCACAGTCATTAAAGTCCAAAACACAATGCTGGTCTCCCAGCGCTGTGAGGAAGCGGTTATTCTCATCGAGAGAGAGATGTGCTGGATGCTGGGGACCGGGCCGCTGGTATTTCTAGCTGTAATTGTACACTATGGGGGGTACATCTTAGGGCACTGGTCCAGCAGAGACGATCGTAGGTATGCAGAGAGATGGCCGGAAATCATAGGGTTCGTAGGTTGTAATTAAACAATTCATTTTGGCTGTGTGCTTTTCACCTAAATTAGACACAGATTTTAAAATGAAAGAACTGAAAGAATTGTTTTAACATCGTATTAAAAGTGCTTTACAAGTGTAAGTGTTGTGTGTCTCCTCTAGTTTTGTTAGTGTTGAACGCAGAGCACAAATTCCTAGTATGGGAAGCCATACCTGGCCACGTGTCATGTCCTTTCCTTACCTTAAAAAAATTATTATAATGAAGCCACACATCAGAAAAATATATTTTCTTATGTGCATAATAACAATGTTGATGTTTTCTCGTTTTAAAGTCAAGTTAGAAGATTTTATATATATCAATTATCATTATCATGTTACTGTTTCCAAAACTAAACTGTTTTACATCAGAACTGTATCCATTGAAAAGACTGTCTGTGGATTTTATGATGAGCACGTGAAGCAGTTCTATTAAATGATGAAACAAATCGCAAATAGCTAGATATCTAAATATAGATGGCAGTATTGTCAATCCATAAAGCCCATCTCCTCATTCTTCTACCTCAAACCAGCTGCTTTTTCAGCCAAGTTCCCGACTTGTTTATTTTGAATCGAACTTGAGCGGGGGTGTGTGTGTGGGGGGGTGATCAGAGGTGGGCATCTCCCCCTGATTTTATGAGTTCATGTGTGCTTCCAGGCAATATATATGAAATCACCACACTCCCACATATTGTAGACCTACACACCTGTGTCTGTTTTGTGTGTGTGCCGTTTGTGTGAAAGCACTGATTGTATGATGTTGATTAAAAAGACAGGTGATCTCTTTCCCATCCTTTGGCTTTGCATCAGATGCATTTGTTCTCCTCTTTTATGCTGGATACGGAGAGAGGAGGCAGACTTTTATCTTTAGATCTTCATTGCTCTGCATGCGAAGGACTGTGAGTGTTTCATCCTGCATCTTGTTTTAAGTGTGTGTGCGGCTCATCTTCTGGCACGTGTTACATAAATGCAAGCGTTGGTTTTCTTGAGAGCTTGTGCCTTTTTGTGAGGCTTGAAACCGACAATATGAGTTTTGGTTTCACTGAGCCGCTTGATTAAATAACGAAGACCAATTGATTATGCTCTTGCAGCAGTTTCTGTCACTCAGTTGAACATGCCAGGCCCTAATTTGATCTCTTTGTAGCTAATGTAATCTGTGTTTCAGCAATCACAGGTGATTGGGATTAATAGAAGCGATAGAGGGGGGAGAATATCGTCAGATGATTGTGTCTGTCTGATCTATGTTCATTAGAGAAAAAGCAGAGGCTACTGTTACCTGACACCTTAAGCATCTCCAGGCCACAGGAAGTATTCATCTCTCAGTATTTGGCAGTGTTTGTCTTTCCTGTATGAACGCTGGTGAACCAAACCTGCAATTACTGTCTCTGCAATTGCCTGTTCACCTTTTTCAGTTTGACTGCTGTCTGAAATCAGACAGGAAATGAAATCCTACCCTTCAACAACGCCAATCTTTATTTAAAGGTGATGCGTGTCTTTTATCCCAGCTTTATTTTCAGAAACAGTTTGTTTTGACATTGCTTTGTTTTTTAGCATCCCAACCAGGCCAGGGTAGCAACTTTAGTTCAATGGTGTGAGTTTGGGGTTTAGGTTATCTGTTTATTTGACCCATTGCTGGAATATAAAAAAAGTTATAATACAGTAACAGTTCCATTGTTTTAATAATGTAGCTTTTATTACACAATATTTGTATGTATTAATAATATGAAGCAAATACACTACTGTGAAACCAAATGCACACAAACACACACTCACGCTATAAGTGTTCTACACAATCTGACATGTGTTTAAAATTGAGCTGAAAATTAGGTGCTGGGTGTCCAACTAGTCCAACTAAGCCTGGTTCTCAAAAATTTCATATTTAATATTTTTTTTGGAGGCTGAGGTAATTTATTCATGATTATTTGAGGAGTAGAAATTTCAAAAGAACAGCATTTATTTGAAATTGAAATCTTTTGTAACATCAAAAAGTCCTAACTATGACTTTCAATTTAGTTTAATGCATCAATGTACTGCATCTTTGCCAAATACAAGTAATAAGTCATGTTATTATGCTCAAAGAGAAAGTCCTTTATGTGTACCTGAACAGGAGTCTTATGTCATACCTGTTACGGTGTTGATTTTGAACTGGCAAAATACAATTAGCATTCAAAACTAGAACTTGTGCTTGTATAAAAACTACTTAAAAGCAATCTGCATGTAAAAGTATCAGACATATTTTTAACTTTAGAAAACAGAATGATTCAGAGGTTGATTGTGTTTTTTTTTTTTTTTTTTTTTTTCTTTTCGAGTGAGCCCATGGTCATTATTAAAGGTTAAAAAAGTTCAAAAGCATCTCTGCAATTTCCTGTCCATTTCAGATCAGATCTGCTCTCAAATACCACATTAGCATCTCCGAAGTATAGCCTCTCTATTCTCCTCGCGCCCTTTTGAGACTCCAAAACCCCCTTTGCTTACTATTCACTCTCTGTTCACCTACTGCTCTTTGCAGCTGTCTATATATCGCTGTGGTCTCTCAGGACCTCCCTTTATATGTTTGTCAGACAGGAAGGCATTTTGTATTTTGTTCTGTGAGATGCTTTTAACTGGATTTAGTAAAATTGTAGAGAAAAATAAACATGAAATATATATAATATACATCAAATTTAGATTCTTTCACATGTCTAAGCAAGTTTTTTGCCGTACTTAATAGACAAAACATCAAACCTACTGAAAGTGAATGTAGCATTCAAATGCTATCAGTTATGATGTCTTGCTATTATAGTGGCGACCTTTTCAACTGTATTGAGGCAGTTTGAAGCTTTTGATGCTAGAAACTATTGTGGCACAATGTGCAGTGGGAGAGCGGTCTTTTGTTCCTGTGACGAATAGGATGGCCCCTCAGGCCCCTCTTGACTCCTCAGTGAGTCTAATAGAATATTAAAGTAAAGATATGCTCTTTTACTTAGGGGTGATTTGCTGCAAAAAGCGTTGTCCGCCAGGATTCGCATCGGATGGGTCTTTTTTTTTTAACTCTGTCATGACTTTACAGATAAACAGAATGAAAAGCGACTGCTTTGAAAGGATGATAGAGGCTGGTGAATAACTAAAGCGACAGACTGAATGGATAAATGAATTGATGAACAGGAGACTCATGACTAATAAGTGCACGCATCATTTCTGATACATTTGTCAGAGTGCATCATTTGAAAGGCATTGTGTTCTAACGTTTAAAAAGTGTATAATAGCTTCTACATCTATCTATCTATATTAACAAAGTGAAACAATAATGCATAATCTTCAAGTACCATATTTCTCAGTGAAGTAAACTTTGTTTTGTTTTTCAGTTATTTGTTTTGTTTTATTGCTGTTTACTTTATATGACGAAATATATTTGAAACAATTTGAAAATGACAGAATTTTGGACTTTGGACAATGTTTAAATGTATTTATTTAAAAAAAAAATTACATGAACAGTTTTTTATTTTAATATTGACTAATGTAGAATAAAAGGTACGTCTGGCATGAGATTAGATTAGTGCTTGAGCTTAATTAAGTCTCTTATGTGCACCAAGACAGTATTTACTTAATCAAAATACAGTAAAAATAGTAATATTATTGGAATTTACATAATTGCTTGCTGCTTCTATTTAAAGATATTTTAGCATGTCATTTGTTAATTTATTATGTTAATTTAAATTCAATATTTTCTTCAACCCCTTTTAAGTATTGATTGAAATGCATGTGTAATTAATATTATCTTTCCCATTTTCTCACAGAAGCTGATTTTTGTGCTAAGAACTTGATCACAAAGAATGCATTCTATCTGTGCTATTATATAAGTTTCATTACATCTTCAGCGTCTAGCATCATAATATGCTAGCTACGTTCAATATGGTTTAAACCACATCTCAAGACCCCTGGTTTACATTCCTGACTATTTAGAGTTGTCCTTTGTGAATGGTAATAGGGTAAAAAGCCATAGCCAAATAGCAGATACTACTTTAGTGGACTATACTGGTCCATAAACTGAAGTACATTGGGAAAAATGAGGTAGTAGGTGACAAATATCTTTCAGTCAGTTGGAGGGAAAGGTCAGGGAGATGCTAAAACTGCTTTTTCTGTTGAGCCCTTCTGGCTTAGACACTTAAATGCTCGCAGTAATGCACAGCTCGTGCTCTCTCAGCCTGCTGGGGGTTGAGTCTCATCCACCTGAGTGCCGCCAGACGTCTCAGCTCACAGGAGTGGAAGTGGTGTTTTAACACAGCTAGTTTCATTCCACCAGCGGATATTGATTGACGCAGGCAATGGGAGGGCAATCAAACACATATATGACCGCTCCTGCCTTAGCGCCCATGAGCGGAAAGGGTTTCTTTATGCTCCTGTTATTCCTTGTGAATTGGGGGGGCTGGTAGGCCATTAACCTACCGCCATTGACTCACAGACCTCTAGTCACCATCTCTCCATCTTCCTGAGGGATTACAGCGCTCTGGTGGTTAATGTGTGGTGGGAAACTCATCAAAGACCTATTAGCATTCTCCTTCGATTAGAGAATGGGTTAATAAAAGTTATAGTTGTGTGGGATACCACAGAACGGACATCTTGGATAGATGGTGTTGTGATGTTGATGGTTGTTTAATTTGTCGTGTTCCTGTGGCAGGGGAATGTAGCGCCTCGTGTCAAGGGTGTTGAGCTATGCTAAAATGCATCTTGTGTTGTGTCGATAGACAGTGAGTGTTTTTCACAGAGGAGACGGAGGTAAACGGGGCATGTGGGAACAGAGGGAGGACAGGGGACAGATGAATGAGCACATGTTAAGTCAGGAAAATGACAGAGATGGAGGGAGCAGGTGCAAGGACTAAAGAATTGTATTTTTGACAAAAATGCTTAAAATGGTGCACGCTAACAGCAGATTATGATTCTAGTCAAATCGATTGCCTGGGAAAAACTGTTTTGTTTGACAGAAGGTTACCTTGTTGTGATCACTTGAACTGTCGATTCTTGCTGTTTTAGAATTAAAATTGTGAATCTTTAAATCTACAAAGTAATATAACATTCCATTTAAATAGGAACTGTACATTTTGATTTAATGGTGACATTAAAGGATTAGTTCACTCTTTTTTTTCACTCGTTTTCTTTTTTTTTTAGTTTAAATTAAAATGTCCTGGTAGTTTACTTACCCCTATGTCATGTTCATGCCTGTCTTTGTTCAGTCAAAAAGAAAAGACGTTTTTTGAGGTATACGTTCCAGGATTTTACTCCATATAGTGGACTTTAACTTTGGGGTTGAAGGTGTAAGCTGTTTCGTGCACCCTTCTGTTAAGGGTAAGATCATAATGCAAAGTCATGGATGCGCTTGGCAGAGCTAGCACAAGAGGCGCATTTGTGGTCAATAAAAGTATATGTATTATATTTTTATTTATTTATTTATTTTTAATGATGATTGTTTGTGCTAGAAAAGACCTTTGTTCCTCGGTTGGATTTATGTAGAGCCCTTTGAAGCTGCATTAAAAGTTTGCAATTTGGGCCTTTATTGATCCCTATTGATGTCCAATTTTATTATTTTTAATTTCTTAAATTATTAATTTATTTATTTACACTCTTAAAAATAAAGGTTCCAATAGAGGGTTTTCACTGCGATGCCATAGATAGAAGAACCAGTTTTAGTTCCCCAAAGAACCTTTAAGTGAACATTTATTAAAAGGGTCTAAACCACAACTACAGCACAGATGAACAATATTGTGATTGTATTTCAGCCAATGAACAATAAAATCAAACTTAATCCATCCTGGCAGTAAACAGAGCTGCATTATGTGCTTATAATAAAAGAGTATTGTGCTTTGGTGTGGATGATGAAGTCCTTGGTTTCACAGAATAAAAAGTCATACGATTTTGGAATGCTACACTTTAAGACAAACTTAAAATATTTTTCAAAGAATATCTGCTCATGCTGCACATCACATAAATATGATAGGTGTCTGAAATCACATCATTTTTAGTATCTACTGCTACTTTGCAAACATTAGTAAGGTGTGTTCTATATAGTGTCCCATTTACAGAATCTCCGAATCTCACCAAAAGTAGATCATCCAGGTACTTTTTGTGTATTGTTTGTCAAATGTGATAAATTTGTATTTTTTTAAAGTTTTTTAATTCATGTTGCAGTTGAATCGGTTATTTAGTAAAACAAATAGGCTCTGAAAATAATAAACAAAGATGTATTTTGAGTCCTATTGAGTAGGAGCTTAACAAAGCAACAAATGTCATTAGCTTCGATTAAACCCTGTTCCAGAAATGTGAGAAAAAGATTCAATTCATTCTGTGCAATCCATCACTAGATTCGACCCACTTGGTATTTTGGTGTCACTAAGTATTAAATAAATTCTTCCTTATGACAGGGCTCTGTGTAGGTCAGGCTTTAAGAGATGGGCAAAAAAAAATCACTGAGGCGTGGCAAACACCATGTCCATGTCTCTGGCCTGTGCAGAGAGTTAGCGGCTGCAGAAATGTGCATATGCGTCAGTAGAAATCTCATCTACCCTCCGCCATTAGCATTCACTAGCACCACCTACAACCAACACCATTCTACTGCCTTGGGAGTTGATCTGTTTTTCTTAGCATTAGGAAGAAAAGAGTATGACACAAGACGTAATAATCTGACCCATATTACACCCTGTGCCTTTTTGTGCCCTCTTGCTCACTCACTCAATTGCACAATCTCACACTAATATGCACTTTTATAATGAGATAGCGGCGTATGACTGCGCTGGGTCCGATTGTTAGTCGTGCGCTAATGATGAGGGTTAACATTTCCATTTGCTGCAGTCACACATCGCAGAACAATTCCCAATCCCCATCCTCTATTTCCATTTCCCTCATTTTCTTTCATGTTACATGTTCCTTGTATGTGTGCAGAATGCAAGAATTTATCTCCCACATGCTATTGTGTCTCTCTGTCTTCTCTGAGGTTTTACAGAGATGTGAATTCTTAAAAAGGGGTGCTTGAAAAGGTCGCCTTTTATTGTATTATTTGCTAAAACTAATTGACCGTTTATGATACTGTGGGAATAGACAAAATTATGTGAATAAAATTGTAATGTTATGAATTAAAACTAGTTGCTTTTTGATAAGGTCAAAATTGCAAGGATTAGTTCATAAAATGAAATCAGAACATTATGAGATTAGTAACAAATATTCATGTAAGGTTTTGAATTTCTTAATTTTTAAGGTTTTGAACTTCTTGTAATTCATTCTTTTTTTAAGTAATATTTAGTAAACAATAATGTGAATAAAGTTTATTCTTTCAATAAATTCATGAATGAAATCATAACATTACAAGATTAAACTAGGAATATTTGGGAAAAAATTCTGGCCAAACTGGCTGCTAAAACTGGCAATCTGTCTAAACATCATAGTAAAGTGGCAGTGAGTTTTGCACGCAGAAGACAATTTAAAAAGGTCATATTTAAAAAAAAAAAAAAAAAAAAAATGAAATCATAGCATTGCAAAATTTAGTAATATTTTTGTACAATTTTGAATTTATTCTTAAAACTGGCAACCTCACCATAGCATACTGTAGTGACAGTGAGCTTACTCTACATGCAGACACAAATTGGCAAAGTTTAAATTTTGAAAATTCATAGTTTTGAGAATAAAATATTAACATTACAACTATTAAACTAGTAATAATATAGTAAAAATGCTTTTAGAACCTCTTTGAACATCATAACAGACGGTAAGTTTTACGAGTGCAAACATTTAGTTCCAAAAATACAAAAGTCAAGTGCAACGTTGCGTCAGCTCTTTCTGGTTTACAGTCTGTGCGTCTGTGAGACTGCATGGGTTTTATGTAGTCAGTGACGTTTGAGTTGTTGCATTTAGTTAACTCACGGAGTGTGTGTGAGAGAGTCTGTCTGCCTCAGAGGACACAGCAAAGCACTCTACTCCTCTCACCCACCTCCTCCCTCTCAATCCCTTGGATTATCAAAGAATTCTGTCTCCATGGAAAAGTGATGCTCAGAGGAGACGGTTGCCCTAGCAACAAGCTCACTTAAGCCAGGCCTCTGGATGAAGGGGGAAGTACAGCTAAACTGACAAAACTCAAGACAGAGAGTTTATTACACACCTCACTGTGGCACTTTGCATTAGTCACCAGAAGAACACCTGGCCTTTAAAAAATACAAATAAAAAAAAGAACAGTACAGGACACAAGTCTAGTCAAGAGTTTATAAAAGGCCACGGTAGGGAGTGCTTGAATAAAAATAGATTTATTTATGAAAGATAGCAATTTTTACTAGGGCGTCACTTGATTATCATGATTATACTGTAAATCTAAAATAGTTTTTTCTCATTGTTCACAGTGAAGCTATGTGCTTCAAGTGTAGTTACAGTATGTGTCCATCTAAATAGTGAAAGTAATTTCTGAAAATATTTATTTTTTGCGATTTATTATTTTTTTAATATATGAACATTGAAGATATTTTATGCTTATCTAGAAAATGTCTAGTTGGTAATGATATATAGTTTATAGCATTTTTTTCTTACTGAATAACATTTTAAATGTAATAAAAACATTCAAGGATGCACACCTACACACCCTTTGGTATTTGTGTTTTATGGGGACTCTGCATAGTTGTAATTGTTTTTATACTGTACAAACTGTACAATATACAAATGTAAATATTCATGCATGCATGTGTATTCAGAATACATAATAAATATACAAATTATGCACACAAATATTATGTAAACAAAAACCTTTCTTTTGGATGCGATTAATTGGTATTAATCATTTGACACACACACACACACACACATATATATATATATACATGCATTTATATATGTATATATATATATATATTGCTATATTTGTATTCCGATTTAAGAACCCTAAAGTGGCTGCAATCAGCATGTATGTATATATATATATATATGTATATATATAATATGTATGTGTGTATGTATATGAATGTGTGTGAGTGACCTTACCTCTTGCATTATGAGTAGTGATCTGAAGTTTCAGGAACTCTTCCCTGATCTCCGTGACTGCTCAGCCATTGCTCGGAGACTTGTTTCAATAAAGGTTTAATCCATCACCATTTGTAATGATTTTGCTTTATTAATAACAATAACTCAGAAGCAATAAAAATGAAAGTAACAGCAAGTAAATGTCTTCACCTAAAGTGCAGCGAACTAATGAGCTTCAGCATAGCATTATATAGCATTGCACCAGTTTAAAATAGAGGAATTGCAGTGGCATATATGCATTAAATATTATGCAAACATACACTTATGTAAGTATATTTATATTTATATCATCTTTACATTATAGGTAGTGTATGTAGGATTGACAGGTATTGCAGTCCAAATTCAAAATACTGGAGAGGGGTTTTTCACCCGGCCCCTCCTTCTCAGACTTGACACACATGACAATGAATTAAATGAAATGCACTGTATTTTCTGCCAAGCAGGCAACCTGGAAGCCGAAACACTACCGACTTCGTGATTGGGAGATAGATGGAGGGTGGCACTTCAGACCAAAACAAAACATGACAACATAAACATCAGTTGAGGGCTGCAACTGTGCTTTTTAAATGAGAATATCCAGGCTGTACTACTGCTGTCAGCGATATGAGTACTTGAAATTAGCATGTTTTCTTTATGCCCGTTCAACATAACAGAGACATTTTATGATTATTACAGTAAATTTCTTACATACGGTACCTTTAAAAATGACTGGATGGAAACTTGGTCAATGAGACATTTTTTTAAATAAAAAATATAAATATATTTATTAAAAAAAATAAAACAGCCATGGAAAAACAGTTTAATAGATGGCAAATAAACAGCTGATGTGCTTTAAATAATGGCTAACAGGAAAAATTGGATATTTCTTTCTGTTTTTTGTTTCCTTTATTACCAAACAAAAGGAGCCTTACACTTAAAAGAGTAAGTCTAGAAGCACTTGTACACTATTATTGTGTGCTACTGTACGACCATCTACTGCTCCGCTTCTTATAGTAATCGCCTGCCGGCTCTCTGAATGGATGTCATGTAAGACTGTTTTGATGATTCAGAGAAAATGTTCTCCCTCCTGGGTAGGTCTTTCAGTTTCTGACCGAAACACCAATAAACATATAATCAGCCTCTCGACATTAGCACACCACAACAACTCATTTTATTCACATTCAGCTAATGCACTCTGAGAAAAAATGGCAGCATGCCTGTGTTTGAATGTGATTTTTGCTCTCATCTTTCCCGTTGGGTTTTAAAATTCCTCTCTGTCATCATTTACCTGCATTATTTTCTTCTCAGCCTCGGGCCATGCAGTTCTGGCCACAACAGCACAAACTCTCGCTGGGAAACTGGATGGGGACTTGGGTTTAAGTAAGTTTTTTTTTTGACCCGTATATTCCTCTGCCCTCTCCTCTACTGCTGACAAAGCTCTCTGAGATCCCAACAGGGAACTACAAACCCAATTAGCAAGTGCAGAACTTCGAACATGAAAGCAGGCCAAACTAACACAACAAAACTGCCCCATATCACAGCACTGTGATTTGGATGTTAGCGGGAAGCACAGAGGCTCAGCAGACGGCAGACACAATTGTGCTAATTCTTTTTTAGCTCCTTCAGTGTAAGACTTGGCACTGCATCAACAGATGTCTGTTTTGGTCTTCCATCGTCACTGCAGTCTAATAATAGGTCTGTGTGAATAAGATTGGTTTCCTTTGTCGGTTTTCATGAAATAATAATGGTGAGAAGCTGCATGGATGTGGCAACATCCTTCTGTTTGTATGGGCTCAGGGTTGTGAATGTTTTAAAGAGTGCTTCAAGCTTAACCTAGAGGTTAACCTTTAATGATGTCCAGAGAGATGCTGTGGTTGGTTTCCATGAAGTTATATCTGAAAGAACTGACCTTATGTCCAGAACAGCTTATTATTGCATTAAGGTAGGAAGAACTGACGTGCTGACAATCAACAGAATTATTTCAGAGAATAACCAATATAGTTTGAAAAAATATATAATATAATATATAATATACAATTTAAAAAATATATAATTTTTTTTTTTTTATCTGATGCAGATTCAAATTTATTTTATACTTCTAAATAGTTTTTTTATTTATTCTTAGACGCACATACAGTACCATCAATGTTGGCAGCAATTCTGTTATGTACAATTCTACCTGCATAAACCTCCTTCTCAAAATTTGACTTTCATATGAAATGAAATGAAAATGAAATGAAATGACGTGACAAGTGGCCAGGTATGGTTTCCCATACTAGGAATTTGTGCTCTGT
>JAUMHI010000041.1:13982251-14002083 GCA_032359435.1 Enteromius unitaeniatus | reverse complement strand
GCTGTGTGCTTTGGGTCATTGTCATGTTGGAAGACCCAGCCACGACCCATCTTTAATGCTCTGACTGAGGGAAGGAGATTTTTGCCCAATATGCCACAATACATGGCCCCGTTCATCCTCTCCTTAATAAAGTGCAGTTGTTCTGTCCCCTGTGCAGAAAAACACCCCCAGGGCATTATGCTTCCAGCCCCATGCTTCACTGTAGGTATGGTGTTATTGGGATGATACTCATCATTCTTCATCCTCCAAACACACCGAATGGAGTTAAGACCAAAAAGTTCTACTTTGGTCTCATCTGATTACAGGCCTCATAACTCACATAACTCTGGATCATCATGATGGTCTCTGGCAAATCTCAGATGGGCCTGGACATTGGCTAACTCAAGCAGGGGAACCTTCCGTGCGATGCAAGATTTTAAACCATGACATCTTAGTGTATTACTGATAGTAGCCTTGGAAACGATGGTCCCAGCTCTCTTCACGGCATTGAGATCTTCCAGTCTGAGGAACATTGACAGTCATCATTAGCCTCTTCCATTTTCTGACAATTGTTGCAACAGTTCTTTTTTCACCAAGCTGCTTGGCAATTGCCCCGTAGCCCTTTCCAGCTTTGTGAAGGTATACAATTTTGTCTCTTGTGTCTTTGACAGCTCTTTGGTTTTGCTCATGTTGCTACTTAGACTTTGGCTGACTTATGACAGCTAACGACCTCAAACAGGTGCTACTAATTTAGAATCACGAGGAGAGTGTTGCTGGACTATTTAAAAGCAAAATAAGTCTTTTTTTGTCTTTGAGGGTCAAAATCTGGCTGATAAGCAATACTTATTTGACATAGTAATTCCCAAATAAATTGTTAAAAAATCATACAATGTGATTTCCAGATTTCTTTTTAGGTTCTGTCTCTCACAGTAGAAATGCACCTATGCTGAAAATTGTAGACCCCTCCACGATTTCTAAGCAAGAGAACTTGCAAAATCACAGGATGATCAAATACTTATTGACCTCACTGTGTGTGTGTGTGTGTGTGTGTGTGTATGTATATATATATATATATATATATAAGAAAATAATTAATAATACTTTATTTGATGATCATCTTATGAGGGACTCTCTGTATTTTAATGTATGAAGAACGATTTATACTGTGTAAGTAAAAAATGCTTTCAATTATTAAATTAAATAATTGGCTTGGATATTATTATTGTACTAAAGCCAAAGCAAATAATTAATTCTTATTAGCAACACTTTTTTTACACTTTGTCTACCACATTGATATAAGACAAATATTATCTTTTTGATGATTTAAACCCCTGTGCAGAATACTTGTGGGAATAAACACGAAACAAGCTTTTTATATTCACAAGGGCACTGACATACAGCTCCATCTTGTACACCTCACTTGTTACCTTGGTTTTTGTGGTTTAATGACAGTTGGTTAGCAGGAGGAAATAATGGGTGTCCTTTTAGACTTTTTTTCGCTTTGCCTTTGCCTTTATTTTTATATTTTATGCTAATGCTTTTTCTTTCATTCATGCTTCTTTTTCCAGTTTGTATATGTGTTTTAGTCCATTATTATTTATGTTTACTTGTCATGCAGAGACACATCTGTTCTGAACACCCATTCTCAAGTGAAAAGTGATGTTTAACAGCAAACACAGAGAGGTTTATTCCAATTCATTTCAAACTATTCTTAGTGCTGTTGTGACAGTGACGGCCCTGAGTGAACTCGCGACAACTTCAGCATCTGTGTTTTTATCTCTGTCATTCGCAAGTTTAACATGTCCTGAAGAGATTTTTTGGAATGATTTGATGAGAGCTCTTTTAAAGATAAAAGCTGCTTCACATACAGCATGTGCTCTACTGTGCCGCACACTTTAGACAGCTTGATCTATAAAGCAGTAATTGGCCTGGACTGAGCTGAATCATAGCAGGAATACAGGAACCTATCTGGAGACATTGACTTTCTCTGCACAAATTTCACTTGTCGATGGGGAATAAATAGCCTTTCATCTGTATGGCTGTACAGCGAAGTCTTGGACAAGTATCAAATCATCATGACCTCTTTGATGCAAGCTTGTTTCAGCATGTACTGTATAGACATTTCTAAATGATATACCATTACACTTAATGAATAGAGTTGGGCCAATGCTTAATGGGTTTCTATTGACACATTGTAGATGTAGTGCTCATGTGGATTTTGCAGGATCGAGTCTGGCTTAATATATTTCTTGATTCCATTTCTACTTTCTAGTGATGATTAATAATTTTTGTTTACATAATATATGTGCGTGTACTGTGTTTAATTTATCATTTAATATTAATATTTAATTTCAAATTGAATAACTTTTATATTCATATAATTCATATTATATATAAATATATTTAATCTATAAACATAAAATAGTTTTATTTAGTATATACATGCATGTGCATCTTTATATACGTAATATAAATATACACACACATAAATTAGGTAAAAAGAGAGATTTAGTTTGGATGGGATTAAGCGCGATTAAATGTTTGACAGCACTACATTTTACACAAAATATGAAAAATAAGACAATAAAACAGTGCCTGTCATAAATCAATAAAGCAGTACTGCCTGTCTCCACGATGTAAGGCTGGTCTGATTGGTTAATAACGCTATTTTCTTTGAATAATAATAATAGTAACTTGCCTTCAGCTAATGTTAAAATTTAGTTTTTCTTTAAATGAATAATTCACCCAAACATATTTCTTATATTTCTATGTTGATCAAAACAACAATGGTTTATGTAACATTTAATGTGACCAACAAATCTCAGCATAAATTTCAATTTTTAATAGACATTATAATGTTATGATGCCTAAATATACTTTAAACAATGAATTTTAGCTAAGTCCCCCACATCGCTTTCTGGCTGCTCTGTACTATCCAAAAAAAAAAAACTGAACAATTTTTTTTCCTGACATGGGAATAATTATCAGTTAATATGTTTTAGCCAGATATGGGAGCCCAGCTGGCTGACTAGTTAAACCATTGAGATACCAGCTTAGCCTGGTTTGGGAGACCAGCTAAACCATCTTAAAAGGCCTGCAAGGTTGGTTTGAGCAGGTTGCAGCAGGACTTGCTTGTAGTAGATGCGATTGCACCTTAATTTGGCTGTTGACAGTATAACAACAGTGTTGTTGTTCGGTAGAATTCACTTTTGAGAGAAAAAGCCCCTTCAGTCGAGCTCTTATGATTGCTTGCTCATATAAACAGGACACTTTTCATCCTGCTGTGGAGGTGATGTTTCCCTTTCATTATCTCCTGATTGCACCCCATCTAGCTCAGGGTAAGTGGAGTCATGCAGACTCGTTGTGTTGGGTAACACTCACCCTGCAGCCACCACCGAGGGTGTGGTTTCACACACAAAAGGGCGGCGAGGAAAATGGAGCATCGTCTACGCGTAATTAAAATTGCTCATGCCGGAAGCGTACTTTCAATTATTGCAGGCCTGGTTAATATAATGCCTAGTTATTTATTTATTTTTTATGATGGACAGAATTGAAATATTCGGCATAATAAAGAAGCTCTGAGAGATGGATGAAGCTGGAACAGCCAGGTGTTATTTATAAACGGATGTTGGTTTCTCAGCTGTGCGTTCAAAATGATGCAGGTGCTTTATGATAGCGGCATATGTTATGTCTGTGCAATATGTAAACATTTCAGGGTTATCCATGCAAGTTTATTTTATATTAGTACTCTAGCGATACCGACTATAGATATTTGCTAATTATCACAATACATAGGAGCCAGAATATCATAGAAAATTGAAAAGAACAACATGTATGCAAAATAGAAATCCTTTGCATCATTATAAATGTATTAATATATCAGGAATTTTGTCACGATATTCAGCTGGAGTTCCCTCAAGCTCCGCCAGCTCCGTGATTGTTCTTCCTGCCTCGAACTCAGCCTGTGTACCACGACTCTGCCTTTGCTTTACCTCTGTTGCCCTCGTTGCTCCCTCTGACCTTATCTGTGAGACTATTCAAATAAAGCTTTGCAAATGGACTCCTATGTTACAAATATATTATGGACACTGAATGCATTCTTGTTTAATTTCAAAAATTTAATAAAAAAAATGTAAAATAAAAAACATTTGAAATACCGCAACAGATTTGCTGGTCATTATCAATAAAAAGCAAACATTTACCAAACTTTATAAATGTATGTTTTTCTTTTAAAGATTGAAGTTAGCTGCAAATTTGATTAAAACATTTAATATTGTCATATATCAATGTTTAAAATATCTATAAAGTTATACTGAGCATTTAAGGGCAAAATTTGACTTCACTATTTCCGTTCCCCATATTTTAATCTGTATTTGACAGTACAATTTACCAGCCTTGATCATGTGAGCTGATACCAGTCGCAAAGGATTTTGAGGTCTTGGGTTAATTACCTGTTAAAGTGCAATATTACTTTGTTTTCCCCATGACACCTACTGTAGCTCTAACAAAAGCAATCAAAGTTATCATAAAGACTTCTGCTCAGAGCACCGTTGGCTGTGTCAATCCTACCATGCAGGCTGGCAATATACGCTTTGCTTTATTAATTATTATTACGTCTCATAGAGGGTAATTTGATTCATTATAAGATTATACGACATGCTTGAAAAAGTGTGAAAGGTGTTTAAAATTTCTGTGGTTTTTTATATTGGACTGCTAAGTGCTTGTTGTCTGACTAAAAGTGTTGCTCAGAGCCGTGATGGAGAGCACAAGCTGTTACACTAATGAGGTGTCTGGAAGCTAGTTATTACTGCAGTGCTAGTTGACGCAGTTGATGAACAGCAATCAGATGGCGCTACTATAAGAGACTAAAAGCTATGAAAGGACCACAGTGACTTTAGAAATGTCTATAACCTAAATATATAGTACATTAATGTTCAGTCTTGACAGTAAGGGAACTAAAACATTTACAGACAGGATTGTGCAGTTCACTTATTCTTATTTCTCTCTTTGGTGCCGTCATTGTTTCGACATTGTTTTCATGGGGGCGACAGCGTGGAGTGGATTGTCTTTGTTTTTTCCTCTCGCACTCATTATCACTCCTGGTTCAAGGAGATGTGCTCTCATTTGCATGTGTGCCCCTAAGGGCTGGAGTCTTTATGTGTATCAGGTGATTCATACTGCTTAGAGCATGACTCTTTTACTGAGGATTAGAAACAACCAATCAATTAGCAATGAGAAAGAGAACTGTGAAACTGCTAAACATCTTCAGCTCCACTCTATTCTTAAGTGCTTTCATTGTCTTCTTGGGATGGAGTCTTTATTAGTATTATTAGTAGTATTAGGGGTGTCCTCGCATAGTCAACAATTCGATTCAAGGAGCCTGATTCGACTCCCAATCTCACAGTTGAATATTTGCAGGGTGTTATAATCATGCAATTCGACTCTACGGGGGTGCTCAATGTCTGATTTCATGTAGAACTACAGGTTTTCTCCCAATATGTTAATATACAGCCTATTAAAATAATGCTGTAAATAAGAATCTGAAAAGAAAGAAGCTTCAAATTAATATTTTAACCTGTGTGAATAAATCCAATCACCCCTATAGATTTAAATATAGTTTCATTTTCCATAATCCATGACCGACAGAGGTGCATCTTGGTGGCAGGGATTTAAATCTTTAACAAGACTCAAATTGAGGCAGAGTGAAAGACGTTTTTTCCATCAGGTAGGGTACAAGTGATTTCAAAACATTTCAGCTGGGATCGTGTATATTATTTATGATATATAAGATTTGGTTGAGTTATGCTGCAGTAAAGCCCTTATCTCTTCTGCGCATAGCACAAGTAGGACACACAATGAAGAGCAGCAATAATTATGACTGGGACTATCATATGCCGTTATAATGAGAGCACTACAAAACAAAAAAAATTCAGATTATGTTTAAAGAAACTTTTAATGGAAACATAAAACATTATTGACTGTGTCAGTGAGGTGTCTGTTACACATTTTCCCTGTTAACATCAGTAATGATGACTGTCCATGACCGACATGACTCTTATTTTGCCCCGCCCCCAAACATATGATTCGACTATCAGTCAACTATTGGCAAGATTCGAAAATTCAGATTCGACTGTGAAGATCCTTAGTCAGGGACACCCTAGTATATAAAGTGTATATATATATATATATATATATATAAATATAAACTTTGGTTAGGTAACACTTTATTTGGTAACACTTTTTTTCCTTGTTATGTAAAATAAAAATAAAATTAAATAAAAAAAAATTACTTGTAAATTATGGAAAATCATGCATAAATCACTTGTATGTAATATTTTTCATAAAACACGCTTTATATTTTTCTTTTTTGGTAACACTTTGTTTTACTGTAATACTTTCTGTGGTAACGCTTTTCTTTATTCTTGTTGCGTTACAATATTTTTGTATAATTACTAGTGCTGCACGATTAATCATATCGCAATCGCGATGTCAGCCTATGTGATTACATTACAGCAAATGTTGCGATTATATTAAATAAACAAATGCATTCGTGGACGTAACGAGACATTGATTCTTGCGTTCACACCAGACACGAATGAAGCGGTAAGCACGAGTGATATACATGTTAAGTCAATGCAAAGAAGCGATTAGACATCCTGCAGCGCGATTCACGCGAATTAAGCAACGCCAGTTTTACTGCACGCATAAGCAGCAGGGAAGCGGCGTGTATGCAGAGCAGGAGCAGCATGTGCCGATTGTGCTTTCTTAATGGTAGCGTTTGTCGCACGCAGCATGTACTGAGAGAGATTTAAGAAAATGATTCGCACGCTGGACAAGAGATACCAAAAGAAATATACTATTAAGTATATTTATATGTGTATGTTACATCCTGCAAAAATGTTTTGGGACAAAATGTAAAAATAATGGATATTTGTTTTATTTATGTGTAATTTTGACTTTTTAATTTTATTTTAAAGTTAATTTAATGTGATTTAATTCAGTAATGTAAAGATGTTACATTTATTTAATTTTGTACAATTTAGTTTTAATTTGAAAACATTGTTAATTTATAGTTGTTGCTAGATTGCACTGTATCTCAGTTGAGAAATACAGATTTCAGCATTATTAGTAATCTGTTTGTGCATTTTCCTTGATAACAAGCAAGTTGAGTCACTTGTTTATCTTATCGCAAATCGCAATTTTGACCTTAATAATCGCAATGTGACATTTTTCCCAAATCATGCAGCCCTAATAATTACATTCAACTGTATGTAATTACATGCAACTAACACTAAACCAATTCCCCATTCTAACCCTGACCATATAGTAAGTACATTTAGTTAATTAATACAACCCGATATGTAAATGTGTAATTACACCGTGTCTGTTGGTTCACCTGTGAACATTTGTACATGCAATAATTTGTTTCCGCCTCTACCTTGTTTTATTATGGCACTTGTCATTTCTATGGGCCTTAAACAGTGTTACTGTATCAAAACAAAGCTCTCAGCATGAAGATGGAGTACAATTATGGAAGCACAGCTCTATCCTGAGGGCTCAGTAGAATATAACATCCTCCATATACTGTATATAAATATATATATCAAAGCACTCACAGTGCAAAACAATATTACAACCCTGTCTGATGTGTCTAGCATCTGCATTTTTATTACCATACATTGCAAGTATTTTCTGCACATGTATTCTGGCTCTATATGGGGAAACCTTAAAGATGTTTTATGACATGTCATATCAAATATTCATATATTCTTACTTTATGCATTTTAAATCTGTTCTTATTTTAATGTAATCTGAACCGATAAGCTTGAGGTTGTTGGTTACTTGTGAGGTTTACGATATACAGTGCATTATATGACATCTTAAAATATAGTCATGGCTTACTGTGCGTAAATGAATAAATAAAGACGAAATACTTCAGTTTTTATAAGCTTTTAATGTATTTTTTAAACACACTAGAGCTGTTTTATCTAAATAGTAGTCAGGAATGCCTTAACTTTAGTTCGCGATTTCACGCTTAGTGATTTTATTTGCATAACAACCTGATCCTCTTGCTATTTTGCATTGTTCTTTCAGTTCATTACAGTGGCATTTTGGTCTTATCCTTAATGAGGCAGCTTCATTAAAAGCAGAATAATTGGTGTAAACTCCTGCTAAGTCCAGCTGCAAAGTTGTCATAAGGCTGGCGTGTTTGATCAGTTAAGGTCTTACCTAAGTTTGATTCTAATGAGGCGGGACATCACTGAAGGTCTTTTGCAAAGGACAGTGTCATTCCCTTCTTGGCAATAATGAATAGAAATAATTAGTACTGAATGTATTAAAGAGCAAATAACTTGGTGTCACTACTAATTTCTCAACTCATGGTTTGTTGTTTACATAGCTATTATGTTGCCAAAAATTATTATAAAAGCTCAATCATATGTTGGCCAACAGTTTAAAGGAAACCTTTTTTTGCTGTTGTTCTTTTAGGGAAGGAGTCTGAATGCGTATCCATTCTTGGAGATATGCAAAGGGGATCTGATCCATTACATGTGTCCTCTGGAGAATCAGGAGGACTTCTGTGTGCCGGAACTGCTTGAGAAGAACACATCTGATGACAATGAGGAGACAGTGGAGCATAAAGATGCTGATGTTACAGAGCTGGTGGCAGGTATGTTACTATTCTCATCTGCCCGGTATAAGTATTATACTTCATCTTATTCTTCTCATATTCTTTCATTATCATCAAGAAAAATCTGAATTAATTTGATTTTAAAATCACCAAAGGTAAACATTTAGTATTTAAATTAAATCATTGTTATTGCTATCATTATTACCTTCATCATCGTCATCATGAACAAAAATAATCAGTATGAATTTGCATTAACAAATTAATCATTTTCAAAAATATTCAAAATATTTGTTTTTAATATTAAATTCTCATACCTTGCCTAGTAATATCACAGTAATTTATCTAGTAATATCTTGTAGTGAGTAATATATATATGCAGTTACAGACAGATGTCTTATGTGATTGCCACGTTCAATGTCCAGTTCTTTAGCTTAAGATCCCAAACTGTTACTCTCATTTCAGATGTTATAAATAATGCCTGCAGCATTAAAACGCATGTGCACTCATTTATCATGTGCATTTATTCCAGAGAAATTGCACAGTAGTCACACCTTATCTGCTATATTATGTCTCTGTTGTGAGCCGACAAGCTCTGTGAAACTGAGAAAAATGAAAGAGCGTGGCTCAGTCACAGCAGCAGTTGTTCACAATTCACTCTGTGGTCAGTAAAACAAATGGCTGTGAAGATTGATGCTAAAGTCCGAGGGCTGTTTTCTGCTCTGCACAGCTAAACAGAGTCATTACTCCAGCGGAACAACAGCAAAACTCTGTGTGTGTGTGCCTGCAGCTCTCTTAATTAAAGGCCGTTCAATCACAGCTGCTCAGCTGGATCTGACAAGTGCAGGTTGTGAATCAAACTCCTTCGTTTGGGGTATTGCAGGGCAGTTCATCTCTCTTTCACTCTCTCTTTCTCCATCCGTTCCTGTCTCTTTCGTCTCTTAGCTGCTTTTACATGAACCAAAGAACTTTAGATTTACGCACTGAAGACTGGACTTGGATTTCAGAGTGGGTATTTCAAGCTTATTGGACACGCTCAGTGAGTTCAGTGTGAACATGCAGTGACCTTTATTTATAACAAATGCACAGCAGTATAGAAACGTGCAGCACTTCACATATTCACTTCACATGTGCTTTCACACTAAAAGCATTTGATAGATATAAATATATATATATATATATATATATAAAATTATGGTTAATCGCATCCAAAAGAAAAGTTTTTATTTACATAATATATGTTTGTGTGCTCTGTATATTTATTATGTACACACTCACACAAGACTACATTTATTAATATATAATTGTTTTTATATATATATATATATATATATGTGTGTGTGTGTGTGTGTGTGTGTGTGTGTGTGTGTTTATTCAGCAAATTCTACTACTGGAAGTTAATTTCCACATATCAAATATTAGACATGTTAGTGTCAAAACTGTTTATTGTTTTTCAGTGATATAATAGTGCACATACAAAGTGATTTGAAAAGATATAGTATTATATATGTATTATATATAGTACGTATTATAATATTTTTCTTTTTTATTTAGATTTTTCTATTCACTAACACCTAAGTGGTTAGTTAGTTGACTAAGTGTTCAATGAAAAGTTAATTTAAGTTTAATATCACTATGCTGTTTATATTATACTGGTTAATGGCCATAGTTTCTCTTGTTCCATATTTAATCATTTGCGTCTATCTCCTGTGGTCTGACACTCTGAGATTCTGGCAGGCCGGGATCTGTCTAGAACTGAACCTGATAATGACGATAAGGTGAGTTATTAGGGCCAGGAAAGTGATTAGAAAAAGTGGATCTAGGGACCCACTGAGCATCACGTTCTACTCCCAAATGACCATTCTCGAATGTGACAATGATCTTTTAGAGAGTGTCATTCAAGCTGTGAACAGAGCTAATTCCAGTGTCACGGTGCTCAAGAGCACCAAGGGTACATTGTGTAATGTGAAGGACAAGTACAGGCAAATTCACCAGGACCGGAAAGCCCAGTCTAATCTTAGCTGTGCCCTTTTGGGTTGTTAAAAGGTTTCTCTCATACTCTGGCTGAGAGGTTATAATTAGCTGTGGTGACTTGGACTTGGGAAGGAAGATGCTGTCTTACGAGTAGGTTTTAGATGAACTGTTTGGGTAACGATTTCTGTTTTAATCCAAAGTTTGGTGGAAATACAATTTAAAAAATACTTTTTTTCCAGCAAGGATGCTAAAAGTGATATTTATTATATTACACATGAATATTTTTTCAAATAAATGCTGTCAATGAACTTCCTATTCGTCAAAGAATTTTGAGAAAATGTGTTTCCAAATAAAAAAAGCATTAAAAACTTGTTTTTGATTATGAGCACCTTTAATAACACTTATAACCAATAATATTTGAGCACCAATTCAGCATATTCCAATGATTACTGTGACACTTAATGGTGCTGAAAAATCAGCTTTGCCATCACAAGGATATACAACATATTTTAAAATATATTAAAACTAAAAAAGCACATATTTTAATTTTTAACAATATTCCACAACATTAATTATGTTTTGATAGAATAAAACATACTGTAAAAAACTATAAAATGCAATTTAAAAAACGAATTATTAAAAACTGCTTGCTTCCTGTGTATAAATACACATAAACAATTATGGAACAAAATATGACTTGTTCCAGCATATACAGATTTTTTATTTTGAGGTTGTGGTTTGCATAGCTGAGTAGGTTATTGCTTTGACCAGGAGTTTATTACTGTCATTCATTCAGGATTCATTTAAAATGAATGACATTTAAGCATATTCATGTGATGGGCAAATATAAGGTGTATTGTGGCACCTAATGGGGTTTGAAAAGGTTTTCTCCTCACTGCTCGTCTTTTCTGCCGGTGTGGATCTTCACAATGAGCTGAGAGCTAGTGTTTAATTGAGATGCCATATCTAATATGTTGATATGAGCTAGATGAGAGAGGGATCATTCCTTCCCATCTAAAATAATACTGGCAGGGTGGGAAGAGAGGTCACATTCACTGCTGTCTTAAAAGAAATTTGGCCAAGTTTTATTCTAGTTTAAATAGCTGGTATTAGATTAGATTCTCTTCCATTCTCTTCCTTCCTTCCTCCCCTCTCCCTCCCTCTTTCATCCATCTCCATCCTCACTGAGATTCAGCCACTTTATTTGTTAATTTGAAGCATTTTAAAATCGTTTTAGCAAAGGATTGCAGTCATGGACTTCTTAAATTACACCACATTTACTCTTGCACAATTTTTTTTCTCACCTAATGCCCTTTAATTATTTTTCTGTCTGTATTTTAAAGTTACTTTTCGCTCTATTTTCACAGAATTCATCTGCCACAATAATGTAGTGCCTACTTCGTTTTTTTTTTTTGATAAATCCAATAAATTTAGCACTTTGAGTAATTAATTTGTTTTTTATTACTACTTAATCTAGGTACAGCCATAATAGTATCAGCTGCTTTAACTTTAACTGCTGTAGTGACCACTAAACTCGATTCGTAAAGCTTCTATTACTCTTGTAGTCGTTCCTTTTCTCCCCCAACAGAATCACAGCTGTTTACTGAAGCCTCACCTTTAATTCTGAGTTAAATATTTGAAATCCCTTTGGAGACATTTTTTAATTTGGCTCAAACACAGCCTTTGGGGGTTGTTTTAGCTTATATTTAGCTTTTTGGCAATTATAGCTCTCACCTGGTGTGTGTCACGATAACAGCACAGCTTCTTGCAATTATACTGCTGTTAGCAAATGACTGTAACCCTCTGATGCTGAAATGCCATTAAGGGATCCCCGAAGGCTATCAGCGGTAACAGCAGGACTTTAAACTGCCATTTGCCTTTTTGTTTTATTTTATAAAGTTTTAAACTTTTATTAGCTTTTTTTTTACATTTACATTTACACTATTGAAAATTCCAAGAGTGGGTATTCACAGCAATTTCACGTTTCATGTTCCTCAAAGAACCTTTCTAATATTTCTTAAAAGAACCACTTTTTTCGTAGTTCTTACTAAAACATAATGAAAATTTACTCAATCCTCAGGTCATCCAGGATGTATATGATTGTGATTCTGCATGAGAACAGATTCGGAGAGATTTACATCAGAGTTTACATCACTTGCTCAGCAATGGATCCTCTGCAGAGAATGGGTGCTGTCAGAATGAGAGTCCAAACAGCAGATAAAAACATTATCCTAGTCTACGAGTAATCGACATGACTCCATCCCATCAGTTAATGTTGTGTGAAGTGTAAATCTGTGCGTTTGTAAGAAACAATAAATAAAAAGTTTTTAACTTTAAAATATTTTTCCAGCTAATATAAGACACTGAAAAAGTCACCTCTTCGGCTCTTAACAAACATGATTTTGATTTGAGTAGTCAACAATGGACTTTTTCCACTGGACAAAGCAGTATTTTGGATTATAGACTCATGAATTTGACCAAAAGGAATGGTTTGACGTTAAAATGATGGATTTGTTTCTTACAAACACTGAGCTTTTCACTTTCACAAGACATAATGCACTGGAGAAGTGTGAATTACTGGTGGGTTGTTGTGATGTTTTTATTATCTGTCTGATTCTCATTCTGAAGGCACCCATTCACTGCAAAAGATCCATTGCTGGGCAAGAGATAATATTGTAAAATTTCTCCAAATCTGTTTCGATGAAGAAGTGAACCAATCTACATCCAGGACGACCTTACAAGTTCTATCCAAATTTCTAAGTCTGTTTACTCAAACATGTTCTTAATAATAGCAAAGGATCTTTGTAAGTACAAGAAGATTTGTTTTGTATGAAGAAACACAGAGATTCTGTGTTGCCAGGGCAAAATTTTAATTGATTAACCTGGTGATTAACTGTATGTTCCAGGTGAACCAGAGAAAAAGTCGAGCCAAGTGATCCAGGAAGTGGTTGAAGAGAGCAGGGATGTGATGGAAGCTTCAGCCACATTACTGGAGAGCTCTCAGCCGAGCCTGGGTGAGGAAGAAGGACAAAGTGAGGATGGGGACCAAGGGGGCAAGGGGTCCAGTGAGTCTGTGGGCAGTGGCTCTTCCTTTGAGGAACTGGACATGGAAGTGGAAGAGGAGAAGGAGGAGAAGGAAATCGAAGCGGAGGAGGAAGACCATAATGGACAGCAGAAACCTATGATGGTGGGAGAAACAATGGAGGATAAAGCAGATTAGAGGGAATGTGGGTGAATGATGAGCGCATATGTGAGTGTGGGTGCATGTGTGAAAGGGAGAAAGTTTGTCTGTGTCTTTGAAATCATCAAAGGCTTTTTTTTCCTCTTCTTACAGCTTTGAAATTAACATCCCTAAATATCCAAAAAGTTGCTTCTTTGTTATCAGCAAACAAGCAGTTATCCCTTTCAGAACCTTTTATTAAAGACTTAATGAAATGCACATTATTCCTCGGCTTTGTATTTATTTCTGAGGAAACCAATTGTATATGTTACTTTCTTTATTGTCTGCTTTCCCACGGTAATCATAAACTACATTCAGGCAGCGAGTAAATCAGGCAGATTCTGAAAATGAGGTAACACTATTAACTCAACTAAATGAAGCTTTATCAGACATTTTATTTCATTAGCGTGTTCTACAGATGATGTATTCGGTAACGTTTGCTTCGAAACATGAATAATTCATTCCAAATGCTGTTTGTTGCTGTAGAATAGAACTGAAAAGAGTGAGAATAAAAAGTGCATGTTGTTAATGATTGGAGTGTGTTAATTTGACTGTTTTTGTGCCCTTTGCATGTAATTGATTTATTGTTTTTTTCTGGAAAAGGAAAAGTCAATACAAACAATACACATGACATATTCAAGTAAATTAATTTTCTTATTCTTTTGTTATTTTTCATAAGCTAATTGAGAGAAACAGGGTTTTCAGCATAAGGACTGTTGCTTGTTTTGGATTGTATTTTTCTTACTGTGTCAGAATGTTGGATTATCACTTGTATCCTGCACTATTTCATCTTTTGATACTGATGGTTACTCTCGGATGTTTAGCAGGTCATTTGATCAGTCTTTTACATGTAATTCTGCAAAAAAAAGTATAAAGTATATGTAAGGCAAATGGGAAAGTGTTTGTGGTTTGTGTTCACTTTATTAGCTACTGCAACCTTATTACTAAAGTAAATTAATATATACTTGCCATTCAAAGTCTGTCAGATTATTATTATTATTATTTATGATTTTAAAATAAGTTTCTTAGGCTCACCAATTCTGCATTTATTTGATCAAAAAGTAAAGTAAAAACAAAATGCAACATTTATTACAAACAACAAATAACTCTATTTTTAATATATTATTTCAAAAATGTAATGTATTCCTGTAATTCCAAAACTGAGTTTTCATCATCATTACTCCAGTCACATGATCCTTCAGAAATCATTCTGTGTTGATCTGATGCTCAAAAAACATTTGTTTTAATAATCCATGCTGTAAACAGTTGCTTAATGGTTAAAAAAAAGAAAAGACCAAAAATAAAAAAAGTTTGTAAAATTACAAAATCTCTTTAAAAGTATTACTTCATTTTTCTTTCTTTCCAAAAAATAAATAATACAATTATAATGTAACAAATCATATAATAAATGTATAATAAATCATACTGACCCCCAAACCTTTGAACGGTGGAGTATATATTTATTGTGTAAAGTTCTATTATTTATTGTATAATATTATTGTTATTAATTGCTATAGCCTTAGTTCTTAGTCCTAATTGATTAGAATAGTGTCATATTATCTATTTTAAGCTTCAGGGATCCCCTTTGGTGTAAATGTCCTCCTTTGTTATGCAGTTAAGATTTGTTTAGATGATGTGTTTGCCATTGACAATACAGATCAATACAAGTGCCTTATCCTAAAGCTCCAGCAGGTTATCTATCTCCTTAACGCTTGTTGTTGTGAGTTTAGTGCATCAGCCGAGGCTGAATCTTACCTTTAGTCACCACCACAGCACTATCACCTGTATGATAATGTTTAATTACATGTTTTAAATTCAAAAGAGCACTACCATTTCCATGTTAGGTAGAAAGACGGCTTCAGTCACTATTCGCTTTCATTGCATGAAAAGAGATGTCATGGAAGTGAATGGTGACTGAACATTTCTGCCTGGCAGAAAGAAATGTATAGGGCTTCAAAACAACATGATGGTGACTAAATTAATGATTTTTAATTTAGGGGTCTACTATCCGTTGCTCTAAAAATGCACAATATGTCGTTCTGAATATCTATTATTTACTAGCTCTGTCACTTACAATGCAACGTGTTTGAGATCCTTCGAGGAATAGCTATGCCATCTGTCAGTAATCTTTAATTTTCAAGACGACTAAACAGCTTTCGCAAGCATACTCTCTCGCAAGTTGTAAAACATTGATAATGCAAGATGGGTTGTGACTGGCTCAACGCGTAAAGGGTCAGTACACAATCTATGCGTGGTCTGGGAAAATCCTCACGGGAGTCGTGCCCTCGCGCAAGCTTCACACTCGTGTCATGTTGAAACTTGCCTATCGACCCCAAATGGGACATTGATCTCAAGATCTGCCAACCTTAATACATCGCCGTCGCAGACTGGTGCTTGGCCAATTAGACAAAATCGACACAATCTGACGTCTTTCGGCGTATTTACATATTCTGCGCCTCGCGGAGGAGTTCGCACAGACTGAATCAAGTTGCTGTCAGCATAGTTTTCTCGATATGCTGTCAGTGATCGTTCGTTGTAGATGTTTCAGTGCCAGTGGTCGGAGAATTGGAAACGCATCTAGCATGCGTGCCCACTTTCGAGTTGTTTTTCAGTTGAAGGAATCCAGTCGATATTGTGAGCTCACCGTTTCAGGGTTAGACATCAAATCAGTGCAAATGTAATCCCGTCAGAGCACGCACGCATGCACACACGCGCTACAGGCGTTAAACTTCAGCATAAAAGGTGAAGCTGCCACTGTTTCTTTAACGCTTTGTAATACTTAGGAAAGTTTTTGTGTTCTTTCGCGTTTTTTAGGTAGGCTAATTCAGTCTAGGTGGCAAAAAAAAATAAAAAATCTCAAGGAATCCAATGACGCGCGCGACGCCTTTTCAGCACCACGGACAGTTCCACGCGCGCGTAGCGTCTCCGAGGAGCGCCTTCAATGCAAACTTCCCCCGCTGAATTCACTGCTGGAATTCAGCCATATGCTTTAAATCCTACGTTAGAGTAATAATAAACTGCGAGGATACGGAATTCTAGCCGGATGTCTTTAAGTAGATCCGCCAGGAATCTGTCGATGAGAGGTGAACCGAACTGGACAGGTCAGGTAAGATGGTTATCGTCTGATTCTTATCTGTTCATATAAATGTACCATGCATGCTTTCTGGATATTGGTTAGACAGGGATAAACTTAGCGTTGCTGACAGTTGGTTAAAAATGCACTGCGTTTTGACATTGACGCGATCAATAAATAGCAATAGTGATAATAACAAATAAATGACTTCTTTAACATAAAAATGCATTGCATTGTTTTTCATTTTTCTGTCGGTTTGACACGTTTTCAAAAAGGCAATAGAAGCCTGTGTCGGATCAGATAAACAGTCGTACAGGTAACATCTCATCACATTTAGCTTTGAATAGCAAAACACTCCCGCTCCGCTCCGGGGTGTGTCTGAAACGCGTCTCTGGATGTATACAAAGCCTGCTCTCACTACTCTAACTTCATTTCTGTCAAATCGTGGCTTGTTGCATGCGTGTTCAACAGTTTCGCGAAGTGAAAAAGCAGTGGGTATATTTAACCAGCTTCGCATTAACATATCACAAGTTTGTTGACGGCTTAAGTGAGAAATCTTATTAGAACGACTTTAAAGGCGCTTATCGCGGATTCATTTGAAAGCTTGTGGACTTTCACACCACCCTGAAACTTCCCGAGTCGCATTAGGAAGTCTTACATATTTTTAACGTGTTGCATAATAACATAAGTTCGTGTATCTGCTGTAAACATTTTTAATACTTTTACGAGATCCATCATTTTAACAAAAAGACAATTGCCTTATATACATTTTATCCGTAAACATAATTATAATTCATCGTTTTGCAGTTTATTCTTTTCTATTTTTATTGTGTATGTCTCTAAATATTTCTCTTACTTCATGCCCTGGGTTTTGATTACTGCCAGGCTGTATATCAGCTTTATATCACAATGTGCAGGTTTGACCACGTCTGGTGTCTTCTGAAATGGCATCATGCGGGAGTAAATAGCATGTTCATCTTTACATATTTCGTCTTTATTTATGAACTGAATTTTTAAAAAATCAACGCATTAAATATTAAAATAAACACATGCTAACGACCAGTATGTGAGTTTGGCTTTCGAGCATGGTAAAAAAAAAAAAAAAACATAAAACTAACACAAACAGAGACTAAGAACTGCGAGGCTGGTTAGTTTTAAATAATTGAAGCTCGCGCCGGACATGCTCTTATCCTCTTCAGTGAAGACTTGCGCGGGAGGCAAGCATCGCGCCACGCAGTCTCTGCTCAGTAAAGCTGGAAAACGACAACCGAAGCGGTTCCCAGAACAACTGAATGATTTTAATGACGTTTTTGTTTTAACATGCAGATGTAGCAACGCAGAAACAAGGCGAGCATGTATTCTGATTCTCGAACAAATGACTCTTTCGAATCGGTTCTATTTGGTGAATCAAAAACGGTTATGAATCACCTTAATGTGTTCGTATAAAATATGTTTGAATTGTTTGCATGGCATTTACACGCTTAAAAATAAAGTTAGGGTTCAATCCTTTTGTCTAAACGGTTCCATAAAGAACCTTTCTGTTTCTCACAATGTTCTTTGTGATAAAATATTCTTCAGATTATAAAAAGGTAAGGGCGAGATTTTCAGAGATCTTTAAAGATCCTTTGTCTGGTTGTTTTTAGTGGAACCAAAAAGTGTCCTTCTATGGCAGCACTGTCAAGAACATTTTAAACATCTTTAATTTTTAAGAGTGTATTTTGCTTCAATTAAAAGTATTTCAATTATTTTACATTTATTTCTAAATTATTGAAGAGAAATGTAGTGGAAAGTGAGAGAGAGATAAATAAAAGCCAATCCTTTGGGTCTCAGTGATCCAGTAAAGTGGAGACGCCTCTGTGAGCACAGCAAACCTGCGTTATCACCGCCATGCCGTGTAAAGTGCCTCCTTAGTCCTTATCTGCAACTAACACAGCCGCTTTGAAAACTGATCAACAATAAAACTCAGAATTGCTAACACAGAGTTCAACTAATGGCTTTTTAGTCTGGACGACAAGCATTTTGGTGAAGAATTTACGGGGGTGGGATAAATCACAGATGCTGACAAAGGTCTTGTAGGCAAGAAACAGATTAACCTCTTATGAGATGATTCTGCTATGGGGGTGACTGATAGATTACAGCAAGGATAAAGGTGTAAAGCGGGGTGTCATAATGGTTTAATGGGAGTATTTACCCCCTCACAGCAAGAAAGTCTTCGATTCGAGTCCTGTCTGGGTTGGGAGAGCTTTCTGTGAAGAATTTGGATGTTCTCTTTCTCATTCTCATGTCATTTTAAATGTTTATGACTTTCTTTTTTTCTATGGAAAATACAAGATATTTTAAGAGGGTTTCCAAATAACACGAGGGTGAATAAACGATGACAGAATTCATTTCACAAGCGCACAATGGGCATGACAGTTGAGCGAATGTTTTCATTAAACAGATGTCTATCTTATCACATCTCCTTCCCAGATAATCACACATCGTTTTATTAATCTACCACATGATTAACACATTAAGTGATTGTTATATGAAATTAGGCAGCTTAATTCAGTCTTATCGCTTAATAAAGTTTTATTAGCTAAACTTTATAGTGTAAGGTCCGGCTTTTAGCCTGGCTGGATGCATGTGTCACCTTCCAGCGCTTCTGATAAATACTCCTCGGTTTTTTCCTAATTTTGGTTTTTAATTTTACTTTTACGTTTACCTCGTTTTAATCTGAAGTTATTGTTAAATTTAGATTATAATACTAAATTTAGGTGTTTTTAGTTATCTTGATTTAGAGACTTGATTATTCTAGATATGCTAAATTTTCATTTATCCATCTGGCAGGTGACCTCAAGTAGCCAGAGTCTAGCATCGGCCGGATAGCCATCTCGTTACACGTTTCTTCTTTACAAGAAAAGTCCTAATGTGCTGTTTTTCTCTTTCTCCTTATATGCCCCAATACCAACACTCACACA
>JAUMHI010000041.1:13962138-13979386 GCA_032359435.1 Enteromius unitaeniatus | reverse complement strand
CACGCTAGCTGGCGGCGTCGCTGACAGACTGTGTCATGGTGCCATACGGGTCAAACACCTGGCTTAAAACTGGCAGCGTGAAGTAAACAGATTTTAATTAAACCCAAAAGGCTTATTACAAAGACGAAAACAAAGGACGTTTTTGCTATAATATTAGTTTGTTTAAGCTAGTTTTGTATACACACAAAACAGTTTCGGTTAGTTTTCTTTTCTTTTTTTAAACTCTCATTGTTATTTTTATTTCAGTTAACAAAAATGCTTTCGTTCATTTTCGTTAACTATAATAACCTTGATACTTACCTTCTAAAGGTTTAATGCAAAACTGTTAAAGTATGTTTTATTATATTGTCAGATAACATTAATCAAGTTGCCCTTTTTAGTTCCACTCTGAAAATGTTTTGAGCTGAAAAAAATTCAGAAGTATTTTAAAGTATTTTTAATAACTTGAATCCTTGAAACATTTATCGGTCATCATCTATTTACTCTCATGTTGTTTCAAAACTGAATGACTTACTTTCTTCTGCAGAACACAAAAGCTTTTCTGAATACCCTAGTGACATTGATTTAAGAAAAAAAATTTATTTATATCTATTTTTTTGACACTGCTTGAATTAAATTGAGAACACCTGTTGCATTGAATGTGCAAATTTGAATCAGCTCCTGTTTTTCTTGGCCAATCAGATTTGTTAAATAAGAACTAACTACTGGTTAATAAAATTGAATTAATTCATTTCACACTTTTGAAGTAGCCATCTTTTATTATGGCTTAATCTGTGAATAGAATCATTGTATTGTTTCCTAGTCTGATTTCCAGAAAGTCCTCAGTGCATTTAGCCTTGTCTAACTGTCATTTTGTCCCCTTGGAGTCAGCAGTTGTACACACTTGATTGCAATTCTCCTTCAAATGGTAGTTGATGATGTGGCTGCTCAAAGGGCCCTGAGTAAGGTGTTCAAAACCTCATTTGGACAGCAGCCACCGAGTCTTTGGATGGTTATCCAAGTCTTTGGATGGTTATCCACACTCACAGTTGTTCGAATTGGATTTGTGGTTTGGCGCTCCAAATTAAAAAGACATTTGTCAGCTTGTCGAAAAAATTTATTGCAATCCAGCGATTAGCAGAAACTGAAGTTGTAATTCTGTCAGTTTATTGTTTTCAGCTGTATCACTGCCAGGACGGACTTGGCACAGCGCAGGCCAAATGTAGCAGAGACTGAGAGAAGCTGTCATTTTCTTATGAGTGTTTAATGTGCATTTATCGCATGGCTAACTGTAGCAATGGAATTTAAAATTGAGGGTTTGGTATTTGATGGCGTTGATTACAGTTTAACTGATGATTGATGTGGACCACAACAGGTTGGTCGCATAAGCACAGGTTATCACCGAGAGGGATTGTAAGATTGGTAAAAAAGCTTACAGCAGCATACATGCTCAGCTTCCCTGGAAATGTCATATTTGTCATCTAAAATGTGGCCTGAAATTCATTTACATAGTTTCTCATCTTTAATCAGTGTAGAAGAGCCCTTGTATGGAATTCCTCTCTTACCTTTTCCTCCCTCTGCCTAGCGGTTACATAAAGATGAACTCTCTCCTAGATGTGCTATTACCGTATTCATGCTGCTCTCTTTGCCAGCATGAGATTGAAAATACTGAAATGGATTAACACTTTGGGAGGACCTTCCTCCTCCTTAAGGTTGCTCATTCCTTCCTCTCTCTTATTTGCGCTCTGTCTCTTCCTCCGCGCTCTACCAGCATCTCTCAGTTCCCCTGCGTCTTCACACTGCGTGGCTGGAGCAGTCTTGAAGACTGGCAAAAGCAGCGCCATCAAATTGAAGAGGCCATCTGGTGAAGCGGAAGATACAAGCGATAGCGGAGAAGGAATGGAGAGTAGAGAGAAAGACGGGGGGAAATTGGACTGGATATTCAGGCAAATTTATGGGTCTTTAATTGCCATGTATTTACATAATTTGAATAAATGTAAATGTAATATTCCACTTCACCGCAGTTGCTGAGAATTGCCATATCTCTAGTGTAAATATGCAGACATCCATCTCTGTAAGTTGAGATAAATAAACTTCAGAGCTTTAAGTCAACATGAAATCAAAATGTACTTTCTTAAAGGGATAGCTTACTAAAAATGACTTCTTGTAATTTCCCTCATGTTGTTCTAAATCATGTTGTTTGCTTTCTTCTGTTTAACACACAAAATATAAGTTTTAAATAACATTCAGTCTTCCATACAACGAAAGAGGTCCCAAGGTTACCCTTTTGGGAGCCAAAAGCACATCAATATCATAAAAGTAGGCCATATGACTCATGCACTGTATTTCAGGTCTTAGGAGGCCATCTGAAATATTAACATTTAATGTAAGTAATTATTCAGTGGAAATCTCCATTTAAAGCCCTTGGACTCTATTTACTTTTATTATGGAAAAGGGCAGCTTCTGCCTTACATCTCCTTTTGTGTTCCAATGATTTTGAAAAACATAAGGGTGAGAAAAGAATGACAGAATCTTTATTTGGGGATATATTCCTTTAATATGTTTCATATTTTCTATAAAATATATATTACTATCAAAATATAAAAAGTACTCTGCTTCTGCAATACATTTCTGGCTGATGCCACCAATGATCTTTATTTTTCAGAATGTCCCCTCCAACCACCTGCCTTACAGAGACAACTTGTCACAATTCACTTAATCATATCCTGCCCGCCCTACATGTTTTATTATGTAAAATTTATTTTAAGTTAACTACAAATTCTGCATGGCTGTCAGGACTTGCTCTTGTTTTCTTCTTCAGTTCCTTGCCATTTGTCCCAGACCTGATTTCTGTTCACGAATATGAGACATTTTTTAACACTTTAACATTATACAGTACTGCACCGCAATCCTAGATCAACTTCAACAGAACCTCATCTTATTTTTACAATACTTCTCTCTACCTACAGTATATGGTGTCAGATATTATTTAAAAAGCTTATCATCCAATAAATAAATTCTGTTGTGGAGAAGAGCGATCTCAAATAATCTTTATGGTTCCGAGGGGATGCGAGTATTAATCCTTAAGAGATGCAGTTCAGGGGATGTATGTCGTAAAAAGATATAGCCAATTTACACCAGCTTTACAAGAATTCCCATAGGGACTCCACTCCCGTCCTAGCAGACTAGATTGGCCCTTTCAGCCTCACTTCTCTCTTGCTCGTTCCCTCTCTCTCTCTCCCGCTTCCTCCCTTTCACTCTTGTCTGGCAAGTTTCCATGGAAACAAAGGGTAGGGAGAAGACCCTAATGAGTAAGTGTGTGTCTCAGTGAGATGAACACATATTTTGTTGAGATATGAATCTGCACACGCACACAGAGACTCCAATTCCCAAGCACTCCCTTTCCTGTTGGTCTGTTGGTCTTCTTCTTGGTTGTTCATTCTTTATTCTTGAGTTTTCATTCGATGTTTATGACACTCGTCCTGGTGAAAATTTACAATGTATTTTTCCTTCTCAGGTTATTTAAAGTCTTGATTTCTTCAAAATGGTGTTTCAATAGGACAAGATGGACCAAAATTTGAATAAAACGAGATGGTTATAATTTACACTTTTTGTCACAATTGTAAGTTTACATCTCACAATTACCACTTTATTTGTCAGAACTGCCAGATATAATCTTACAGTTATGACTTTTATCTCATAATTGTGAGTTTGTATCTCACAATTGTCACTTTGGTTACACTTTATTGCGATAGTCCATTTAGACATTCTACTAACTATAAGTAACTTTGTAACTACATATCAACTAATTCTCATTAATTCTCAACTACATGTCTACTAACACTCTGAGAAGACTGTTAGGGTTAAGTTGACATGTGCTTGGAAAGTTTCTGCTAGTTAGTATATTGTATGTTGTGGGTCCACCAAAATGAAGTGTTAGAAGACATTAAGCAGACTAATACTCTAATGACTGCTAGCTGACACGTAGTTGCAAAGTTACTTACTGTTAGTAGAATGTCCAAAGTGTCTAAAGACCATTGAAATAAAGTATTACCATGACATTTTTCACAGAATTGCATGCAATTGTGAATTAAGTCAGAATTGTGAGATACAAACTCACAACTATAAGAACATATCAGTTTTTTGCCCCTTTAGAATTGAACTTTATCAGTCACAAAAAAAAACAGAAAATTCAGAATTACAAGAAAAAAGTCAGAATTATGCGATTTTTGTTTTCTCATTTTCTTTTTAGTGGCAGAAATGGTGTGCCATGCTACATATTATGACCCAATTACTATTTTGAAAGGACTGTTTCTATTTTATTACATTTAATTTTATATTAATTTTATATATATATATATATATATATATATATATATATTAAAATAGACATCTGTAATTTATTAAAATATTGAACGATGGGGAAGAGTGTTATATCCAAGCATATATCACGGTTGCACATATATGATCCCTTTTGGCATTTTAAACCACTGATTCAGCATCTTCCACACATTGCACTCCCACTTACCCTGCAAACTGGGGAATTGTGCTATGCAAATGGCATTTAGCACAATTTCTTAAACATGTCGGGACTGTTACCTGATTTGCATAATTCCTTTAGTGAATGAGGTGCCGAAACAACTCAGAACACATGTGAAGATGATGCTATTAGCAGGTGCAATTCATTCTTAGTGAATTCTCCCCTTGAAATCTCAACCCAACCAGTCTTATGTAGGTTAAATCAGTGTAGTTTATTTATTTCACTCATTGAAATTCCAGTGGTGTTCAGTTGAAAAGTCATAGTAATGTAAAAGTAAATAACCATCTCAGCATGCAGTCTCTCCACACACGCGCTCTTCTCACACACTCTAGGAGTTGAGGCTGCAAACCTCATAATTATATCATTCACAGCGTCCAAAAGCTGTACTCCACACCTCTTAGCATGTGTGAAATTAGACTCTATGCTCCCCATTGATACCGCTCATATATAACAAAGGGGAAAAAGGAAAGAGAGAGAAACAAAACTAGGCCTTTTTGTTCAATTTGCTTACTACATGGGGAATCTTTTATAAATAATTCTGTTTTGATGTGCATGCTGCAACTACTTTTTTAAAGGTTGCTGTCTTTCTGAGTGTAAATATATGCAAATTTACATACTGATGTGATTGCCGTGTGTGTGTGTGAAGCAGCTGTTGGCTTCCAAGCTGTCTGATAGTGATCCTCTATGAGTTCATGCGAGCTAGCTTTACACTACAATGCTCACACGGTCCCCTGAGCAGAGAGCCTAACACACACACACACACACACATATACACAAGTGAACAAAGCCCTCAATGGACTAGCCAGGAGCTTAAGGGAAAGGGGCCTTAGGGAGCCCATACCTAGCGCTGTGAGTTAACAAATTCAGAAGCCTGATGGAAAAACTGAGAAATTCTGAGAAATTCAATTCTGAGAGTTACAGAGAAAGCCAGTGCAGCCAAATTATGATATTTGAACAAATTACATTTGAGTCTCTCATTTGGGGATCTCTTACACCCACTGATAAGCAAAGAATAAATCAAATGCTAATGATCCAATTTCCTCTCAGTCTAAGTCAAGTTTGAAGTTCTAAGTCTCACTGAATTTAATTGTTTAAAATGAACTGGCCAGGTTAGTATCCTAATGATGTGTGATGTATTGTATGATTTAAATATCTTGGAGTCTGATTACTCATATAAATATATATAAATAAAATTCATTGTACATTAACAGTGAAATGAAACACTGATCGTTATTCATCTTCAAGTTTCTCTCCTTTGATGTTACGGAAATGTTTTTGGTTCATAGACAATTTAACATGGTTCTCTAATGCCAGATTTTACAAATATTATGTCTATAGAATTTTTTTGTGTTTTTTTTTTAAATCAGTATGTTTGTGTTATTTTTTAAATATGCACATGCATATCTAAATAATATTAAATCAAGATGCAAACTCTTTTAAATTAAGAGTTTTCCTAACTAATTAACTAAACTAATTTCAAAAGGTGAAACCAATGTTATGAGGAAAGAAAGGTTATCTTACCCACTTGCAGATAAGTGTTCTTGATTTAGGGATAACATGAACAAAGATTAATAAATATTTTTTATCATTATTTTATGTTAAATAATGTAGTTTACTAATGTTAACAAATGAAACCTTAATGTGAAGTGTTGCCAATTTCTTTTTGAGAAAGCAATATTTTCATTACTTAGCTTCACTCTACACCACAATAATAATTAAAAAACTCCACGATATGAGAGAAAAGCTGCCAAATCCCAACATAGCAAAACATTAAATATTAATACGTTTTAACTTTTTTCATCTTTCTTAAAAACACATAAAATAACACTTAATTTCAACATTTACTCTCCCCATCCAGTCCCAAGCAATGCACGCTGGGAAATGAATCCCTGTCCAGATTCAGCAATGCTGGAAATTATTCATGTGGTTCCCACACAAAAGGATTACATAAACCACTATTTTACCAATTTACCAAGTAGATTTTGAAGTTCACCCATAAATGAAAATTTAGTCATTAATCATGCTCATCCTTTATGTCATTACAAACCTGTCTCATTTCTCAAGTCTCAGTTGTCTTCAAAACACAAATTAAGATACTTTTGATTATGCCGGAGAGCTGTACGACCATCACGAAGACTGCAATTAATCTGGTATTTAACATTTTTTTACGAGTTCACGCTTTCACATAATAATAGCGTGTTTGGCATGCTATCCGTGGGCGAGCTGGAGGACCAGCTCGAACCCTGCGTGCCCCCCATGAGGAGGGATGCTCCTATACAATAGAACATTTTTTGTTTGAGGAAATTGTAATTTTGGGGTAATCTACATGTTTAAGTATAGAAAAAAATGCATGGGACATTAGAATAGATTTTCCTTGTGAAATTTTCATGTCACTAAGCTTATTCTTCACTTATCTCAAACAAAAACACATGGTTAATGGTAAATCAAAGCAATTGCTGCGCATTGCAGTGCAGCATCCAATTCTCACTTCTTCTCTGTTTGATCCACAGATTGTGATCTTCACTAACTCCACTAACAAGGAGGAGATGGAGATGATGCTTGACTTAGCCTACGCCTGTTTACAAGCGCACTGAAGTGTCTGAAGTCTTCCCTTTAGCACTGCTTGAGCCCAATCACTTTCCAACAAGTGAGACTTCTTAAATAGGGATCGACCTGTAAAGCATCCAGATCTTTGCTCACCATGGCTCAAAGGTCAGCTCATTTCAGAGGTCACGGCCCCTCCTGGCCGCTTCATCTCACTCTACTGCTGCTTCTATTGGCCAGAACACCCCAGGCCTTGGCTATCCCAGGTTACAACACTGACACCTCCAAGAAAGAGATCATAATGGAGGGAGACCTGGTGATTGGAGGCCTGTTTCCTGTTCATCAAAAGGGAGAGGGGGCTCAGGACTGTGGCCGTATCAATGCACAGAGAGGGATTCAGAGACTAGAGGCGATGCTGCTAGCCCTGGACAGGATCAATCAAGATGATCAGATTTTGCCCGGGGTAACGTTAGGTGCCCACATTCTGGACACTTGCTCAAAGGACACATATGCACTAGAGCAGTCGCTCGAATTTGTGCGCGCTTCGCTTACAAAAGTGGACGATAGTGAGTACACGTGTCCGGATGGATCCTACGCCATCCATGATGATGTTCCACTCGCAATCTCTGGAGTCATCGGAGGGTCCTACAGTGATGTTTCCATACAGGTACTGTTTCCCGTTTCCTATGTTTGTTCATCTGCATGTCTGTTTTCTTCCAGTTAAATTTCTTGATAACAAGATTTTATGTTGTGAGGTAGCAAGTCATAAATGTGCATTAGGAGTCATTTGCATGTATATTGTGTTTCTCACACTATGTCATTTTGCTCTATGCACAAGCCTGGAGTTTAGTTCAGTTAGCTCTATTATATTTTAACAAGTAAAAAAAAAAAGGTCATGGCAGAATCTTTTTAGATTTTTTTAAGTAAATAATAATTAGTAATATTTTTAGGGCAACACTTTCTGGACTCGAGCGACTGAAATGTACTTAACTTAATTTTTAAATCGTGTTAGAAATATGGGTACCAAATACATCAGGCATTTAATATGTTTATATAAATACACACACATAAAGTATGTATTTTGAAAATACATACAATATATCCCCCCTTATGTATATATATATATATATATATATATATACTCAGTTTTAGTTCTGATTTAGTTTTTAAATTCATCAGCATTTTTGTACAAATGCATTGAATGAATGATTCAAAGACTCCTTTAATGCCTCCTTTAATTGTAATATTGCTTTTTTTTTAGCAAATCAGGCAAATGAATGATTCAGTGGCTTGCTTCTAAAAAGCCATTTGTTTCCTTTCTGAAATAAATAATGTTTAAAATTAATAAGTTGGATGAATGATTCATTGACTCAGACATAGACAGTATCTTGCCATCACCTACTAGTGTAAAGATGTAAGTTACAGAAATATTCACTAAAAATTCTTTCATTATTTATTCATAATAATAAACATTATTTTTGTAGTATTTTTTTAGCGTAAAGTAAACATAACTAGATATCTTTAATGTTTAAAATCTTACTTCCGTGGTTCATACTGCATTTAGTAAGACAAATCTGTAGTCTCTTAATGAGAAAAAAATAGCGGTGATGTCTGGCTACCTGTCATCCATATGCTCAACCCATCCAATTTGCGACCAACCATGTGGCGTTTCCTGACATTCCCTGGGATGTCAGGAGCAGACGGGCTGCAGATGCTAGCTTTAAGGAATCAAGACAGTGACAGCTTGATTACACTCTCCACAGATCTACTCCCTGAAGATCTAAGTATACTAAAGAGTGAGTGAGACTGATAATTAAAAAAAAAATGTTTAACATGCGTAAGAAAATGATTGACTTAATCGACATTCCTGCATCATAAAAGTTCCTGCACTAATGAAAGCTCTTTTTTCCCCTCTTATATATGTACAGATATATAAATCTTTTTCTATTTATATATGTAAGTGGACTTATACTGTATTTTTATTCTGTTTATCTTCTTACCTCATTGTATCTGTTAAAATATGCAGCCACTGGAGAAACAATTTCCTTCAGGATTAATAAAGACTTCTCTTACTCTTACTCTTACACTCAGTTATGTAAATAGTTGTGCTGTTGGAAATTTGTATTCTTGCTTAACTTCAAACTTGAGAACAATTTTATATGTTCTCACCGTGGGTCAGTTTCTTATTCATCAAGTGCTCTGTCGGAATGCTCTTATCTCATCAGGGAAAATAATAGTTTTGAATTTTTAGTTTAATTTAATTTATATTTTATTTTGTACAATTAGTATAAAAATCCTTCAAATGAGTTCTTCTTAATGACACCCACATTATTTATGCCACAGATGTAAATTGTGGGGAGTTTTGGTGAGTTATTTTCCAAGAAACTGAATGATTTTCACACAGTAAAAAATAACATTTTCCACTTAAATAAATAAAAACCATATACTGTACTAACACTGATGGTGGTAGAATATCCTAGAAACTGAGATGACCCAAAAGACCTTAGCAACCACAAAGAAAGAATCGAGAGCGAGAGAGAGATATTGCTTGCCTTGTTGTGAAATTCTTGAATTGCTGCTACCTGTGACAGGTAATTAGGTGCAAGTGAAGACCTACTGCAAATACCAATAGTACATTTGACAGATTAAACCTTGCTGAATTTAAATAACAAGTTAATTATTTATCCCCCCAACAGAACAGTGTTGGCTGACGAATGGAGGCTTTTAAATAACATGTTAAATTCACTGGTAGTCAGCTACGTGCTGCGGTTGGAGTATATGAGTCATTCGATGAGATGGAGAAAGAGAAATTTGTTCATTCTTAAGGTTTCACAAGCATAATTACTGCAGTTGCCCGCACAGGGACATGAAATGCATTAATAATGCAGAAAAAAAAGAAAAAACAGACATGGAGGAAGAGAGAGTTGAGTGAAATTTTATTTCATCATAGTACAGAAATTCCTTTCCTCTCCCACTTGTTTTTTGCTTTAATTGTTTTTCCTTTTCTCCCTATTCATTCTTTTTATTATCTTATCTGTTTTCTTCATATCAGGTACAGTTTCTTTCCACACATATAAAAAGACACTTTGGGCAGTAGAGAGAGATCTTTGTAGAGAGCTGGGACTCTTCTAAAGCATGTCACTGGGGATTCCCTGTTCCTGTGCCATTTTCCGCCACTTAGAACCATCATTTGCTTTAAAAGAAGTATTTCCCTCCGAAATGAAATTTGTCATTTTTCTTTATAGTGTGGACATATTGAAGATTTTATGAGAATTCCAAGCATATTTTGACCAGGCCTTGTCTAGCACAGAGAGTGCCATTTTTCCATTGTTATTTAAGCCATACAGTAGGATGTAAAGAATATGTGCACATTTTTAAATGTGGCATGCTGAAATGCATTGCTCTAAGTTTGATGTCCATGATAACACATGGCATTGGTTTTCTAATGTAATTTTACCAAAGGGTCATAATTTAATTGAGAATGACCTTTACATTCCTGTTTTTTGTAATTTTAACTGAAATTTGAATGTTAGAATTCATAATTGTACATAATAGTTTTAGCTGTAAATCCAAAATTGTACAGTATGTAATGCCACAAAATACACTACTATTAATAAAAAAGATGAAAAAAAACCAACATAAAATATAAAAAAGATAAAACAATAAAAACTATTACTAAACTAAAAAAAAATATTGTGTTCTTGTTTTTATTATTTTATGCACCATATCACCATAGTTGCATAATGATTTCTGAAAGATCATGTGACTCATGTGTTGGTAAGCTTATTTCTCATTGGTTGCCACTTTTTTGAGAACAGAAATGCTCTAAAACGGCAGCTTTGCTAGACTAACTTTGCTCGTGAAATGAATGTAGCATCAAAGGAAGTATGGGTGGGCCCAGGCTAGAAACTTGTATTTGTTTATGAATGTTTAATTGTATGTAATATTGTATAAATTTAATTTTAAGGACAAGGATGGCAGAACTCAGTTCTGAATTTAGTAAAACCCGATCAACCATTTTCCTGCTTTTTATTCACCACTCTCTCATTCTGCTCATTTTTGCTTTTGAAATAACACAGAGATTTTACGGTAGGATTGAATAAAAATCCATTATTCACTGCGCATTCATTATATGCTTCTGAATGCTTTCTCATGTCACCCTGTGAGCTGATAACTTTGTATCCATCCATGAATTTTTAAGCTGTAGATTTTGTTCAGGGAAGGATGGCTGTGAAAGGAGAGCAGGCTTGTAAAGGTGAGACTTGCTTGACAGCAGCGTGAACTCACTGGTAGCTGTGTGGAGTCGACTGAAACAGGCAGGAGGTTGCTTCGGGCTTTTAGAGGTTCTCGTGTTAAGACTCCACTCTCCTTTATTGGCATTCTCTCCTGTGGAGCGATAAGAATGGCGGGCTTTGACAGCACAGACGCAAAGCTAAAGAAGCTTTTAGGGCATGAGAGTGAACAAGAGAGAGAGAGTCTGATGAACGAGATGTAATTTTGGTGGAGGTCGGTATTTGGGGCCTTTCTCATAAAAAGTGCATGTCCTTGCCTGGCAGCTATTTATGGAGGTGCTGTTCTAAACTGTCTGCTCCAAAGCGCAGCCCCAACCCCCTAAATCTGAAACATATATCATCTGCTTGACAGTACATCAAAGCTGAAGGGATGTCGACTGGTTTACAACGCAATATGTTGTTGCACAGATATCACTTCAGAAATTTACATTTCTACACAGAGCGCGCAAGACTTGATGATCTGATGCTAAAAATATGTAATATTCCTGTTAATTAAGGCCCATTGAAAAATGTGTACATAAACATGCATTCAGTTCATTAATGTGAAGATTTCATAATATCTCACGCTCCACCTATCCCCTGTTCCCAAATTTCTTTTATGTCTTGCGCAGCCCCGTGTTCTTCCTCCTTGTGAAAGAAAAAGTTATCTTTGAGTGGTGGTTGTTTCATAAGTCATAGTTTTGTTTGCTGTGCTTTTGTATCCTTCATCAAACTTTGTACTGAATTATTGATTGATTGCATGCAATGTTGTTTTAAAACAATAATTCACCCAGAAATTAAAATGTACTCAACCCTTAGGCCATGCAAGATGTAGATGAGTTTGTTTCTTTGTCTGTACAGATTTGGAGAAATGAGTCCAAAAAGCTGTTTAGAACATTTAAAAATATGCAAATAACCCACATGACCAAGTCCATCAAAATTTCTTCGGATGTAAAAAGTTGCATGTTTGTAAGAAGAAAATCCATCATCATGATGTTTTTAATTTACGACTCCTCTATCCATATCACTTCCTCCAGTAAAAAAAAATTGTCTTTCTGAAACAAATAATGTATGTCAGTGAATTTTGGTGTGAAAGAACAAAAGAGAGTCTTTTTCACTGGAGAAATGACTTAATGATTGATTGATCGATTTATATATATTTTTTCTTTAATACAGACCATTTCTTCCCCATGTTGCTTCCAGTTTCAAATTACTCATTCAAACTCAGAATAAGCAATGGACAAAAAAAATATACTTTTGTATTTGACTTGAGAAAAGGTGTACTTTTACTTTTCTAAAAGAATAAGACTTACGTTTTTTTCTCTTAAATCTTTTTGAATATATCAAATCATTTTCATTTCATCATTGGAATATTTTTAACTTCAAACGAGTCCTCTATTCATAATATTGCTTTATCCAGTGAAAGAGTCAATCTGAATCAGTAGAGAAAAATTATACACAGATATAGCAACATTTATGCAGCAGTGTGCAGCTTATTAGCTAACCCTAGGAACCTCCTATAGCTACACTATAGCAAAATAAATCATGAACACCAACTGCATAGCAACCACCCTGCCAGCCAGCCAGAGTGTTTTCCCTGACTCTTTTCGTGTTGGCTTCAAGGCTATGATAACATTTTCCTGTTGTTTGAATCCTTAATTAAATTTTTGGCCTTAGTTCTGCTGGAGATGTCCTGCTGGTTGGACAAAACACCTCTGGTGATGTATTCGTCTGTTCTCAGCCACCTTCCTGTGTTTAGATACTCTTTTTGTACCAAAGATTGATGCTGCCAGAGAGAAAGCTTCCTGGAAAACTCCCACCGGTTTCTTTGGCCTTCCTAATGAAGCTGCTGTTGCATGAGCGTCTCTGCATGTGAACTGTGAGCTTCATTCACGTGTGGTTTTAGAGTCCCACCACGATTGAGTGACTCACAGCTTTTTGCAGAGATACAGGTGTAGAGCCTTCATAATCTTTCATTTCCTGGTCTAAAGAGTGCTTATGATTATTCCAATGCATTTGCAGGCATAACATTTAAACTGCTTTTTACTTTTCATCCAAACAGGAAGAGACATTCAAGAGGACCTTGAACTGACCTGAATTCTTAACAATTTTCAATGCTCATGCAAAGCACAAAATAATAATCCTATAGAAGTTGCCTTTTTCACTCTGAAAATGGTCAGTTAATTCTTGATTGCCATCATTCTGTAATCATATCAAGAAACATTTTGCCTCAGGAATAGCTAGTGATTAATTCATACTGGCAAGTGCAGCTTTATTCGGTCCATTGGAGTTCTTCACTTTGTGACTGATAATGAAGCAGTATCCTGCACTAATTCTAACAGACTGACAACAAATAAATAAGCAAAGCGGTTCCTCAGTTATCGAATCTTTAAAGTATAAAAGTCTAATGCAGATGATTTTATACCAACAGCATAAAGAAAAAAATAAGTTGGGTAATTGAGCATTTCACAAGTACGGATGGGCATAGGAAGTCAATTGACTGTGTTCACCATTCTTAGCGAGAGTTATAAGGACCCTCTCTGGCTGTTAGAAACATACCATTACCTCAGTCTGCATGACTGAGACTGTTTATTGGTGCCATAATGAGCAGCAGTTTATCTCTTTAAATGCTTCATAGACACTCAACATCTGTCTAGTAAAATAACACCAGTCAGTTTTTATAAAGACCTTTTTAAAATGGTTTAATGACCATAAATATATACAGTGGTGGTCAGAATTATTAAGTCAAGCCAGTTATTTATATATTGTAGTGTGTCTGTAGGCAAATATCAATTTACATTTACATCTTGGAGATGTTGCCACAGTTCTTCTGGAATTAGTCTCAGTTTGGTCTGTTTCTTCATGTCATTCCAGACAGTCTGTGAGCACCTGCTGTAGTCAGACTCCTTGCACAAACATAAATCTCACGTGGATTGTTAAAGGCTATATGTCAGATTTTTGTTATAAACATCCAAAAACCACTTGCACAGTGGTTTATATATTTCATGCAGTTGTGTACTAACGTTACCTTAAAAGTTCTGTAGGATTTGTAAATTCTAAGAAACCCCAGATTTGGTCATAAAACATACATACTGTGCCTTTAAAATGAATGTCAAAATGAATGTTTGGAAATGTAAACTGATATTTCGCATTTAGACTATTGCACTAATTCATCTGTTATTCAAGTACTGAATGATTTCTGAGACTGTGAGAGTGAGCGTTGTCTGGTGGCTAGTGACTTTGATGCCAGAAAGACAGCGAGCCTGAGCAAGAGAGTTTTCTGTCAGGCTGAGGTGAAGGATCAGAGTAAGATTAGAGGGATCCTCTCCTCTCTAACCGGGTCACACTTCCACCTGACCAAACACATTCACAGCTGTTGCCTGGCAACGGAACTCTTCAAAATCCAGAATGTGGAATCCACCTCCTCTGATGTAGAGGCAGACAAAGCTGCTCAAGAGATGTCAGTGCAGCATTAGTCCATCATTCATAGCATTCTCCGTGTCACTAATATTTCATCACCAGCCCCGATGCTGTCATTCTTCATCATAATTATCACTGATGACAGCAGCATTATCATAAATATTATTTCGGTCATCATTATGCTTTTATACTGTAACTGTACCAAAGCTACCTGAAAAATACTGACTTTGTAATATCTGTATCTTTTTTACCCTCAAAGCATAAACCAAATATATTTCTATATTTCCTTTCACAACAAAAAACGGTTTAACCGATAACTTTGAGAGTCTTAAGAAATTAATTGTTCATTACGTTACACTCTGGAAAAGTATGTTTAAATTTTTTCCCATTTTTACATATTTCATAGTAACACTCTCTGTGCTTGGGAACAAATTGCTCATTGGAGCCAGTACTATGTGTGACATGAAATATGGAATGAAATGTGTGATAACGCAAGCCCAATGTGTGACATCCATGAGTTAAAAGAGCATCAGTGAGTGAGAAATGAGTGGGAGAGTAGATGAATAGTCAATGTATTAATAAATAGTCGGATCAGTTCATTCTTAAGCTGTAAACAGACTGGTACTAGATATCAATGCAAAAATTTCTTTTTTCTCTTCTGCCTTGCCCTCGGTGTGATGTTTCAGTCTCTTGCATTATGGAGGAAGCCAAAATCACAGATTTCAGTGAAGAAACTGTGAGTCATTGGACCAAGGAAATGTGCAATATTCTGTGTTATCTCCAGCTCAGCTCAGATCTAGTGTGAGCAGAAGGTCCCAGAGCCTTACAAACAAGGTTACTACAGCGAAATCTCTCTCTCTCTTTATCTCTCTATCAGTCTCTATTCTCGATTTTTCTCTCTTTTTTGCCTCTAGATAGTTTCTCTTCTAAAATGTCAATATGAAGGCAGTGCAGAGGGTGTATTGATAGAGTGTCTGACAGCAGGCCAGTGTTAAGCAGCTGTGTGAATGAATAAGACATGAGCACACTGTCAGACTGCAAACATGTCTTTATGGGAAATTTTTTACATGCTCATCATACTCAGAATTTCAGATAATTTTACAGAATTTTTAAGAAACTTTGTTGATGGCGAAAACTGTAAAATTATTACAAACCACAACAAATTTGTGTCAAATAAATAAATAAAATGTGGAAAAATTCATATTTTATGTTTTTCAAGTACGATTTTTATGCTTTCCAAGGCTGCATTTATTTGATTAAAAGAAAAAAGTAAGTTTTTAATGACAATTTAAACAAACTGTTTTCTATTATAATATTTGAAATGCTGTTTATTTCTATGATGGCTGAAGTTGAATTTTCATCAGTCATTGGCATAAAAATGGACTGCATAACAGGAATAAATGGATGCTGTATGTTAAATAAGAAACATACTGCATGTCCACTTCTTTCCAGAAAAGCAAATCCCGTTGTTCAGGAGCCATCCTCTCCTGAAGAATAATTAATCCACTTAACAACTGACTCTTCCGTCTGCAAATCCATGTGGCTGGTGATTTTCTTAATTAAATCCTAGGCTGTGTCTTGAAGGCATACTCTCAGCATCATGACATTATGAAAAAGGGCATTAGCTCCATATCTAATGTGTTTAAGTCACACAAAGCCATTTGGTATAATAGAAAAGCGACCCACGGCTAATCAGCGCTAATCAATTGGATTGAAATGCTCCTCAAAATATGATTGAAATTCCTGTTGAGAACATTATGCTGCTACTGTAACCATGACCAATATGAATTTTGAAACCTTTCAGTATCTAGGCACTGGCTTCTGTTTTTTTTCTTCTCTGGCATCTCATTCGTTCATTAACATTTCTTGCTAACACAAGCAAAATTGTTACTTTTGATCATACTTAGGGTTGCTCACAGAATTGCGTGAAATAACCATGAACTCTTAATGCATAATTCCGTGTTAGTATCACGTAATCATCGAAAATTGCGCGATACTACCACGTAAAAGATTACAATGTAATTCAATGACAGTCATCAGCCGTGATCCACTCACAGATAACTGGATTCATTTAATATAAAATGTATACTTTTATTGTAGCACTTAGCCCCACCTTTACCCTAAACCTACCCACATCTGAACAATATAAAACACACACACAATAAAAGCGCAGTCACAGGTATTTATTGCAAAAACGGACCATAAGCAGTAAAAAAAACATTACAAACAAGTTGTTGCATTTCAAGCCCTTCTGAAGCCACACGATGACTTTATGCAAAGAAGAGAGTAAAATACAAGGTTTTAATCGCTGAAATTATACTGCTCCATTAACGCGTTGAATCTTATTCAAAAGACACTCTTGTCCTGTAGAATGACTCAAATCGATAACAAGACACACAAGAGCCAGTAACATCTCGCTACAGCATGACGCGATTGGTCACGAGACACGCGAGAGCTAATAGAATTTTACAACCAAGGCTGATGTCAGGATTCT
>JAUMHI010000041.1:13951356-13962038 GCA_032359435.1 Enteromius unitaeniatus | reverse complement strand
CGATGATTACGTGATACTAACACGGAATTATGCATTAAGAGTTTGTGGTTATTTCACGCAATTCTGTGAGATCAGGTGCTCTAGTATATAACTCTACACTGATACTTCAATATATTTAGGGATATTTATCGATCTGTATGCTAATACATTTGATTGGTGAAAGTAATTTTTCGTTCTGTTCTGATTGGCAGCTTTCTGCTGTAATGAAAGAGAAATTTCATCAGACAGGAGCAACATTTGCATTAAAAATCCTGAACTGTAATCAATAAATATCCATGAGCACCTGCATGCACTTTAGATGGATGGCAGTGAATTTGAAGCTACTGTAGTACAAAGCTGCCTAATGAGTATAAGACTGCTATTAAATCTAATTTAAGAAATTAGAAAATGGACTATAATTAAGAGGTGATTAGAGCAAAGACTATAATTTAGATAATTACTGATAGTCTCCAGTTATATTTCTGAAACACCCATGAAGTCTTACTCGTAGCAATATACATGTTATATTGCTACGTTTTATCCGTTACGATTCAACATTAAATAACTACAGTATGTTGTTGGTCTCACCTTGCTTGTTTCTTTGTCAAATCCTGCAGTGGCATCAAAGTAAGGGTGTGTGAATAGAGAAGACATAAAGGAAAAGTAAAGCAGAAAGCAAATCTGGCAGCCCTTTCTAATATGTTTAAACACAGACAGTCTGGGCTTGTCACAGAAGGAGGGTTTTTGTTTAAGTTAATGTTATATGACATTGAACCATCAGAAAGGCTGAGGTAGGGAAACTCTTGGGAAACATTAACAACATTAACCTCTGCTTCTCAAAGGCACCTTCTTATTTTCAACCCAACGTGTTTCTATAGCAACAGATATGAAAAATGTATGCTGAACTTTTCATATTACGTTTCTCTGAGAGCTGTAAAAGCGCTGCTGGAAATTCATATATATGAGATGAATAAATCCGTGCATAGCAGAGAGTTTTATAATAGAGGTTATATCTAAAATATACGTAGCAATTCCTTTTTTTACCTGTTATTATCAGAATACATCTGCTCTAATGTTAATTAGATTTATTGATTTTTATTACACAGAACACTTAATTCTGATTAGTCACAGCATTCAGCATTTTGATATTTTATAAAATAATCACCTTCATACAATATTGCAGCCCAATCACTCATAATATTTCCTTAGAGCTATAGATATTTCAAAGGAATATTTTATCCAAAAATGAAAATTGTGTTACTCTCAGGTTATTCCATATTTATTTTCATTTTTGTATGAACTATCCCTTTAACTATAGCTTTCAACATAGATGGTAAAACTGCATTTATTTCTTGACCAGTTGTTTAAATTTACTGACACCATTGGATGAGAACAAAGTTAGAACTGAATTGAAGTTAAATGGAGACACTGTTGTCTTCTCTAGAGCTGCTATATGTCTGAATTAAACTTGTTGAAAAATTATGAACTTTTCTTGGTTCTTGATCTGAACTGAACTAAATACTGACATGATTGCCTTTCTAGAGCTGCTTTACCTCAAATTTGAATACAATTTGTTTTTAATAGTGTTTTTCTGTTTATTACTGTCGAGCTGCTTATTGTATGAAGAGCTAAAGAAATAAAAGTAACTTTAACTATTTTGGCAAAATGACCACACAAGCTTTATAGTAGATAGTAGTAATTTTTGCCCCAGCTGTAACACATAGTCAAACTTGACATTAATATTGATGCCATGCATTAGTAACCATAGAATAGCATGGAAACTGCTCTTGTATGCATTCTTGAGGTACAGCACTTACAGTAAGTAGGGCAGTGTGCAATAGACGTTGTACTACCCTCATAACAGACATGTAGTATTTCTAAATGGCTGTTTAAGTGAAAGTACATGAGGTAAGGCAGGTACATTAATAATTTGTTGCCTTTTGTTTGAAAGAGAAAGCCTTTGTCTGGAGGATGTGAAGTGCAGGTTGTAGCCTTGGTGTTTAATATCTCCTTGCATTATTCTATTTTAGCTTACAAACATTGGCTGGTAATCTCTTTATTTGCCTGATCTTTATTCCACCATGCACTTTGCACACAGCTATGGTGATGCTTATTAGGAGATTTGTTAGGATTACTTTCTCTAAGACGCTTTCCTTTATTTTCTACGAGTACGAGTTCTACGAGTTAAAAGGAATACATTTATGGTTTGCTGTCTTTGAAAGGGTTTGTTGTACTGATAGGGCTGTGGGAGTACATAAGACAAAAAAGAAGGAAAAAACTTTTGGTCCCACTTTATATTAATTGTCCCTAATACTTATGTACATCAACTCCAGAACCAACTACTCCCACTTCACATATCCCTACACCTACCCATCTCCACCTCCTGGATCACCCCCTTTTCCAACTACTCTTATACAGTACATACTGATGTTACAAAATGTAAGTTTATACAGTCATTCCTGTTACACAGTTAATTGGGTATGAGATTTTCCGTATTTGCTGTATTCTGATTTTGGAGGTTTAGGTGGTGTTGAATATGTTAAGCTGTAAGTCAAATGACAATTAAATGTTATGCAGTGTTGACATACAGAAAAAAGAAATCTTGAAGAGCTTTCTTTTCTTCTGCTGGCGTCTTTATGCTGACTTTCCCATAGGCTTCTGAGTACCTGCCTGAGGCACAGACCAGTCAGACTCCATTGCATATCATATGATCAAAACTCAAACGCTCTCACATACAGTTGGCAGAAGTGTCTCAGCTTTACTGAGTGAAGTGACTCACTGTGCAATATCACATATATCTAGTGCTTAAGCATCTACTGACTCAACTCTCTTATACAGTTTCAGTACATGTATATTTACAAATAAACCACCAATATGGCAAGTTTAATAACTGCAAGAATAGAGAGTCCCTTGACAATGCTGCACCCACATCAGAACTGGGGTCATTTCCTTGACTGCTCTTATTTCACTGTGAAAATGGAAATGCGAAGTGTTGCCATTAGGGTTCTCAGAGATCAGACAAGTGAGAAGGGTGAGACTAATGGCTGCAGTATGCTAAGTGTCTGGTGATAGCTGCCGTAATTTGTGCTATCAGAGGAATTACATTCTAGTACTCAGACCTATGTGCCGGACCTAACTATAGCTTTTTTTTTTTTTATTCTTAATATTATTCTTTCGACCTGCCACTTTTCTGCTTTTTGCTGTAAATCATAGAAGATGAGTGTACATAAGTTATTCTTAATGGCATAACACATTAATTATGTATGACAACACTGAAAAATAAAAACGGCTTCATATACTTAGGGACTTGAATATTTGTTTCTGTGTTTAATTTTATATTACTACATTTTAGTGTACTGTAGATATTTTTTATTTTAATATCTGAATAACATTAATCTAAAAGTTTATTTTTAAGTCATTAGAACAATAAAAGTATTGTGTATAAATGTGTTTGTGTGTGGGTATGATTCAAAAGATTGGGGTCAGTGTAATTATTTCAAATGTTTCAGATTTTTATTTTTTTTTACATCCAAAATATGGTAAAAATAGTAATATTGTGATATCTTATTAATATTCATTACTTAGTTAATTCATTCATTTTATTTAGAAAAGTCATTTGTTCATGGCAAAACTGAGTTTCAGCAGCCATTACTCCGTTCTTAAATGTCACATGATCCTTTATCATTTCATTCTAATATAGGCTACTGTTAGGTGCTCAAGAAATATTATCAATGCTGAAAACAATTGCACTGCTTAAAAGTTTTTTATTTTTATTTTAATGCATCCTTGCTGAAAGGGAAATATAAGAATATAGATTAATTTGGGTACTAAGCTGAAAATTAAGACACCCTGGGGTTGTAGAGTGTAAAGTACATATAAATTTGATCACACACTTTATGAGAATTGTACTGACAGCCAACAACCATGAATCAGAGTAAAATAGTGTGACCATTTACACACTTCAGTAGTTTTTCATCAGTTTTTCATTTGTCCTTTTTCAGGTGGCCAATCTCCTGCGTCTTTTCCAGATCCCTCAGATCAGTTATGCCTCCACCAGTGCAAAACTGAGCGACAAATCCCGTTATGATTACTTTGCCCGGACTGTACCCCCTGACTTCTACCAAGCTAAAGCTATGGCTGAGATCCTGCGCTATTTTAACTGGACTTACGTCTCCACAGTTGCCTCAGAGGGTGATTACGGTGAGACGGGCATTGACGCCTTTCAGCAAGAGGCCAGGGCCTTGCAAATCTGCATCGCCACATCTGCCAAGGTCAGTCGCTCCATGGACCGCTACGGTTACGATGGAGTAATCAGATCTCTGCTGCAAAAATCCAACGCTAAAGTAGTAATCCTCTTCACCAGAAGTGAAGACGCAAGAGAGCTCCTGGTTGCAGCGAACCGCATGAACGTGTCCTTCATCTGGGTGGCCAGCGATGGTTGGGGGGCGCAGGAGAGTGTGGTGAGGGGGAGTGAGAATGTAGCAGATGGAGCTTTTACCATTGAGCTTGCATCCTATTCGATCCCTGATTTCGCGACTTATTTCACAAATCTCAATCCGTACAACAACACACGTAACCCCTGGTTCAGAGAGTTCTGGGAAAATCGCTTTCAGTGCAGCCTGCATGACATTAACTGTGGGAAACATTCTCTCCGGGATGGCAAATTCGAGCAGGAGTCCAAGATCATGTTTGTGGTGAATGCTGTTTTTGCTATGGCCCATGCCCTTCACAACATGAGGCAAGCTGTGTGCTCAAACGCCACCAAACTCTGCAGTGCCATGAAACCAGTAAATGGAAAAAAGCTGTATAAGGAGTACATCCTGAAGACAAAATTTGACGGTCAGTTTTATTTTGAAAACTTTTATTTGATATATTCTGTTATTATTTATTCACTTTTGTGTCATTCCAATGAAATGTTCACATCATTAAAATGGATAACTTTGTGCAAAGAATGGACTAAAATGTAATGTAACTTAGGTAAATCTTCCATAGTGAAACATCATAATAAACAATATACTGTACACTGTGTATATATATAAGGATATACCTGTAAATATTTGAACATCTAGATTTATATTGATATTTGTGACCCTGGACCACAAAACCATAAGTGACCATTTTTCAACATTTTATTGATTTATACATCATCTGAAATCTGACAAGCTTTCCATTGATGTATGGTTTGTTAAAATAGGTCAATATTTGTCTCAGATACAACGATTTTATAATATCTGTAATCTGTAATATCTGCAAAAAAATTAAAAAATCGAAAATACTTAGCAATGCATCTTACTTTTTTTTTTTTTGATAAGTTTGACCAATACAAAGTATTTCTGGCTATTGCTACAAATAAACCTTTGCGACTTAAGACTGGTTTTGTGGTCAAGGATCACGTTTTTGGATGGCTGCCATGTGCAGTTTTCAATGATCTTTTAAGAACCAGGGATATCTGTTCACATTCACACCCCATGGAATAATGTTTATATTTACACTCACTCATTTAAAACTTAAAGCAAACACCAGCTGAGCTGTAAATTTTAATAAATGAATGTCTATTCTTTATTAAGTCAAATAATGGATCTAGGAAGACTCCCTCAGGGGAAAACTGCTGCTGTTAAATAGATTCCACTAATGCATGAATGCAACATATGACCTGCGTACAGACTAAGTGTTTTATTACATGCATTAGCCTCATTAGCCCCATGCTAACTTCTAAATGATTTAAACAAATACAAGCAGGGATGTATATTAAATGTCTGTGCTGAGCGGTCAATTGCTTGTATTAGGGAACTAATGGAAATCTGTCAGTTTCCTATAGCCATTCTTTATCTGTTTCTAAATCTTTTCACCACCTGACTGCTTTTTCATGATGTTCTTCCAATAATGCCAGATTACATCATAGAAACCAGGCAATGTATCAACCTCATGACCTCAATTATGTAAATGTACCGTTCACACCTGAGTCTACTGCATCTAGAAACCTAATGAGAAATGAGCAGAGCAGGTAGCTAAAGAAAGTAGGGTGGACTTATGTAAGAATGTTTTTTGGGTTGTAATTTTTTCTGCTTACAAAGAAAAACACTCTGCTGCTGTAAAATATCTATTCATACTTTGCCAGGAATGTAAATAAATTATGTTTATCACTTGCACTTTATGTCCGCAGCTCCATTTCGCCCAGCTGATACAGAGAACAATGTTCACTTTGATGCTTATGGGGACAGTCTTGGCCGCTACAACATCTTCCACTATCACAAAGAGAATGATGAATACGTCTATAGGAAAGTGGGATACTGGTCTCAGGATTTAACTCTGAACACAAGCCTGATTCCTTGGGAAAGCCAAGTGCCCACGTCCCAGTGCAGCGACCCATGTAGGAAAAACGAAATAAAGAGCATGCAGCCCGGTGATGTCTGCTGTTGGATTTGCATCCCCTGCCAGCCCTACCAATACCTCCTGGATGAATTCACCTGTGCGGACTGTAGCTTCGGACAGTGGCCTTTGGACAATCTCACAGGGTGTTACAACTTACCCGAGGAGTACATTCATTGGGAGGACGCTTGGGCTATTGGGCCGGTCACCATTGCTTGTCTTGGCATGCTCTGCACACTCTTTGTCATCGGCCTCTTCCTAAAGAACAATGAGACACCGGTGGTGAAAGCTAGTGGACGTGAACTCTCCTATATTCTTCTTCTAGGTGTCCTACTTTGCTATTTCATGACCTTCATCTACATTAGCAAACCTTCTGCCGTAGTGTGCACATTACGGCGGCTCGGCCTGGGAACTTCCTTCGCCGTTTGCTACTCCGCATTGCTGACCAAGACCAATCGCATTGCTCGGATTTTCAACGGCGTTAAGGATGGAGCTCAAAGGCCCAGGTTCATCAGCCCAGCTTCACAGGTGGCCATCTGTGCTGGTCTTATTTCCTGTCAGCTCCTGGTAGTGGTGGTCTGGCTTCTGGTTGAGGCTCCTGGGGTGAGAAAGGAGGTCAGTCCTGAAAGAAGAGACGTGGTGACACTGAAGTGCAACAGCAAGGACTCTAGCATGCTGATGTCTTTAACCTACAACTGTGTCCTCATCATCCTCTGTACCTTTTACGCCTTTAAGACTCGAAAGTGCCCAGAGAACTTCAATGAAGCCAAGTTCATCGGCTTCACAATGTACACCACGTGCATAATCTGGCTGGCTTTCCAGCCAATCTTCTATGTTACTGCCAGTGACTATAGGGTAAGTAAGTATGATCGGTACAATGCATGGTTGCAGCAACTCCTTACCAACAACACCAAATAGCTTGTCAGCTTCTATGAAAATAATAACCTCTAAATCAGAGTTAAACAAAATTAAACAACATTAGCAGCCTTAATGAGTACAGAATATTCAGCAGGAAAAAAATTGTAGAAAAAAAAATCATTCATTTCCTGGACTATGAAAAGTGCTGGAGAATAGCATGGTTTGGCTGTGGTTTGGAGGAGAATGGCTGAAACTACTGTAAGAGGGATTTGTAATGTCAGCCCCAAAAAAGGAACATTGTTTTAGATGTGAAGTCAATTATAAAACAAATCAATAAATAACCATATTTAAAAAAATAAAATAAAAATAATTATAATAAATGAAGAGCACTAAATCCGCATTATCATGTGAAAACTACAGTATATGATTGTTAAAAATTCAGCTTTAAACATCTTACCATGTGTGTATACATATTGCACAAGAAGACCAGAAGCAGGTCAAAAACAATACATTTAATTTAATCTGGTACATTGTGACCACAATATACTTTAACGAAATCCCTGAAAATTATTTTCAATGTAATTTTCCTCAACATAGTGGAGTTTTGGCTCTGCTAGTCTCACTCAGTGTTGATAATGAATGCTTTGCCTGAGTGTTTTGTTTAACCATGTGATTTCTTTGAGAAGTAAATCTTGTTCCGGGGGGATATTACCAGCTCTCCTCTGGGAATAGATATCTGAGGGACTTTCCAAATCACACTGCACACACAATGATAGCATGGAAAATTTTTCATCATTTAGATAATGAGCTTCTCTTATAACCCTTAATCACTTTCCGTCATTGACTTTATCCTTTATTTTTTAGCATATATACAATTTCCCTGAGAGCAAGAGTCTGAGAGTTTGCCTGATTGATTTTTTTTTTGTTACCGTACCTGCCAATTCAGATGGCAGATAGAGAAATCGCTTTGATCACCTGTCTTTTGCACTGATGAAAGGAGAAGCTCACATTTCATGTGGCTCAAAAGCTGTTCAGTGTAGAACAAAGAAAATGCGGATATTTCATCCAGGCAAATGACTAGCCTATAAAAACATGCTATTTAACTGGTCTGAGTATCCTTCACTCAAGTGCCTCAGGACAGGTACTATTAAATAAACACCTTTACACTTTTCGAAGCACATTTTTTTTACGGTTATACAGCTTTGATTCATGCTTTACAAAGAAATCAAAAGAAAAATATCTTAATGTTTAGTTCTATTTATTGCCTAATATTATTATTAATATTCGGTTGGTTACAATTGTACTGTAATAAAACAATATATATATATATGTATATACACAACCTCCCAAGACCCCACAGTGCTAGGAAAAACAGTCAGCTCACAGCCAATGCATATTGTATTTGGATGCTCTAGTAAGCAGAAATATGATCCTGAGATGTTTATGACCGTAGGAAGCTTCTGCAAGGGTTGCTTTTATGTCATCTATCAAGACAAAAAAGAATGCAGACAAAAAGACATCAGGAGAGAAAAGGGAATATCCTTGTGTTTCGATTGGACATGATGTCATTCTGTTTTCAGGGTTTCTGCGTTTTCTAAATGTGTGTGTGTGAGAGTGTGAGGTTATGTGTTAAGCATGGGAGGATGATTCCCAGCTGGGGCCTGTGCTCAGAAAGCAAGGTGTGCCTTAGAGACCGAGACCTCGCCACACTCCCACACACACACTCATAGAATGCTACAGCCTCATTCATCCTGCACATATCATTTTACTTCTTTCATTTTTGATTCTCTCCTATAAACTGTAATATGCAAACAAAAATGAACACGCTGCTTATCAGATTAATATCATAAATCTTCAGAATCAGACTTTTTTGTAACATTTTTATCCAAAATAAAATAGTACATCCAATACAAAATAATTTTGGATTCAAAATCATAGAACTAAACATGTTTGTGTACTGTAGTTATCAGAGTCGCTCCAGATACAGTACATTATTACCAGATCTGATTTTTGATTAAAGAACATTCGATGTGATATTTTGTATGAAAATTGCATGTTTATGAAGACAAGAGCAAGGGTTGCTGAAAAAGCACATAAGACCTTTCCAAGCACAGCTCTCCTCTGAATGATGCATTATTTAAAAGCACTTTGGTTTGTTCTGACGCATTGCCGCTTTCACAGAAACACTTTCAAATCTTATTGTACTGGAGAAATAAAAGAATGAGCTACTCTTTGCTTATTTGGCATTGAGAGAAAAACTTAATTTCTCACAGCTGGTTTGCAATTATTCAACTAGGTCATATTGAAGTTTCTCCAATCTGTGACCCTGAGAGGGCTGTTAACCATGTTTTATGATCCAGTTCAGATCAAAATAAGCAGTAGCTAGCTATTCAGGAAACTTTTGTATAATGAAAATCCTCTTGTTGCCTAACTCAAAGAGCATAGCAATGGCAAGGCCATGAGTACACACACTGATAAAAATGTATAGCTTGAATGCACTTCGATTTGGATAAAAGCATATGCCAAATTAAATATACAATGATACAAGCAAACATCTCAGCCAAAACATTGAAAATCTTAGAAACAGTTCTTGTTTATTCACCCGCTCGCTCATCAAAATGTTATTTGGCGATGCATGTCTCTAATACCTGTATTAGTATGCATGAGATTGCTCAAACACGACACACACACCTGCTTTGCACATGGATTCATCCTCTTAAGATACATTTTTGGCCACATAGGCTTTGGCAACACTTTGGAATTGAGTTCAATGGAAAAATAAATTAAATCCCATGTTAACACCCGTAATGAATATGAATCACTCTGGTGGTATCACTGTGTATGTAAATGTGGTGTAATCACTATTTTGTGTCTACTCTCTCAGGTACAGACCACTACCATGTGCATCTCTGTGAGTCTGAGCGGTTCAGTGGTGCTGGGCTGCCTCTTCGCTCCAAAGATCCACATCATTCTCTTTCAGCCCCAGAAGAACGTGACCACGCTCAGAGTGGCCACCACTCGATTCAGTGTGACCACTGGCCCTGGCTCCAGCTTCTCTCAAGGTACAGTATTGTTTATGATCGCTAGCTTTGATATACAGTATCAGAATCATCAATATAATCAACAGCAAACTGTTTAAATCTAACATATTGATTAACTGCTGTCACCTATATTCAAAAATATGGTTTGCCAATGTCTGAACCGTCATCAGAAATGAAAGTTATTGATTAAAATATTCAGTGCTGTATGATGGCAGAGTAATATTGAAAAAAATAAGCATTATCATTGATTCTGTGAGTGCAAGTATTTGGCTTTATTGCATTGCACTGATACTTGCACTGTAGCACCGAATCTGAAGCTTAGGTAGTATATATATATATATATTAGGTATATATGTAAGGGATAATGTAGAGGCAGCCGGTAGTTATCGCAGAAATAAGCCCCGACCGTCTGATCAGGTATCTTGTATCACGCTG
>JAUMHI010000041.1:13927560-13951256 GCA_032359435.1 Enteromius unitaeniatus | reverse complement strand
GGGCTTATTTCGTGATAACTACCGGCTGCCTCTGCATTATCCCGCTTATTATACGGCTACTTGCCACATAAGGAAAATAGCTGGACATGAATATGAATTTTAAACATTTTATTGGCATATTTGTTTTAAATTAACATTTTCATCCTTCCGCGAAAACGATATAGTACCACGTGACTAACATGCAGACGTTAGTAAGACAATTTATAACATGTACATATGAATATATAACAACGGATGTATTTTAAATTTTTCCATTGTTAATCATTGGTAATCTTTGTTGGCGCGGAGGGATTTTAACAAATAGGTAGCACCGGCTATGCGTTATTACTTTGGAGCGGTTATTATTTGAAAATAACTAACCTGCAAATGTCTCAACTGACCAATCAGAATCAAGCATTGCAGAGAGCCGTGTAGTAAATATATATATATATACCATAGTGATTAATGCTGTAGGCCTAATTGCAGTAATTGAAATGTAAGGAGAAATGAGAATAATGGAAATTACATTACATTTTCAGTCATTCCTTACATATATAATCCAAATATATATGTTTGCCTGTGCATGGCTCTGAACTAAACTAAAATAAAGGAATTACAAAATAATTCACCCAAATACTTTGAACCATCTATTGAATGGCAATGGTAATACACTGTGATTTGCAGCTTACAGTATCTTCATGTTATTACCAATGTCTTTACAGCCTCGGCCTCCAACATCGTGCCTACAGTATGTAATGGCAGAGAGGTAGTGGACTCAACAACATCCTCACTCTGAGAAACAGGATTCCTGTTTGATTGCCAAATGTGGTATACAGATAAATCTTATCTTCACTAGTCATGAAATCAAGTGTTTGCTAATGTTGAGGAGGCTATCGGATTAAAGAATGCCTGTTATGTTGTTCTCAACGTGCTGTGAGTACAATATCCCATTTTGTTTCTCTCTATCTTTCTCTCTCTGACTAGTTAGATGATATCAGTGGGATGCCAGTTTAAACTCTGTATACCCGTTCTTTTTATGGAAACCATAATAAAGTATTGTTTGAGATATGGAGTTGAAATATAGTAAATCTGTTTAAAGTATTATATACAAGATGTTTTTAATGTAGATTTATGGTGATTCTGGTTTGTGCTTTCTTGTAATTTATGTAAATAAAATGTGTTTTATATTAATACAAGCTTTTCTCGTTGATTTAACTTGATACCGTCTTGTAGTAGTTCATTATGTTATATTATGTTATATTTCAGCTCCCATCCATGTACACTTGAGAAAATTTTACACATCATCTTATATGAATCGTGGGACAAAGAATCATGGTACAAAGTAAAAACTTGTACATTGTCCCCATCTAGAGGATATAGTTGCTCATTACATTAAATTTGTTGAGGTCAAGTTTATTAATAAAGTAATGATCATGTTTAATGCTAATTTATTTCACTGTGTACAATAATGCATAGAGTGACCTTTTTTATTATATAAGTGATATGCAAATACAATAAATTATGTTTCATAAGGTCATTAAAGTAGCTACCTTGTTGGAAGAAGAATAAACCATTAAGAAAAATACATGACAAAATATTGCAAACACTGCTATTTCTGCACTAGCCTACATATTTAATGCACACTCAGCAGTCTACTGACTGCATAGACAAAGTATCATACCTATATATTCTTCATCACAATGTTCACATAGCCTATCACACTCTGACCCATGTTAAAGAAAGTGTAAGTGATATACAGTGTCCACACTCAATCATTTGTGGCGAAATGTCAAACAGGAAATTGTGCTGTCAACCTGATACTTTCATTTTTTGTGATGGTTATATGATCTCTGTGGTCATTTTGTGCCTCGTTTATAACAGTGGGGCCTTCTGTTGAACTGTCCGTGCATTGAATTATTGTTCATTTTAGACTGTTACTGCTAAACAGTATTTTTAAGTTAAAAAGCTTTATACCTAACATTTAAGAGAGAAAGAAGCACAAAGTTTGATGTTACTGAATTCATTTTTGTGCCTCCTGTAATACAGCTACCAGTTTTAAAACTACCCGTAATAATAAAAACTAAAAGTAACTGGACAAATAATTACTAATTAGTTATTAAACATAGTTTTACCCTTTTAAATACACCAGAGAGTACGCTGGCATGTATAATATCACTGTTGCTACAAAAACAAGCTACTAATGAGCACGAGACAATTGTTTGGCTGCACTGAATTAAATTTAGAATTTCATTCCATCTTCGGTGACATATGCAACTATCATTAGGATGTTAGGAAAGTTGAATATTAATTGTTACAGTACTGCTGCCGTGGTTCATTTGTGCTTCCTGAGCTGCTGAGCAACTGTTGTGACGTTGACGTAAACTCGCTCAGAAACGCGGAAGTCAGGCTGCAGACAGTCCCGAAGTATCGGAGTGAATCTGCAAACTTTGACAGCACAGTCACTAGCAGGCAAGTATAGCTTCATACGACTAATAATAAACTTGCCAGTCATGTTTAACGGCCATATTGCTCTGTAGATATGTTACTACAGGTATGTAAAGCTACATATGTGCATAAAGAACACTCAGTTTAGCTAAGCTTTGCGTTAACGACATAGCTCCTGACTCACAGCGATTATCAGCACTTGAGATTTAACATACATAGTATTGTATCTTTATTAGTGAACGCATTTGTTCGTTGTCATTGTTGACTAGACACACCCCCGTGGTTTCAATAAACGCATTTTCAATGCAGCCAAGCTCTGATAGGCTGCCAGGAAGATCTACGTCACTTACAGTAAACTCCAGCGTGCACGTGTCTCAGCAGTACTGTCTTGATTTATTGTTAAAATGATGCCTCTTTTATAAAAGAGAAACGGGAATATAAATAAATATCGAATAATAAAATCTTATTAAAGGTGAAATGTTTAGTTGTGATGTTGCAGTAAGGAATTGTTTCAAATTGACATTTTTAAAACGTCCTTTGAGATACTATATATTATCATGACATGACAATAAACATATCAAATGTATATTTTATGATTAATTATGAACAGAGAAGGAAAGAGGATGGCACCTAAGAGAAGGGCAACATCAAGCACCAAAGCTGGAGGGAAGAAGATAAAGGAGGAGCCTGTAGGGCCCCCAAAAGACAAGTTCACCTCTGCCAAAGAGGCTCTGAAGGCAACAGGGTCACAGGTGAAGGGCACGAGGAACCCAGACAGCTTCTGTCATCTAAATGCTGAGGTGAGATTGAACTAGTAATTAAAATGCAAATTAACTGTGCTAATGCAAAAGGTAATGCAAATTATTACTCAAATTACCGTTGGTCTAAACATCCAGGTTCATGAAGATTACGACTGTATGCTAAACCAAACCAACATTGGAAACAACAACAACAAATTCTATGTCATCCAAATCTTGGTGTCTGGGGGAAAGTACTATTGTTGGACAAGATGGGGCAGAGTGGTATGCTATTTTCTATTTTCTTTTGTCAATCAAATATATCACAACATGATGTGCAAAAATGCTCTCGTAGCATCTAATGGATGACTCATTTTTGCTGTCTTTCAGGGAGAGTCAGGCCAAAACAGTTTAGCTGGGCCATCTACTGCTGATGCAGCCATTAAGAATTTTGAAAAGAAATTCAAAGACAAAACCAAGAATAACTGGAGCGACCGTGAAAACTTTGTGTCACATTCTGGGAAGTACACATTGATAGAGGTAGATGGGAACCAGGATGCAGAAGTGAAGGTATTTAGCCTGTTTGCATGTCTTTGAAATCCTTGATGCTTTTTCAAAAGAATAACACATTTGCCAATTTCTAATATTTTGTGTTTAATTTAGGTGGACACTATAGATGGTGGAGACGTAAAGGTGAAAACTGAACAACATGTTCTGCCTTGTACATTGAATGAGGCATCTCAAAGGCTCATTCGATTCATATTTGACAATGACATGTTCAAAGAAGCCATGACCAGCATGAACCTAGGTTAGTTTTGAATTTTTCTGTTCCAATTCTTCTGTAACTTTTAATAGCCTTGTTATTGTGGTTCTTTTTGATAGCTGAAAATAAGGTTCTGTCTTATATATAAGACTGCAGATCACTCAGGGATTCGTTTCCTATTTGTACATGTGTTTCTGAAAGCCACAGGGGAGTTTTTGCAATGTGATAAAAAATGAAGATGTGAGTTTTTGAGTCCTGTCTAACACTTTTCTGAATGCTATCTGTAACATTAAATAAGATCTGTTTTTTCATGTGTTGCATATTTCTCTGTCAGATATTAAGAAGATGCCCTTGGGGAAACTCAGCAAGCAGCAGATAGCCAAAGGCTTTGAGGCTTTGGAGCAGATTGAAGCTGCAATAAAGAAAGGGGAACCAAACAAGTTAGAAGAACTCACCAACAAATTCTTCACCATAATTCCTCATAACTTTGGCCGCAACAGACCCCCTATTATCTCTGATGATTCTGTCCTTCAGGCCAAGAAGGAGATGCTTTTGGTGAGAATCACAACAGTGTAGCGAGTTTTATGAAATTGTCACACTTTCTACTTTAATACTTAGAGAAGGTTATTTGTTAGACAAATCATGCATAGCCCAAAGTCTACAAAAACACAAAGTCTTGTGTGTTAGATGAATGAATGGTGTAAAGTGATTTACCAAAATCAAAACTTTCTTATTATGCTTGTACCTTGTAGGTTCTTGCAGACATTGAGATTGCCCAAAGCCTTAAAGCTGGATCTGAGAAAGCCAAAGAAGAGATGAAGGACACAGTGCCGCATCCAGTTGACCAAAATTACCAGTCTCTGAAATGCAATCTGAGCCTAATGGATAAAAAGTCAAAGGAATATAAGGTTTGCATGCACAGAAGTCTATGCAGCCTGAGTCTGCACAGAAAGTCTGGGGTTCAAAATCGAATTAAAATCTGGAAATAAAGTCAAAATAATAAGAATACAAATTATACATTGTGTGTTACTAGCATAATACTGAAAAGATTAAAGAAGATTAAGAAATGTTTTCTTTCTCTTAAGATTATTGAGAAGTACTTGAATGCCACTGGAAGAAGTGGAATCAGTTTGGTGGACGTCTGGGAAGTTGACAGAGAAACAGAGGTGAATAGTATTGCAAAATCAAGTCTAAATCTAACGCAAAGTAAGTTTTATTAAAGTTAACAGTGAAACTGGAACTGTACAAAAAAAATCTTACAGTTTAAATGCATGCTAATGTTTTTCTTTTTAAACTCCTTTTAGATTTGAAATTTAATTTCAAACCAGCAGTAAGCACTGGGCCTCAGTGGGTGTTCTGAATTCTGTTCATTACCAAGTCTTCTTCCCCTAATTAAACCCTCTGTGTGTGCGTGCATGTGCACATTTGGTTGTGTAGGCTGAGCGCCTCAGGGAAAATGATGCATTGGAGAACCGGAAGCTGCTTTGGCATGGAACAAACGTGGCAGTGGTCGCAGCCATTCTGAAGAACGGCCTTCGCATTATGCCCCATTCTGGTGGACGTGTAGGCAGGGGAATCTATTTTGCCTCTGAAAACATCAAATCTGCTGGCTATGGTGAGAAACAGGAAGTTGCATCAGCATAGATGTCAAATGAAAAAACAAATGTAATGTTTAATTGGATACAAAATGGCAACACAATGGCTCAGATTGTTTGGTAATGTAGTAGACACTTTTTTTTTCACTGGAATAGTTTTTTGTGCATGTGGGTCAAAGATAAAAAAGGGTTTAATACTGCTTTAAATTGTTTTCCCCAAAAAATATTTAAAAGTCTTCTGTCTGCATGTATTGTCTTTCTTAGCCAAAAATAAGTGTCACACATTTTTCCCTGATTTACTGAATTTACCCACTAAAATGTCATTCAGTGTAACAAGCATTTTTACTACAAAAATCAATTTATGACCCATTAAAAGACAAAAAAAATATTTTTTTTACCCCAAATACTAATTACTAATTAAAATTTTCTTTCAAATTTGCCACTATCCTAGGTTTTGCCCATTTGTCAGTAAGATGAATATTGTGTACAGTGAATGAAAATGTAACACTATTTCAACCAAATGTTGACATTTTATTCTCCAAAACCGTATTTGAGACCTTAAAAGTAGACACTTATATTTAATGTACTTCTATGGACATAAAATCACTTTCTCACTGAAGTCTTAACGCCTTTAACCCCGTTGTGTGTTTTCAGTGTGTCCGTCCAACAACATTGGCATCATGTTTCTAAATGAAGTTGCTTTGGGAAATGAGTACACCATCACACAGGATGATTGCAGCCTAAGGAAGGCTCCCGCTGGCTATGACAGCGTAGTTGCACGTGGAAGCCAAGAACCAGGTTTTTCCACTTACAATCAAATATAATTTTTTCGTTTCTCTTTTCAAGCATGTACAGTATGTTAAATTACTATTTGTAAAAATCTCTATTTGTTTTTTTTTTTGTTCAGATTCCTCTAAAGACGTCTTCATTGAGTTGGATGGTAAAAAGGTGGTGGTTCCTCAGGGAAAAGCCATAAAACAAAAGCAGTACCAGGGAAGTTCCTTCTCCAACAGTGAGTACCTTATCTATAAGGAAAGCCAGTGTCGCATCCGGTACCTCCTGGAACTGAAGTTCAGTTATTAGAGCTGATTTGAAAACTTGAAATTGTACACAGTTACAATTATGCATATAACCACTTATAAATGTCACTTCTTCTAAGTTTCATTCTGATAAATAAAGCGTTTAGTTATAACATTCAGTTATAATCTTTATTTTATAATAATTTTGTTATTATTTACATTGTTGAAAGGTAAATTGTGATTTTTGTGTGCCAATACAGTTCAGCAATGTTAATTTGACGGTTGCTCTGTTTATTGAGGCGGAAAGTATAATAAATATTTAAGCACTACATTAAGCTTTATTATGTAAACTTGGTCAAAATAGACTTACAGTATGTTTGTTAATTTAGCCTTTTTTCTGATTGAGGGTTGAATGTCTTCTTATCATAATTTTCTGTAACTGTACTTCTAAAGTTTAATTAAAGCCAATTTGTCTAAATTAATTTCTTTAAATTTTATTTTATTTTTTTCCAAAAAGTATAATTTCTGTCAGTGATTTCTCATTTAAGTTAAATTTAGACTAATTCATGCAGTTCTGCTCAAGCTGCTCAAACATTGCTGACAAGCATGGATGTATAATGCACTTTATAGATATTTTTATTTGGTCAGATGTTTGCTTTATCAAGAACTTGTTTAATCTTTCAATTATAATGCACTATAAAGACAGTGTATATATATATATATATATATATATATAAAATCTTTTTCTTTTCTCTGATATGTTATGGTGAGCTTTGAAGTGAAGTTGTATTGTAAATGTTAATGTTGGTTGATCAGATCATAATAAATAATACTATATAAATAATTGCACTGTTGTGTTTTCCTCATGACCAGTGGACGTCACTTTTTTAAATTACATTAAACATTTCTATGACATAAAATCAACAGAACTATGTGCCATCAGGAAACCAGTGTTATATGAATGAATAACACAAGTGTATGATGTTGAGAGCTGCATTCATTAAAATGGTAGTTTCTGAGATTGCAAAGAGCATTAGAGAATGTTTGCAAATCTGAAAATGTGTTTAACAGTTTTATAAAAAAAGAAATTATATATATATATATATATATATATACAGTTAATAAAATTAACAAAAATAATAGTTAATATTAAGGGACTTTTAATATTAAGTCACGGTTGAGCCGCTGCAGATGTGGTCTCACATACAGCACTGTTTAGTTTATGAATGAATCTTTGCTTTTGAACAAATCTAGCAAGTCGATGATTCAATGACCCATTCAAAAAGAGAGTCAATTGCTTCATTACTAAACGAATCAACCGTTTAACTGAATCGTTGTAATGGATGATTCAGTGACAAAGCCAGTGACTTACTGCCACAAAATTGCGGGTTTAGTTATATTTAGTAAATTCTGTAAATATAATCAAACAGACACACAAATATCAATGGGAAGCTTAATTTCTGTCATTGATCAGAAAGTGTCTGTTTTTCTTTTATTTTTAAGTAGGACTACTAGTGCTCCTGAGTCCTTAATAATGTAATATTAAAAACAGCAAATGTTTTTGCAAAGTGTAAACTATTAAATATAGCTAATATACAAATCTTTTGGATTACAATCTAATCAAATGTAAAAGAAGTGTTTTTAGCTAAGCAGACCAGTTAGAGACACAATCATTTTATTTTTATGAAATCATTATTTAATTTCACTAATCAATCTTTTTCATCTGTTTAATCAAACGTAGGGGGTCATTAATGATTCTTACATTATAACATGCAAATTTACAAACACAACAGATCTTTAATTGGGGCGGAATTGCAGGTGCTTGTCTTTATATACAAGAAAGTTTTGAGAAAATATAATATAAGTTTTAATAAGATAATAAGTGTCATGAAAAGTCATCCAATGTATTTAATTAAACCCCCCACACAGTCCCCCGAGAGAATTTTGGCCATTTCCACCACTGAGTATTTATAATCACTCAGTAAAAAGTCTTAATGCACAATATTTTAATCATATTCATTACACATGCCCACAATCTACAAATAAAATGATACAGTATGATACTGCATTATAGACATGCCTGCACATTTAATAACCATTTAATCTAAATGCACTATTTAGCATTTTGACACAGAGATCTTAATTTAACGTAAAAATACATTAATCAAAATGTTGTAAACCATGTTGTAGAATTTAGAAACTATTTTATGTATTTGTATATTTTATAAATACATTAATTTCCAACCTACTTTTTTTTTCTTTAATATGTTCTTGAGGCAAAGTCTCTCCAAAACATTGAATAACAAGCAGCCGCATAGAGGAAATCAATGTCTCTTTAAAAGAAAATCAAGTCATTTATCACACATTTATTTAATTGAAAAATAAAACACAGATTTTTAAATGCTCCAGGGTCACGTAGGGTCACAGAATTCACTAAATGAAAAAAAATGCATCAATAAATTAATTAGGTTACATGAAGTAATATTAAACAGTACATGTATGTTGTTCCATTTATTTTTGTGTGAATTCCAATATATTTGAAAAATGTCATTCTAACTAAGAGCATGTCACATTATCACAAGTATACAAACAAGCAAATTAATGAATGATTAAATGAACGAATGGTTTGGTCAAGCTATAACAAGCCATTCAAGGATCTTCTTGTTTAATGGTGTGCAGTAGGACCCAGGGGATGACTGCCACTCTGGAGGACAGAGGAGTATGTGTCTGTTTGAAAGAGGAAGAAAAAAATCCCAGAGACACAATGTGTGACAGTCACAGCCCTTCACAGCACCGGACACAGTGTGGAAGAGCATCCTGACAGACACCGGCCTAAGTGGTGTGAATACCGATCAACACCACTGGAACCAGGAAGAGCAGGTGGGACCATATCCTTTCTGCTTCACCTGTGTTTCGTTCAATGGAAAGGGCAGCATAGGGACACCTGTATGAACTTTGCTCTTTGGAGCCCGGGCTTTCCTGGATGAAAATACTTTTGAGGGTTCATGATGCACTTTGGTTATTCTCCACTGAAATCACCTGAGATGAGTTGAGTGTTGAAACACTGGCCTCCTGTGGGATTGCACTCCACTTGTTTTAACGTCTGCAGGAGGAAAGTTTCCACACGTGTGAAAAATGACCAGATGTTCATATCACAAATCTGATTGGAGATTCAGCAAAAAAAGCAAAGGCGTCCCTCAAGTTGACAGGTAAGAAAAATCACATTGTCTTCACTTATGAATGTTGTGTGTTCAGGTGTCATGTGAGGATAATTCAGAACAGCAGAGCACAATCTGACACGACAGCAGGTCATTCATTTTAATTCTGTGGAAAATGTGTTTTCGAGTTTCCAGTGAAGTGAGAAAAAGTTCATGTGAGGGTCTGTGGCTTGGGGGAGGGGATGGGTCAGAGCGTAGGGTGGGTGTTTTGAGGGGAGGCAGCTAGACACAATCAGGTATGACTCATATGACTCCCACTGACAAAAAACAACAGTCATGTTGTCCTCTGACTTTATTGATCCCTGAAGGTCAACAACCCATTTGTGCAAAAAAACATATTATGCTCCTGTTGGGTGAAAACAATCTGTCAGTTGCCAACAAGGAAGGGCAAGATGTTGTTCTGCCCTCATTAGCATATAGAGAGACCTGGTAAGTGGGTCAAAACAAAAATAGGGGTGATTTTTCATGACGGCTTGAGTAAAAGGAAATTGACATCGGGGAATAATCGGAAACCTTACAGAGTTGGCTGACAATTTAAATAAACTATATGCACTTTCTTAATATGAGTTGATTTCCCATGGGAATTTCCTTTTCATTTGCACTCAAGTGTTTAGTGTGTGTAGGTAATAACAGCCTCTGTGTTCTGATAATAAATGCATGTTTAGTGTGACATGAGGGGGATTTCTTTCTCTCTCTTTCACTGAATGATGAGTGATGGAGGCGTTACAAATTTACATAAATAATCATTATGGCTATGAACCAGTTATCAATCCTCTTAATGACCCTTTGCACAACGAATCATGAAGCAGTATTATCTTATCCTCTTAAGGACTGTGAATGTGCAGGATTTATTTATTTTCAAATATTACACATTTGAATTTGGATTTTAAACAATTTTCAGCTTACTTTATTGTAGCTTTTATAAGCTAATTTAATTTTTCAGGAATTTTTTTTTATCCAAATTGTGACTTGCAAATATAATCTTTCTAAAATATGTTATTAAATGTATTTATAAAAATTTTACTTTTATGTTTACATTTATTTGTTTTAGTATATTAATTAAATATTTAATGTAATATTTTATTTACATTTATGCTCATATTGTAAGTCCATTTTAGACATTCTACTAACAGTAAGTAACTTTGCAACTACGTGTCAGCTATAGCAGTCATTAGAATATTAATAGACTGCCTGCTTAATAACTTCGAACACTTTATTTTGATGGGTCCAAAACATACAACATACTGACTATGAGAAACTTTGTGTATGCTAACTTATTCTACTAACCCTAAACCTACCCTAACAGTCTACTCTGAGAGTTAGTAGACAAGTATTTGCAAATAATAAAAAATTAGTTGACATATAGTTACAAAGTTAGTAGAATGTGTGACCATAAGACATATTTTTGTTAAATGAATAATTGTAATTCGATAGATAAATAGATAGATAGATAGATAGATAGATAGGTACAATACATTTATACAGTATTTATTCAATTTTAATAGATTTTTTTCATTTCTTCTCAGAGATGGGTTCAACACAAATGCTTGACACACAGAAGAAAAAAACCCAATTAAGCATGGAGAAGCTTGGTTCCATCTCAAACCCATAAAGCATGGAGAAAGCCTTGCCAGGTCTGATGCTGGGTCTCCTGACCAATCACACAAATCCAAATGACACATCCGGCCAGCGGAGCACAAGCAAGCCTACCCCTCCCAGCATGGAGGAGGTCATCCACTCCGAATCCCAGATTAAGGATCTTATTGGGCTGTTTTGCATGGTGACCCTTAACCTAGCAGCCCTACTGGGCAACAGCGGAGTGATGGTGGCCATTGCCCGAGCTCCCCACATGAAAAAATATGTATTCGTGTGTCATCTTTGCGCAGTTGACCTGCTTTGCGCTATTTTGCTAATGCCTCTTGGGATAGTATCTAGCTCTCCTTTCTTCAGCACTGTAGCATTTACTGTTCTGGAGTGCCAAGTCTACATCTTTCTAAATGTGTTTCTCATCTGTGCCTCTATTCTTACCGTGACCGCCATCAGTATTGAACGCTACTACTACATTGTCCATCCTATGCGATATGAGGTAAAGATGACTCTAAACCTGGCGCTCGGTGTCATGGTCTTCATTTGGATCAAATCCATCCTGCTGGCGTTGTTTACGCTTCTCGGTTGGCCAGCATATGGGAATCAGAGCTCCATTGCAGCAGCCCACTGCTCTTTACACTGGAGCCACAGTCGCCTCAGGAAGGTTTTTGCTATACTCTTCAGTGTGCTTTGCTTCTTGGTTCCTGCTGTTGTGATTTTTGCCGTATATTGCAATGTATACAAAGTCGCTCGAACGGCAGCCCGTCAGCACGTTCCGATGCCCACCTGGACGGCCAACCAGGCCAAGCACCGCTCCGACTCTATTAATAGTCAAACCACCATCATCACCACCACCCGCAGCCTCCCCCAGAGATTGTCTCCTGAGAGGGTTTTTGGGGGCGGAAAGGCAGCTATCACCCTGGTTGTCATTGTGGGCCAGTTTCTTATCTGCTGGCTCCCGTACTTCAGTTTCCACCTTCACATGTCCATCACCACTCCTCTTCAGAGCCCAGGTGACATCGAAGAAGCCGTCACATGGCTAGCGTACTCCTCGTTTGCTGTGAATCCCTTCTTCTATGGCCTTCTGAACCGACAGATCCGTGAGGAACTGATAAAACTCAGAAAGTGTTGTGCCAGTAGACCTGTTGAACTTCGAGCCTCAAGTCATGAAGGTTCCATCCAGGAAAACTTTCTTCAGTTTCTGCAGAGGACCAGCAGCACGGCCGAAACCACCAGGCCCAGCTGTGGCAATTCCAGTCCGAGGAATACTGTGGATCAGGGTGCCAGATTACCTGGCCAGATCCCAGAGGAATGAATAGGGAAACTTGTTGCTAGTCCCACAAGCCAAAACAGGCCTTATTAAGTATTGTTTTTAATAAGAAGAGCATTAAATCAATGTTAAACCCATGCAAAATCAAACCTAAATACACGTCAGATCAGTGTAATATATGTATCCATCATTTGTTGACATGGTTTCCATAGTTCAGTGACAACAACAAGGTCACTTTTGTTGCATTTTCATTTATTTCTGATAATTTGTTCTGATAAATGAGAAGTCTTTATTCAGTCGTTTCATAATATCTACACTCATACTCAATAATTACTATTAAGACTCATAACGGTGCCTATTGATACATGACACAAATATCAGTTATTAATAATATTATGTAAATTTTATCAGTGAAAACAATAAAACACATTTCTAGCATTTGAAATGCCTCACTTCGTGTAAGTTTCTAACTCCACAAGTTGCATTACAAGAGCTAATTCACTGTGTCTGAGGTAGCTCTGATGTTTGTTACTAATTCCATGTTGCCCAGTAACCATGGAAATGTGATGAGACAGAGACTTGCATAGCAACAGGGCAGCTTTGAGTATCGTCCTAACAGATTGGTTTAAAAGGGAAAAAGGGGTTTCTGCCTATAGCTCCTTTATAAGCTGCACTATATGGTAATGCCTGGTTTACATGAGTAACATGTAGGGACAAATTATCTATAGTTTTAGATGAATGCTTTTAATGCAACCTTTGAGAGCAGTATGCTGGAAATCATTACCATGCAATGTAAGTCTGCAGAATGAGATAACGTGCTGCATTTTTATGGTCTTTTGCCTTTTAGTGTACAACTTTAACAAACAGGGGGAAAAATCAGGAGCCAGCTTGTTTGCTTTTAGCAAACAGTGACAATGACCTTTTTATCGGTTAATATTGCAGACTAGCTGTTAAATTTGTTTTAATTATGTAACTTGGGCTGTACAGTATATTTAATGCTTAAGTTTAGTAAACATAACAATTCTGGTTGCCGGTGTGTGTAAATGACAGTGATGTGAAGATAGACAAATGAAAGTGCTCATATCCACTTATATCCATCCCCCACCCCGTACCCCATCGAGCAAAAAAAAGAAAAAAAATTAGGATTATTCTCTCATATTCTTGAAATAAAAAGTAAACATAAGGTAATATGAAAAAAATGCCTTCACTTTCTTTTTAGCAATAAATTATTATTATTTATTTAATTTTTGTTTTGGCTAATGTGAATATATATATGTATATATTTTTTAACACAGCTTCATGGAATACTCGATTCTGATTGGTCAGTCGCCACATTCCAATGTTTGTTATTCCTAGATAACAACAGGTAAAACTAATAACACAGGTTCATCTGGGTACTACGAATCATCTTGACCGTTAGTAATTATATCCGTCCGCTTTCGTTGATAGATTGGCGTCCTTCCTGTGGCTTAAAAATGCTTAAACACGAGTTAAAATGGAGGACTTTAACATTAATTTCATTGTACGCGAAAAGCAAAAGCAGTGGATTTCAGCAGTGGACAGAAGATGACTCGGTTAAAATATATATATTTTTAAATTGTATTATAATATTTACTTATTATTTACTTTTGGGGCAAAAAGCTGTGTAATAAGCTTCGTGTCGGGGCTGCCGATAAGCCTGTCTGGCTTTATTCTGTGATAACCTTACATGTATATGTGATCCTGGACCACAAACCCAGTGTGGTGTATTTGTAGCAGTAGCCAAAAATGCATTGTATGGGTCAAAATGACAGATTTTTTCATTTAAGCCAAAAATAATTTTAGGAAATTAAGTAAAGATAATGTTCCATTAGTATATTTTGTCACATTTCTACTGTAAATACATCAAAACTTAATTTTGATTAGTAATATTCATTGTTAACTTCACCTGGACAGTTTAAAAGGGAATTTCTCAGTATTCAAACTTAAGCATTGCGTCATTAAGTCATTGTAAAGTCACAGCAAGTACTACTGATTGTGAAGGAAAAGACAGAATGAAGCCATATTCTTGCTGCGGATTAGTCTATGGTTCAAAACAGGTCTTTCTCATCAGTGATTCAATAGAGTGACCTGATCTGTCACTTCAAACAATGAGAGCGAGAGTGAGAAATAGAGGGGGAAGGGCAGAGAGAGAGAGAGAGAGAGAGGCAGGTACGTGTGGCATGATTAGGGATTCATAAACTTGAGTGTCCCTGTCATGATCAAAACAAGGCCATGCGAAAATAGAACCTGAAAGGATTTAGACATGTTGAGGTGAAGATTAAAGGAAAATGATTAAAGAGGGGGGAAATCGTGGACAGATGATCAGCAACAAACTCCACCTCCTCCAAAACACACACAATAATAAAGCGATCAAGATGCTGTAAACATTGTGTGTATTACAAATGTAAAAATGCTTTAAAAGAAATTGTAATCTTGATCGCACCAAAATTTTACTTATTTCCCCCCTTTTTTCTATAACCATTGCACTTTCTTTCTGACCTTTAAAATTTCTATGTAAACATACAGTAGAAATGACCAATAGATTTGTGGTGCCCTATCAAATTTTTGGATTTGAATCATTATTATGCTATCATTATTATTTCAGTTACATAAAACATAATAAAAGTGACAATATGTTTTGCTCTGTTATAAATAACTTATTATACAGTCATTAGACTATACTGTATAATACTCACTGACATTTTTTAAATAAACACCCATTGCTTGTTTTTACACACAGGTGTTACAGGAATAGCGGATGTTTGAGCTGACTTAACTTCTGTTGTTAGCTCTCTTGGTATTTAGCAATAAGCTCACTCAGCCTGACTGGGTAGGCACGTTTTTAAACACTCAACAGCAATCAAAATTAATATTTGATTCATTCCAGTTGTTTATTTAAATGATTTGTTTAAGCAATGAGGACAGAAGACTGAGATGTCTGCTTGTGCCATGTAACAGTTTGGTTGCAATTTTGTCTGAAGCTGTAAATTCAAACCAGGTTTTGGGTGGAGTAAATCTGGAATGGAATGATAACTGCATCAACATCTGGAGGAGCAGGTGTGAGTGTCAGAACACAGCGCTCTGAATCCTGCTGCTGAAATCCACTTCATTCAGTGGGATGTGAGTTTATTACATCAATTTAGTGGCACAAGAGGTTTTTGAGGTCATGATCTCAGGGTGATTGCCTTTTTGACATCAATGCACCAAGGTAATCCACATAATCTGTCCATTGTTTTTCACTGTATTTGTGAATAAAATGAGAAGACGAGAGTGCTTATAGCGCTAACCTTTTGTTTAATTGCAGATAGAGCAGATTGATATCTTGTGATAAACATTGCACATAATGAAGTATCATTTTAAAATATCATTAAAATTCAAAGTACAATTCTGTGTTTGCTACTTCATTTTGAATTCATGAGAATATTTAGTATTCAAAGGGCATTCTAAATTCAATTCTGAATCATATACAGTCCGCATCAATGGCACAATAAACTTGAATAGATCATTTCTAGTAGCCAGATGTTTTTAGGCTGAACCGAATGGGGAATTAGTCCGGTTACACAACCATTTTTAACCTAATCAGTGTGATTATCTGAGTGTCTCAGAAACATTAAGGTGAAAATTGAAGGATCCCTGTATTAGAAAAAAATGAACCTCTGAGACAAGCTATTGATAATACACAGAATTCCTTCTTTTTGGAAGTTAATTAATCATCTTCTATATTTGCACATATGAGTCTCTGGAAGGACAGACAGGAGATTAACAATGTTCTAACTCTCAAATGAAAAAAATGTCCTCATGCAGACAGTCAAGGCTGACAGTGGTTATTAATAGGAGGCTGTGGAAGACTATAATGGCTATAAAGGTTGGAGATGCAGATGTTCTTAAAATCCACAGTGGTTACTTTCACCTTAAGGATCAGGATTTTCTTTGTGAGTTCATAAGGAAAACAAACATGTACTATTTTTGTTTTTATTATAAATCACTTGTTTAATTGCAAACAAAATATAGCAAAAAATACAAAAATCTAAATCTAAATGCATTTCCTTGAATGCATCCCTGACCTTCAGGGCTATTTCAGCGGACTCTTCAACATAGATGCTTCCTTCGCTCCCAGGACAAGGACAACAAGGACACCACACCCCTTAGTGACCTTTCATTTCCCTTCTCCTTCACACTTCTACCTGCTTTCATTTGTTTTTAGTGTCACTGTTAATCTTAATGTGTCTGTCTCCAGTCAAATCCCCCAGTAATCAACATACAGTAACTGCAAAAAGTATTATATGATTTACCCAAAAAATTTAAATGTACTTATCCTCAAACTATTAGAGTTGCAGGTGAGTTTGTTTATTCAATATTATTTATATTTTTTACAGTATTGAGGTTTATTAATTTCCATAAACACTAACACTGAAGATTAACCTCTCTTATGCTATTTATTACTCAAAGGGTTTTGGTCAACTACCCACATTAATAAATTTGAATTAAATAAGGTTAATAAGTACTATAAAATCATTTTATCCATGTAATAAAATTCATATATTTTATTACATGTGAATTAAGCATACAAATACCTTTCTAGAGTCACTGTTAAACATAATAAAGTCAACATATTCATTCAATGAAAAATATTCAACTATCCAACTCTCCTGTCTCAGCCATTTCCAAGTCAATTAACTAACCTCTGCCATGTGCTAAATCTAGTAATTCATTAGTGTATTCTATGTCAGTAGTCCTCTTAGAACGTTCATTCAGGCCGTGATGAGACTGCACAAATATTTCTGCTATGTCCCATCTTGGTGTAAGTGATTTAATCTCTTATTGGGAAGATGCTTTGCGATCTTGTTCTCAGCATTTCCACAGGAAGCCTTTAAGACAATCACACAAACACACACACATTCTGCTGCACACAATGGACCAGGGAGCACCTCTAAAGGACATCTCAGTAGACATGGAGATAAGTGAGGAAGAGGAGGTGGTTTCGTCACTCTTTGAGCAGCGTGTTATTGATCCAAATGATATAAAAGGACAGGATTCATTGGTTACTCACAGTAACACAAAGACTCTCATCAAGGAGAGGGATCCAAATGGAATCAACAAGTGTCTTAAGGTGAGTCATAAAATCAACAGTGCAGACTAATGGCCTGCTGCTTTGTAAGCTTACAGACATTTATATGTGTACTAAATGAGAGGTTTCTCCATACTGATGGTGGTTCCATTTATGCCTTTTTCTCTGATTACACACAATGTATGTGTGTGTGTTTTACACTCTAAAAACTCCTGGGTTATTTCTTTAACCCATTTTCTGGGTTATTTGTGTATGGGTTATTTTTTCAGAGAGTAAACATTTTCTGGGTTATAGGGCTAATATTTTGACCCAATTGACCTGGGTTGTTTAGGTTTATGGGTTATTTTTCAAAGAATCCTTTTTGGCCTGGGCTTCTTCGGTGCAACTTTGTCGCTTATTCAAGGTAAGCAAGTATTTTCAGTGTCAATGTAACGTAAACTTTTCTGTGTCCATGTCCCCGTTGGTAGTTTAGCGCAATTTGCTGAAAAAATTACCATGGCTAATTCTGTGGTTGGCATGTAGTTGCCCGCGGATATCGCGACATGTAACTAGTTTAAAGTCCGTGTAAAGTCAAAATAAAAATGTGTTTTGAGTTTTTCAGACTAAAGAAGAAATTTTTATTAACCACCGAGCCAAATTTGAATGATTAAAAATAACGATAAGTTCATGAAATTGGATGTCAAAATGGTGGAAATGCTTTTTACACATCGTTGAGAAATATGTTATGACCTGTGTTTAGAATGTGTTTAGAAGAAAATGACTGAATTCACTTTACACGGTGTGTAAATTCTATTTTTCATAAATTGTGCTGTACTTATCTCATTGTTATAATATTGGTGGTAATACGATAAGTACAGTGTAGCTAGTGGCGACTTCATGACGACGAGATTGAACGAGAAGTGCCGCCCTCGCCGCATCTAGGACAACACAAGTTATCGCGTACTTTTCCTAGTTTATGGCCAGCAATATTGTTATGTTTAACGACATTATGGATTTAGATAATGCCAGTACTATGTTATGATTGTACTGTATATTTAAATACAACCGTTGCTGAGTCTGCAATCTGAACACTTTACCTCAGAGCGTCTGTTAACTGAAAGAATTGAGAATATCACCTGAAAATCCAATCAGCAATTTTCATTCAAGTAGTCGATTTCTGTAAATTAATGTAAAACGAAATTTATATTGCAGCACATGGTGAAGTCAGGATATACATTAACGACGATTTGAGACAAATAAGTGTAAATGTAATATAAGACTATGTATGTACCGAATGTGTACACTCATAGAGAATAATGTGTTTGGATTTTAAATACGCTTCTCGTCCAGTGTGCAACACAATAGTTGAGTTATGTTAACCAGCTGCGCTGTGCTTATCATATTATACAGTGCTCTACTGGCTTAAGTAGTAAGAGTTAAAGAAGCGAGTCAAGTCTTCAAATTGTTGCTAACTTCTATTGCTATATCCAGGTCATATTAAATGGACAGCTTTGTCGCTGATAAGCTAACTGAGTGGCGGCTGTCTGAGCTGATAGAGAATTTTAGAGGTGAGCGTTTTGTGTGTTCTATGGCAAGGGTCCTGTGATTCCTTTCCTTTTGGTCACATTTGTCAGTTTTGAGTGACGCAATCTATGGTAGCTAGAAAGTGAAGTTGAAGATGTTAAGTTTTATTACTCTGAGTGGTTCTCAATCCACATTTTCTTTTATACATTCATGACCCACTCAAAATGAACACACCAATTAAGAACCCCAGTTCATTTGGCTTCCTTGTACAGTTAATATCAGCATTATAACACAAACTAGTAGTCTGCTTACAATTCACCTTCTACACAATATTCACATTCTTTTGTGTATCTTTCTGTCTCTGTCTGTTTTAGGTTGGAACAAATATGGTGGAATACCTCTTGCAATTGAAGCCATTCCCCTCTGTCCTGGCGCTGGGAGATCCCCGGCAATGTGCTTCTCAGGCATTTGTGATATTAGCTGGTCAGGCACTCCCTCAGAGCACACTGCTTTGGGCAGTTGACGTGTGTTTCAAGGTATTTTATGTTCTTGATATCAACTACCCCAAGCAGTGTGTTGTTCTGCAGCAAGTTGTATATCAGATTGAGGGATCTGAATCAAAACTCTCAAATTTCTTAAGACCGCCTTGCTTAATTGCAGAACTGTTTAACTGTGTTAAGCGGCAGTAAATGACACAACCAATGTTTGAAGACTTTAAGCCTCACGTTCAATCCAGTTATTGAATGTTGTCAAATGTTTGAGAGAGAATGAGTTGTTTATTTTTCTATTTTTGTAACGTCTAATGTTATTACAGTGTGACCTAAAATAAATAGGTCCAAGTGTGTTTTTTTATATAGAGTTTAATTTAATTAATGCAATAAAAATGTAAAAGTTCTTGAAGTGTGTAAGTGCCTGAAGTTTTATTTTCTGAAATAAGCCATACTGGCATAGTAACCCAAGTTAGGGTTAGGTTTTTTTTTGACCTTTGGTTAAAAAAGGGCTTACTAATTTCTGGGTTATTTTAACCCAGATATTGGGGTTGTTCTTTTGACCCAGAAGTTGGGTTATATTAACTACAATTTTGGGTTATTGTAACCCAGCATTTGGGTCAGGTTTTTTACCCAGAAGTTGGGTCAAAAAGAATAACCCATTTTTAACATTTCTCAGAAATCAATCTTTTTGTGCATTGCAATTAATCTCAAGAAGAATAACATGATTTTTTTTATCATGTTAAAAAGACGCAGTTAACTCTTTTATATTTTTATATATATATATATATATATATATATAGACATTCCCTGACAAAAGTCTTGTCACCTATCCAAGCTGTAGGAACAACAAATAATTTGACTTCTAGTTGATGATTTGGAATCAGAAGTGGCTTATATGAAAGTCAAAGGCGTCTAGATTAAATTTTTTTTCCAAAATTAAATCTTATGCATCACATGCCGTGATTTTTATTTATTTAATTAGAACAGAAAAGTCAGACTTTGCTTTTACAAAAGTCTTATCACATCACAGGATTCAGTCAATCACAGAGAGTGCCACCTGTGACAAATACTGTAATTTACACATACATGTGTAGAAAAAAAACCCCAACACACCCAACCTTTAAAATGCATCCTAACCTGACAGCATGCCAAAGATTCAACCACAGGCCGAAGTGCTGATCATCAAGAGCCTGATGACCAGGTCTCCTGTTGAGGTGGCAGACATCTTTAATGTATCTAAATGCCAACTGGAGAGGAAAAAGATTTGAAGAAACTGGTAAAGTTCGTTTGTTGTTTCGATAGTGCAGGGCCAGCTCTTTTTCAACTGCAGCAGCGCTACATAACAAGTGGTCACCAAAAACCCCTGTATCTACAAGAATGTTTGTCGAATTCTCTCACGCAGTGGTCTCAATGGCCGAATCAGTGCTCAGAAACCAGCATTAAACTGAGGACAACAATAAAATCGTGTTGCATTTGCCAAGACCCACAGCTTGCAGAAGGATGGACTGTGGAAAAGTGGCAGAAGGTTAATTTTTCAGATGAATCGTCTATTGAACTGCATCCCAATCATCATAAATACTGTTAGAAAACACGCATGGACCCAAGATTCACACACAAAGCAGTCAAGTTTGGTAGAGGAAAAATCATGCTTTGGGGTTACATTCAGAATTAAATATGAATTCTTTTTCCACTGCACCATGTCTTTACTGTATGTTCTGTGCTGTACATTATTTCTGTAAAGTGACAAGACTTTTGTCTAAGCAAAGTCTGACCTTTCTGTCCTATTTAAATAATAAAAAATCAAGGCATGATTTTATTTTGTTTTATTTTTGTAAAATAAGCATTATCTAGAGGCCTTTGCCTTTCATATATAAACCACTTCTGATTCCAAATGATCAACTAGAAGTCAAGTTATTATTTGTTGTTCCTACAACTTGGATAGGCGACAAGACTTTTGTCAGGGAGTGTACAAGTATTAATATTATACATTAGTTTTTGAAATCCTTAGTGTGTGCCATACAGACTACAGTATGACAATCTAACTGAAAGCTATTTTTCTTGCCCCAATACCCTTGTTTTTTTCACAAAACACGGTTACTATAGTTAACCATGGTAAAATAAATTTTGCTAGACTAACCGTAAAATTAATAGAACCAATAGGAAAACTTGTCTGTTGTTATTTATGAAAGTATGTTAAAGTTTATGATATTGCATACTTAAAACAATAATCGCACATGAATTGACGTATTAATCAGTGGGCGCTGCTACTTTAGTAATGCTACATTGCCCTCTTATGTTAAATAATGGTATTGCAAGACTTGCAGAGGAACCAGTTATCAAAAAACTGGTAGAAAAACTTTTAGGTCCAAAGCTAAGGCGGCATAAAAACAGATTTCCTGGCGCTGTGTCCAGGCCTCCTCTTTGCTCTCCTCAGCTGTCTACATATTTGGTAAGTCATGTGTGAATGAACAGTAAATACCAATAAAGCAACAATGTGACAAAATCAACCTCCATAGCTTGTTATATATTACATTATAACACTGTATTGCATTATTTATTGTTAACATGATCACATGAACTCAATAAACAATAATTTTACAATACTTATTAACCTTATTTAATTCTAATTTGTCCACGTGGGTAGTTGACAAAAACTGGGATGTGTCCTATCTTCATTCTTCGAGTAATAAATAGCATGAGAGAGGTTTATCTTCAGTGTTAGTGTTTATGTAAATAAATAAACCTTAATACTGTAATAAATATATATATATGTGTAAATATCTGTTTTTTCACTTTTGAATGTGTTTTGTTTAAAGAGCATTAACTCTTTTTTTTGTTTAAGAGGGCATTAACACTTTTACACTAATGAGTGACAGAGCAGATGTGAGATCTGTCAAGCTTAGATCATTTGAGGTGTCCTCTATACTTCCCTCTGTGATTAAGCATATACAAAACTGGTACAGTACATTTCCTTGAAATGAATCACGTAGGTCTGGGTTTAGTGCCTGTGGAAAATCACATATAATTTCATTTTTCCATGAGCAGTAGTTGCCAAGTGCACTTAAAATGGCATGGTTTGTCAAGTAAATCAATATATTTGCCATAAAGGCTTATCTGACACCAAAGCAGAGCCAAGAAAAATCTAGCCAAGTCAAAATCTGGGCTGAAGTCTAAAAGAAGACCAGAAAGCTAATGATGACTTATGTGCCTACTTTGCTTTTTAGGCTGATAGTTCCCAGTCTGCAGATTTTGGTCATTAACCTACACTGGATAAAGGTGGTCTGGCACAATGTTTTGGATATTACAATCTCACCCTTCTTCAGACGTTTTTGGATTCATCAGAATCAGATTGGAAAAATATTAACCATATTTCTGAACAGCTTTGAAAGGCAAGGGAAATGACATCAAGTACATCGCAAGTAAGGCCTGGAATACACGACGCGATTTTTAACCAGATTTTCCCCAAATTTTACAGTCTGAAGTTGATGCTAGTTGAGAAAAGTCAGAGCCACTCTGCAGGTTGAAACTAACAGATTTCACAGAAAATTGGGTAGTGTATTATGGTCATAAACTTTATCAAATATCAAACGTTCATGTTTGACATTTTCAGCCGATTTTAGAACCCATTTGTTTTTGTTTGTTGTGTGTCTTCTAGCAACAAGGCACACGTGTGGTAGTGGATGATCCTCGGTTGTTTAGTGTATGATGCTCAGTTTTCCTTTGTCACTATTTACAGAGTCTGTAAGTGTATGATGTCTAGTGTTTAAAAAATCTGTTCAGATTTTAAAAGTCGTGTGGTGTATTCCAGCCTTAAATGATTTTGGGCATAGAGTTTTACTGATCACTTGTAATGTAGGATAAGATTTTGTTTTTGTAATAAAGAAGTTGTAAACCGACTACATTCAAATTCAAATTTTATTTGTCACATTCACATACATACACGGTATGACATGAAGTGAAATGTATTGCACGACTGCTCCAGCAAATTGACACATTTAAG